>CM025656.2:1944811-1966524 GCA_014621495.2 Entosphenus tridentatus
CCATATTTCCATTTTGAAAATAAAACATGCTTCAAATCGCTTTAAACTATTGTCATTGTAGTGCGAATTTAATGCGGCGCTGCACTCTGATGTTGTAGGAGTGGTGTTATAACAATTTGTGTTATAACAATTCGATATTTATTTAAAGTTGCGCATTTTGATGTGACGTCACATTTTTCAAACCCCCCCTCCCTCGTCCCACATCGTCACAAATGTCTGACCCCCCCTAGGTGCGTGACGTCATTTATGGGCGGCCCCTAAATCCGCAGCTGTCAACCCAGCACGGTTTACCCCGTGCGGCGCACGGCCGTTTCACTGCAGGCCACAACAAAACATTGTTTTCGTCTATTCGTTAGCGTTTCTCCCTTGCGATGGGACTTTGTCGGGTAAACGTTGAGATTTATAAGGGCTCGGGGTGACCATTAAGGCCTGAATTGGTCTGTAATAAGGTAGGGCGCTGATAAGGGATTGACAGGTATACAAACCCCAAATATACAGCAGTCGTCACTGTCGGGATCAAACCCACCGACCTTCTGTATGCCACGCGAGGTAGTTAACATCTCCTAGCCACCGTGATGATGATGATGAGAGATTTATACGGGCACGGGGTAGCCATTAAGGTCTGAATTGATTTGTAATAAGGTAGGCGCTGATAAGAGGTTGACTGGTATGTAAAGTGTTGCTGCTAACATACAAGGCCTTAAACGGCCTCGCACCGTTTTACATTCAACAGCAAAATTCACTCGCACGCACCGTGACAACCTCTACGATCCGCCAATTTGCATCTGCTCCATGTGCCGAGAACTCGACTCTACACCTGGGGTGACCGAGTCTTTGCATGCGCTGCGCCAAGACCATGGAACGCCCCTGCCACCTGTAGTCAGACAGGCGAGGTCACCACTCCCCCTACCCCACACCCTCCCTGTCTCTCCTCCCTGGCTCCTCCCCCCTCCCTTCTCTTACCTATATGGCCTCTTGTTGCAGCAGCCCATTGTGCCCACTTCAGCAATTGTTTCATGCTGTGGTTGTCCCACCTGATGACGGACGCTTGTGTTGCGCCCGAAACGTCGTGATTTGTTTCATTTTCTACCTACGTGACTTTACCGAAATGACCAAAGAGTATGAATCCTTGCAGTCACGAAAACTTCAAATCTAGATTGTCACTCACCTTGTTTGGATCTTCTCTAAAGGCTCACCTGTTTCGCCTGGCCTACACTTCCCACGTATGACCCAGTGGACTCTGGACCTCGCACTATTAATATTTCCTATCTTCGTGCATGGGGCAACCGAGATCCTTGGATGAATTGCGCCTTATAAATGCAAATTATTAGTATCAATGGAGCGATTCAGAAGTAGTTCTGTGGGGTCATCTTGCCTACACGTGACACAACTGAGACGAAGCTGATGAGAACATTCTCGCACAAGTCGGCAACGCCTGCTGCATATTTGGAGTTTGCGTGTTCTCTCTCTCCCCGTGGTCGCGTGCATTTTCCCCTCCACATTTATAATGAACATGCATTCAGAGTATTTGGATGCTTTACATGCGACAAGCCACTTCGTCGCGATATTATTCGTGGCCAGGTATGCTTTTGAAACAGAGCTATACAGCTTAGTGGACCTTACCTGGTAAGATAAAAAAGTGTAGTTGTTATCTGAATGCCTGCCCTACCTTCCGCCATGTGGACAAAGGCTTGCTAAACCTTCACGAGAGAATTCACATTTCGAAACTTTGCATGACCGCGCAGGTTTTAATATAACTTTGGGAAGGCCGAAACCCGACATCAAATAAAGGAAAGGCTTTCGGGAAATGCTTCCTCTACAAAATGCACATCTCTCTCTCGCAAACGCAGGATGTTATGGGATAGACTGTATGGTTGCACTTAGATGCAACCCCCGCCGGCCATCTGCGGGAGTGGCTCACGCGGAGTGGAAATATGAGGCTCGCGCGCACAATAGCCCCGCGCCCTGATCCCCTAGAGCCAGCGAATATATTTTGGATGCGCAAACGTGCGCACGTGTTTATTTTAGAGCGGTCGACAGTGCGCGCGCGAGTGGCAGTGACCGCACGCTACGCTCGCACGCACACACATCTTCCAGATGGTGGGTGACAGTCTTTCCCCGAGTGCAGACTTTTCCCAAGCGACTCGTACTCAATTTATCGTCCCGGAAGAGGTGATGGGCCGAGTCTGACCCCCCTCCCCCCCTCCAGGGCGGCAAAATGAGAAATTTGCCGCAGGCCTCGCGCAGGAGAGGGGCCCCACAGCGGACCCTGAACCGCATCCGCCTGACAAACCGTGGCGGATTCGGATATCTGATGCGGATACCTGATGCGCAAATGTAAAATTAAAAACTCTCCAGGAGCGTGCGACTGCGGTCATCCGGAAAGAGACCGTGACGACACGTGACGACGCGACGCCTCGATCCACAAATACGACGGAGACGTCGCGGCAATACACTCTCCGCTGCTCCTGCCTCGGTTGTTGCCTGACTTGACCGCGTGAGTGTGACATTGTAGTTGCTGCTCTGCATCTACATCAGCGGCCGTGTGACGGGAGAAGGGTGAGTCGACCAAGGGGATGGCCCGGGACCGGTTCAGATAATCGTCACTTGTGTCAGCTGTGAGCGGGAAGCGAACTTGGGTACGCTGGGTTCGTAGCGCTACCACTCACCATCTGTGCCTTTGACACGCAAACACTCACGCGTACACAGATCCGAAGACCAATTAGTGTCACACTGGCGCAGGAGGGGTCGTGTGACAGCGCCGCGGATTTGAGTTCCTTTGACAAAAACCATCGGCAAAGACTGAACCCGGATTAGCCACGGAGGTCACACGGAGCGCCTCCTCCTCCCGTGTTGAGAACGCGGGTCACCGTGCTCAAGCGCCACCACACTGCAGGTCACAACAACACACCCACTCACCCACTCACTCACGTATTCACCCACTGACCCACCCACTCACTCATTCACTCACTGACTCACTCATTCACCCACTGACTTACCCACTCAACCACTCACCCACTCACTCACCCACTCACTCACGTATTCACCCACTGACTCACCCACTCACCCACTCACTTATTCACTCACTCATTCACCCACTGACTCACACTCCCACTGACTCAATCACCCACTCAATCACTCACAAACCCACTCACTCACCCACTCTATCACTGACTCACTCGCCCACTCACTAAATCACTCACCCACCAAACTGCAGGTCACAACTACACACTTACTCACTCACCTACCCATTCAATCATCACTCATGAGCATGCTCACTCACATAGCCGCTCACTAACCTACTCACTCAATCATTCCTCACCCACGTGCTCACTCACTCACCCACTCACTCACCCACCCACCCACTCACTCACCCTCTCACTCACCCACTCACTCACTCACCCACTCACTCACCACACTGCGGGTCAACTCTCTGCTTCTGCCCTCGCACTGATCCACTACGGAATTCCCTCCTCCTCCCCCCACCATCACCACCACCACCACCGTTGTCTCTTTTCCCAAAAACCATGGCTCGATTCAAGCAACGCGCCTCGCTCTTCTAGATCGCAGCTTTGACAGTGCTGTTTGTCACTGGCCGTGACCAGCAACTGCATTTGAAAATTACAAAAACCCAACACACGTGCGTGGGTCATCGCCCGCGAGACGGGTCCGCTCAGGGGACACACGAGGCGCGTGCGATCAGTGGAAACAAGAAGATGCTCGGTGTAGTCGGCACTTTGCTTCGTTCATCATTTCGTAATTTCGTTTTTTTAAATAATAACTTTGCTTTATGTAAACCCCCACCTCTTGCTCACTCTGCGCCGCTCTCGTAAAAAAAAAAACCGCGCTGGTAAATCCACGAACTTCCACCCCCCCCCCCCCCGTTTTTGCCCGCTCCTTTGTTTCTCAGTGACCTGGCTGGTGGGGGGGGGCCTGCCAACCCGGCTTACACGGCACATCCGTGACCTCGTTAATCCGGCGCAGGCCTCGTGTAATCCGCGCGACGCGTCTGGGCCGCCCCGCGACATTGCGTCCACGCTCGTGAGTCCGCGCGCGTGGATGAGGAGGTGGAGGTCAACCAATCGCTGAGCTGCCCCCCCTCCTCTCACAGTGTCGATTCAAGCGTCACTCATAGCGGCTTGCGCTGTGACCAGCGATCGCTTCCCATTTCACTTGTATTCACTGTCACGATTCTAGATTTGAAGTAATCGTGTCTGCAAGAATCCATACTCCTTTCGGTAACGTCGCGTAGGTGAAATATTATTTTTATTAAATAAAAAAAAGTGAAAACAACTAAATTAAATCACGACGTTTCGGGCGCAACACAAGCGTCCTTCATCAGGTGGGGACCACCACAGCGAAAACACTTGCTGAGGTATGCCGAAGAGATGGCTTTGACGAGGGTTTATAGAGCTGAGGAGGGGGGGGGGGGGGGGACGAGGGCATCGTTGCCTTCGTTTTTATTTTTATTTTATTATTATTTTCACTTACGTGACTTTACCGAAGGAACCAAAGAATATTCACTGTCACGCTGGGAAATAGACCCACTGCCCAGGCTGCACGCGCCGAAACGGCTTCTGACTAAGCCATCGGACAAAGACGGCGGTTCACCGGATCGCGCGCTTTCGGAAGCGCTTCCTGCGGCCGTCTGGAATGCTCTCTTCCTTCCGATATTCGGAAGCTACTGGAGCTGTGCACTTTTAAATCATCATCTAGACTGACGAACTCATTTCTTTAGGACTGATTTTTTGCTTTTAGTTTGTTGTCTTTTTCCCGCACCTCCGATTAGCTACGTACGGTGCGAAAGAAGTTGAACGTACATATGGTACATCCATTGGCAGCTCGCCAGAGTGTGCCAATCCCTCGGATACAACCGTAGATGACAGATGCTCAATTCGCTTACGGTAACAACATATCCGCCCCAACCAATGCGCTTTTAGTCTTGTCCAGTAACCTATTGATGCAAGTTGTCATTGTCATGTTCGTACACACGTTCACTTGTGCTGCCAGTCGCGGCCTTGAGCCAATGGTGGAAATTCCACATTCCTACGTACGTGCATGCATTGGCGAACGTGTTGAAATTTTTGCGGGTAGGATTTGTCGAGGAGTTTTGGGATAGTGGAGAAATACCCCGGCTCGGAATATACAGTACAGCCGACTTTGTTTGTGCGTGTGTTTTTTTTTCTTTTTTGTCCACAAAACTTTGTAGTTCCAAAAAAAAAAAATCCTTAAACGTCTTCCGAAAATAACACCGATTACGAGTCGTGTCCTTTGAAATGTTACCCATCATTTTAAAACGCCTTTGAGACCGGCACTTTTTTTAAAGGCCGAGTTATTCTTTTTTAAACGGCCGTTTTAGGAAGAATGGGGGGCAGTGTCAAGACGATAATCACCTGCGCAGCTGCTTTGCAATTTGGCGGCAAATCATTCCCACATGGCAACGCGGTGTGTCCGGCACTGCCACGTGACCGCGATGATGGGGTTCGCAGGCACAACCGTCCCCGCGCCCTATCCAACGACTGCCCTGCAGGGAGCAAAGGGATCGCAGTTTTATCGCTCCGCCGTTCTCCAGATGCGCTGCATGTAACTTCTCCCATTCGTCAAGGTTGCGTACGTATGTCAGTTGGGATCTGGCTGGGTCCAGGTATCGTGAATGAATGCAAAATCCACTGCTGGTTTCTCTCCAAATGGTCCCAACCACACCAAATGGTCCCACCACACCAACCCAGAGAGACGACCAATCCTGCTGCTACTGCCGATGATGATGATGATCAGGATGATAATGTTCATACTGATGATCATGATGATGTTGAACTCTGTTTAAGTCAATTCCTGAGTTTGATGACGGAGCCACGCGAGTTGAGTTCTCACGTGGAGAGAGTTTCACGATCTCGACGCAGTCACGGACGTTACAGCGCAAACACAACACGCTGGCGGTGACCTGGTCCAGCGGTAGATCGCACCGCTCGCTGCTCGTGCAGGCGTTCACGGTTTGAACCCATCAGGGCCGCCCCGGCAAATCGTGAAGATGTATTCGCAATACAAGTACGCGCCATCTGCTTCACGAGAGGCGTTAAGACCCCCACTTGATGTCATTTGAAAAGAGTAGGCCACCGCGTGCCGGAATCGTGGTCCAAATCTTACAAATTGTAAACAAATTGACTCTGCCAATTAGTCAATTGGGATTACACGTAGCAACACCGCTTCCTGAGGTTAGACCACAATCTCCTTCGTGACGACAGCCCTGCGCTACAGCAAACGTACTGAGATTGCAATCGTCGATTGAAACATGAGTCCACGGGAAAAAAACTCCGCGCTCTTCCTGCTCACTGTGGATATCCGTGGCTCCCTGGGGGTGCGATTGGCATCTCCCCGTCCACGGCACGTCCCGGGCAGCCTGCGCTCGGCGCTTGCCGGCGACGTTCGGCCACGCTGTCAATTGGCACCGGCCGGTAAATTGGCAGTGGCACTCACAGAGACACCGCTGCGTGCAGCCCACGGCATTGTCGAGCACTCACAGGGCCGAGCACTCACAGAGGCACTGCTCCGAGCAGCTCATGGCGCAGCTGGGCACTCACGTTTGGATGAGAAACCATCGATGCTGGCAATGCACGAGCGTTTCAATGAATCTTACTAGAACAAAAATAGCGCATTGCATGAACTTGTTGCGTTTTTCTGCGCTGCCAAAGTTGACGCTGATCCTGACAAATCTACGAAAACGTATTTACTCGTGCCATTTGCACTTTCATGCGATAGCAAGCACTATTTATTTATCTATCTTGCTCCACCGGGACCTATAAACTTTTAAACTAATTTCTTCAGAACTGCTTTTGGTGTTTAGTTTGTTGTCCTTACCCAGCCACCTCCGATTAAACACGGGTTGGCTACGTACGGTGCAGAAGAAGTTCGACTTACATACACACAAACGACTAAATACGTGCGGCAGGGTGGCTCAGAAAGTGCCACTTTATAGGACGTTTCTGGGATGAAATCCCGACGCCGGGCCTCTCCCTGTGTGGAGTTTGTATGCTCTCCCCCCACCCCGTTCTGTGTCGGTTTTCGCCATGGTTCTCCAGTTTCTTTCCATAAATAGAAACCCCACAAAGTAACCCGGCATTGACCAAACAATCCCAATGGTCAAAAATGACTCGATTGCGATCACACAGAGCGGCAGCAGCAGCTTAACATCTTCCCTCAGACTGCGAAAGACTTGCCGGGACCTTCCTGTGATAGAATCGTGAGACCCGGTGAATTTTTCCCCGGGTAAACAAGGAAAAACGTAACGATAAAAAAAATTGTTATACAAATAACATTTCAATAATAAATAACGCACCGGACTAAAAACGTGGATTTTCACGTTGCTGTCATATCGAGCCTATGCCCAAATGTGATGTTCATTGCTATAAATTCCCACGTGATAAGCCACTTCGTTGAGCTATCATTTGTGGCCAGGTCGCCTATGAAAAAGAACGATACAACACAGCCTTCCATGGTAAAATAAAAACAGTTTATTTTTAATTATGTACCTACCTTGTCAATACTTTGCACTCCTATCGCGTTTTTTGTGCATGATTTGTTGCAACTTTCTGACCCATCCCGACTGGACATCTGTGAATAAGCGCTTCATAGCTCATCGGATTCCTCCAGGATGAATGAAAAAAAAAATCTGAATTCAGGATCTGCACTGTAACGCTCCTCCCCTGCGCTCAGATGATGGGAGGCCGATTGCCGAATTTGTGAATCCACCCAGAAACCCGTGCGGCGTCAATAAATCACAAATCAGCCACAGCGCTCAGATCACAACCAGAAAAGGTCACGAGTTCAAATTCCGTTCGAGGTCAACGCGCACGTGGCCCGTGATCCAGCGCCGTGGAGGCAGCGAGGGGTTGGTGGATCACAACATAAATGTTACTCAACTCCCTTCCAGTCGGGCGTTGAAGGGGGCGCCTCTACACTGTGCTTGCCAGGAGAAGATGCTACGGCAAAGTGCGGACGAATATCGTTTGTCCCTTGCCGCACGGCGTAGACTGCTACCCCCACCCACGTCGGCTTTCCCCGTTCGCTCCGGTTTGCCTCCCACTACGTACGAACCCGAATCGATTGATTGAAAACATCTTGACATATAGAGGACTGCAGAGCTTGTGGGCGCAGGCACGCTGCCTGTCTGCCGCGTTACCGCTCGCCGGTATTTCCTAGGCAGGTTCAATTGAGTGAGACCCGCTCTGTTGGAAGCCAGTCGTGGCTCGGGCCAGTCGAAAAACTTGCCCTCGTCATCGCGGCGGCCCAGGGCGATCAAGCAGCGATGAGCCACTCCGTGCTCGTACGAG
Source organism: Entosphenus tridentatus (assembly GCA_014621495.2). NCBI lineage: Eukaryota > Metazoa > Chordata > Hyperoartia > Petromyzontiformes > Petromyzontidae > Entosphenus > Entosphenus tridentatus. The sequence goes on from CM025656.2 coordinate 1,953,139, forward strand.
CTGTACGGTTTGAATTGGTGCGCGCGGGAAAAAAAAAAAAATGCCAACGAAAGCTCCAAAATCGAGCATTGCTCGGGGCGAGGTGAACCCGCTTGCTAAGTCCACCGCCGTTAATTCCGCCGCCGTTAATCGGTCAATCCCTCACCGGGAGGGGCAATTAAAAAGTAACGGCGCGCCAACCGAAAAGAACGAAAACAAGCGAGGCAACACAGTGCCACGCGTTGGCGAGCCGGAGCGGGCCCAACGATCGCGTCACCCAATACTGCCCCCACCCCCCACCACCACGAAGCAACCCCCCCACCAACCCCCCCCACCAACCGCCCACCAACCCCCCCCACCAACCCCAAACCACGAGCGCCGTCAATTAGCCACCGGCGCGTTTACAGGAAGAGCGCTTGTCTCGTTTGAAAACGAATTCACCTCTGAGGTCGCGAGGGCCTGTGAGGGCAACGGGCGTCGGGAGAAACCGGGGACCCCGACAGCCAAGGCCACAACAGCGAATGCCAAATGACATTGACTTTAATTGTGGCCTCGCTGTCAGGCTGACTCGGCGCGTAATCCTGCGGAGGTCGATAAAATCGGCACTACTTTGTGGGGAATTCAACGGCGGTTGTTCTTTTTGGAGAGACTCGCCACGCGCGCCCGCCATAGGAATGTGGAGTTCCCACGACTGGCCCACGGCTGTGAACGCGAGGTGAGCACTGCTTCGATGCTCAACTGAGCCGGAGTTCACAACTAGTATTTGTAAGTTACTCAGTCACGTTTACAATAATTTATGCCAAACGTAATTCCTTTGAGTCGAATTTGCTACAAATGTCTACGAAGATCTTAGTAGTTTATGTACTATCCAAGTATTGCGCACAAGGGCGCTTCAACCAATACAACCTACTACTACACACCCGTTCTGCTTGTCCTGCATTCGATTGCCAGCCGTAGTTAATATCAGTAGCCGAGTGATACATGACCTCCGAATATGACAAAGCCACTGGGAGCTATACAACTTTTAAATCGAGATTGAAAGCTCATCTCTTTAGAACTGCTCTTTGTATCTAGTCTGTTGCCCTTCCCTCGGCACCTCCAATGAGCGCGGTTGGCTACGTACGGTGCGAAAGAAGTTCAACACACATACGGTACATCCATTGTCTGCTTGCCAGAGTGAGCCCGTCCCTTGGATACAACTGTAGATGATAGATAGATAGATACGTGCCGGCCGCCCCTTCACAACATCTGTTTTGACCAGTGTGTATCTTCACCGCACTGAAGTATATTCACCGCACTGAAGTATATTCACCACGCTGGTATAAACCGTCCGGGTGGCAGGGTGACACAGTGGCAGAATGGTAACGCTTGTTCCTCACAGAAGGAAGGGTTTGGGTTTGATTCCCATCTCGGGCCCCATTCTCCCTTTGTCCTGCACGAGTTTCCTCCGAGATTTCCAGTTTCCTCCCGAAGATAAACATACATAGAAAAAACAATCAAATAGATAAATGCACACAATGTAACCGGTCGTAGCCAAACTTCCCAACGCTGAAGAATGACCTGCACACTACTCAATTGGGATCACGCACAGTGGCAACATCGCCACCCTACCGCATACACTTGGTAGGGCCCTCCTGCAAACAAGTGTTGAGACTCAGCGAGGCATTCCTGGGTGAACGAGTGTCATACATTACGCGTTATCAACAACATGAGTGGTGCTTCAAAGGTATGTTTATCTATCAACCGTGTCTCTATGTGACGAGAAAACCCCATCGTAGCAAAACAAAAGGACAACGGGCCAGGCAAAGGAAACCATAACATTTCGGACACCGCACAGAGAATTGCCGGACTCGAGACAGATATCTGGATTTTCGTTTAAAATTGATGTCGGGGTCACTCAGCCAAGTCTACAAAACTGTGAGGGAGGGGGTGTCCAGACCGCCACCGTGGAGCCACGCTTACCGTCACGCTGAGCTCCACGTCGCCCCTCAATGCGTGTATTGTATGTTGAACACGTGTGTGTGTGTGTATGTTGAACTTCTTTCGCACCGTAAGTAGCCAAGCGCGGTACACGAGGGGGTGGGTGGCCAGCACCACTACACACACACAGACACACAGACGCGGCGTGAACACGCGGCGTGCCCGAGGTCCGCGGCGCTTACGGAGGCACTCGTGGGCGTCGTCGGACGATCCCTGCGCCCAGGGGCGGGAGTTGTGCGAGGGGAGGCATCTCTCGCAGTCGTCGCCGGTCGTGTTGTGCTGGCAGCGGCACACGAGGCGCCCGTCCGACCCGCGCCCGCACTCGCTCGCGTGCCCGTGGCACTTGCACCTGTGCGGCGGGGGGGTAGGGGTGGTGGTGGGGGGTGGCAGACGGGGTCAGAGGGAGCCTCTTGTCGCCACCTGGGCAAGCAGAGTCGTCCCGCCTCGCATCTCCAGAAGCTTTTGATCTTAGTCGTGTTCTAAGCGCGTGGCAGAATAGATGTCTACGGCACCTTTTCGTGTGCTAGTTATCAAAATGAAGACACGAGGATGGGCTTCACCCATTCTGGAAATAATACAGGTGTGAAGAGGTTCAGACACCGAATAGATTCCTATTGCAAGGCTTCAAGTCTGCATTAACAACACATTCTTGGGGCAAAACACGCAAACAATCATGCTCTGATAATATATGCACTGTCTTTTAAACTGATAAGCCTACACCAGAGACAGCCTTCTTATAAGTGTTCAAACCGAGCTATTAATACTTTAATACTTGCGTTGTCTTTGGAGTGTTCGCCTTTTGGCGTGCTCTAGGTCTAACACCAGTGAGACAAGGCCACACAGAAGGATGTGTCTGGTGTCGGTCAACTTGTTTCGAAGACAGCGCAATACGGTATCGGAGCATGTTTTGTCTGCATGTTTTGCCACAAGCGCTGTCTGTGGTTGATGCAGACTTGATTCCTTGCAATAGGTGTTCTATTCCGTTCAGCGAACAGAGGAAAGCGCTGATCCAAGCTGCACGGTGTCCGTACGAGCGTGGCACGGACGTGGGGCCCCCTCTCTCCTGGACGTCTGTGACAAAAAGAGCTTCATGGCTCATCGGATTTCTCCAGGATGAATGAAGATTCTGATTGTTTGTTGTGGTCTACGAGACAACAGTGGGACGAGAGCCAGGACCGAGAGAGGGGGAGGAAGAGATCGAAAAGGAAAGGAGGCATGGGTGGAGTTTGAGGGGGGGCACGGGTGCAATGCCCCGCCCAAACTGGACACCTTTATCAATTTATCTTCAGTTCTTTGGTTTTTTCGTTATGAGATGATGGACCTTGCAGTCACGAAAACTTCAAATCTAGAATTATTTGCAGTTGTTTACAATTAAGATTCGTATCTGGTGGTGGACCCCAGCCAGTGGGTGGAAATTCCACATCCCTATGGCCAGTGTCAGTTTATCTGCAATACATCTTCAGTTGTTTAATTTTTCATGATTATCATGCTTGTTTACTCAAGATACTTTTTCTGGAGGGTCCTGCCAAGTGTGTGTAGTTGGGGGTGGAGGGGGGGCGATGTTGCTGCTGCTGCTGCTGTGTGTGATCCCAATTAAGTAATTTGTGGGTGAATTTTCAGCATTGGCATGTTTGGACAGTTCCAGTTACATTGTGTGTGTGTGTCTGTGTCTTTTTTAAGCTCTGGGAGGAAACCCTAGAATCCGGGAGGTAATCCATCAGAAAGGTGCCCGTCGGGAATCGAACCCAGGCGCTTCGTGCCACGAGGCCACGGCCGTCGCCACGACCGCTACCGCCCCCGAGCGAGACGACGCTTTGATCGCTCGTTCCCCGACCGTGAAGTCTGGAGGAGAGGATCGCGCCGATGTTCGTGAGCCGGGGCGAAATCTCAGGAGCAGCTTCGCGGCCACTGCCCACACTCCGTGCACCATCTCAAGCGCCCCACAGGTGTGCACGTCGCTCTCACAAGGCGTGCGCCACCCCCCCCCCCGATCGGTGGACACACGTGCGCTGCTCAATAGGCTCCTCCGGAGGGGGTGGCGCGGGGGGTGGTGGAGGTTTGATCTCTGCTATAAAGGCGCTGGCTGGGTTCCAGGGCTAAAACACAGACAGGATGCTGCTGGCACTTATCCCAGCCGCCGTCATTAAAAACGCTGAATAGGCCTTCACCTGCACTCTGCTCCCTTAAGCCAGGCCTCGGTGGCGATGGGATAGCCTCTGACCCCCCCGCTGCGACCTCTGGCATGGGAAGCATCTTGCTTCAATTACTTTTTCAACTCACTATCTTTACAAACAAGGTGGCGTGTGTGTGTTTGTGTGCGTGAACTGTAGTGTCGCGGTTTAAGCGCTGCGCTGCGCTACGAATCCCGGCCTCCCCTAAGTCGACTCAGCCTCAAATGAGTACCTGGTGCAGTGTGTAAAGATAGCCACTCGGGAGACAAGGGCGGCCGGGCATTTAGAGTACTTGGCTGTGATACATTTCCACGTAATGATAAGCCACTTCGTTGAGCTATCAGTTGTGACCAGGTTGCGTCTGAAAAAGTACTACATAGCTCAGTGGGCTTTACGTGGTAAAATAAAATAGTTTCGTGTTTAGCAACGGACGGCATTCCCGCTGTGAGCCGAGGGCTTTAAGCGCGGCCCAACGCAGCCCGGCCGAATGATTCACACGCTGCGTTTTCGCAGGTTCCCAACTCCCGCCACATGAGCGGAATGGAAATTGCTCGTGAGCGCAAGTGGCTCGTCGTCAAGCTTCGTTAGTCGCGGTAATTGGCGTGGGCGACAGCGTCCGCTTGCACGGAAGCCAAATCATGCACGCGGCAGCTGCTGCTGCTGATCTTGCTGCTGCTGCTGCTGCTAGTAGTGGTTGTGGTGATGGTGGCACCGTGAGTGTGGTTCGTGACTTTCTGGGTAACGCTCTTGCCAAAACACCCCAGCCCGCCCGCTCGCCCGCCGCAAAATTCTTGCCGTTCGTTTTTTGTGAGCCGTGCTCAATGCCCCCAAGGTATTGTGAGATTCGCCGGTTTCCAAGCAGCTTGATACAGATATCGTGCTGTGACGGTTCCACCTGAAGACGGACGCTTGTGTTGCCTCCGAAACGTCGTGATTTTTATTTTATTTTTATTTAACTTTTATTATTTTGTATTTTTTACCTACGTGACTTTACCGAAAAAAGCTAAGAATATGAATGCTTGCAGTCACGAAAGCTTCACATCTAGAATTCCAAGCAGCTGTTTAACGCGCGGCTCGGCCGTGCCCCGAGCGTGTTTTTGTTGCGAAAGCGACGGCCCGTTTGGTTCCCGCGCCGTTGTGCCCGCCCAGCCGAGGCCACCGCTCGTCGCTACGTCGGCTCCTGCCGCGTGTCTCTGACAAGAGGCCCAAAGCAACGGGCCGGGTGGCTCTCGGCGGGAGGGAGCGAGCATCTCGCGGCTGGCAAGGTTGCGAGATGAAATCCTGGGTATGCGTTGACTCAGCTCATCATCCCCTTCCGGGGGGGAGGGGTCTATAAAATGAGTACCACTTTTTGGGGGAAGTTAATGGTCGCACGTCTGACTTTGGATCAGAAGGTCGCGTGTTCAAACCACTGGCTCAGGCTTGTAAACAATTTAACGCAATTTTTTTATTTAAAGCTTTCGTGACTGCAGGGATTCATCTTCTTGGTTCTTTCGGTAAAGTCACGTAGAAGGGAAATAATAAAATAATAAAAATAAAACATAATAAAATAAAATCTCACGACGTTTCGGCCACAATGCAAGCAGCCGTCCTCAGGTGAAGAACAGGACTGTCGGAAAGACAGCGTCCGAATGAACACCACCAAGCTTGGCAGCGTATATTTAAGCTGGGTTAGAGGAGGAGAGCGCCTTGACAAAGGGATTTACATATCAACAGAGGAATTTAGCAATATAAAAGAATACGGTTTGGGGCAAGCGTATTGAGCTTCTGGTTGCAAATGCATGTCAAGAGGCTGCACGAAGCAGTGCCACCGTGAATCACGAAGAATACGAAGTGTCCATGCTGCGAGTAGCCATTCGCATAAACGTATCATAATTTAAAACCCTCTGTCCGTGCCTCGCTTTACAAACGTGCGTGGCGGAGTGGTGCCCATCTCTGCAGATGGATCTGGGCAAAAGGTGACATTTCCACATTTGTATGGTAGCGCCCACTATTGGGGTGCCGCGGTAGCGAGATGTTAACTACCCCACCGAGTATACAGAAGGTCGTGGGTTCGATTTCGACCCTGATGCCTGCTGTATATTTTGAGTTTGTGTGTCTCTCTCCCCGTGGTCGCGTGGATTTTTCTCCGGGTCTTTCCGGTTTTTCCCCTCCACATTTAGAAACATGTGTTTAGAATATTTGGCTGCTAGAAATGTCCACATAAGCCACTTCGTTAAGCCATCATTTGTGGCCAGGTCACTTCTGAAAAAGAGCTATATAGCTCAGTGGGCCTTACCTGGTAAAATAAATAAAGTTTGTTGGAATAGTTTCTGAATTTGGATGGTTTTCATACTTTGGCCAACGGTGACGTGGGTATGAGAATGGCCCACGGAAGCAGGTGTCACAGAACTACCTCCGAGATCATTTCAAGTGACCCTCTGGTCCACACAGTTACGAGGCAGTACTCGCGCACCAGCTCTGCATATGAGACTATAATGTTTCAGGACCCTCCTGAAAAAAGTCTCGTTCCTTGGCAAGGCCCTCCTTGCTAAACGGGCGTGTAAAAAAAATATATTAAAAAAATAACAAAGAAAATTGTAGAAAAAATATACTAATAAAAATGATCAAACGAAAAAAAATTACAATAAAAATAATAGTAATTAAATAACAATAACATAAAACATTTCAACGGTAACCGTTCACGCTTTAAATTTCGATTTAAAGCTCTTGTGACTGCAGGGATTCATCTTCTTGGTTCTTTCGGTAAAGTAACGTAGAATGGAAATAATAAATAATAAAAATAAAACATAATAAAATATTTTTTATTTTATTATTAATTCAAATAAAACATAATATTAAATAATAAAAATATAACATAATATTTTATTACGTTGTATTTTTATTATTTTATTATTTCCATTCTACGTGACTTTACCCAAAGAACGAAGAAGACGTCCGCGCTTTGTTTTGCCCACAAGAGGTGTGCAGGCGTCGGCGGCTGCCTCACCTGCCGCCCACGGCCAGGTCGGACACTGCGTAGTAGTAGGAGCGCAGCACCTTGGGGTCCCCGAACACCTCGTCGCCGAAGGTGTTGAGGCGACGCAGGGACACGCGCACGTCGGTCGCCGTCACCCATTCCTGCACACAAAGACAAAGGTCCCCCCGTGTAGCCTTAGCAGACTGTAGGGGCAAGTGCTGCTAGCGAGGAGCGCGTGTGAAATCCGGCACGGCACACGAGGGGGTGGGTGGTCAGCACCACGCCTGGCCGCCCTTTGTCTCCCCAGTTGTGATGTTTACTACACACCGCAGCAGGTACTCATTTGAGGCCGAGTCGACCTAGGGGAGGCCCAGGACCAGTTCAGATAATCGTCACCGGTGTTGGCCGCGAGCGGAAATCGAACTCGGATCGCCGGGTTCGTAGCGCAGCGCGCTAACTGCTACACCACCGCTCCCCACACACACACATACATGCACACACACACATGCACACACATACATGCACACACACACACGCACACACACACACACTTCCACAGCATCGGCCGCGAAATCCCTACGCGTGACGGCGATTGCACGAATCGATGCGGCACCTGCAGCTTCTCGTTGCCGTCAAAGGCGAGGGCCCCGGGTCGGCCTTCGAGCGTGGAGAAGGCCACGTTGCCGCCGGTGAGCGGCGAGATGTCGCTGAACTCGTCAGAACACAGCGCGGCCCTCTCGTCGTCGCCGGCGCGCAGGAATCCCCGGGACGGCAGGCCGAAGGTTTGCTCGCACGTGCCGCTGTAGAACTGGTATGGCTGCCAGGGCGAGGCGGGCGACGTGCGCTTGTAGATGGCGAAGCTCTCAGGCCGGCTGGTGTGGAAGCGCAGGCGCACGTAGGTGATTTGGAACGCCTTGCCTGGGGGGTAGGGGGCACGTGGGGAGGGGGGGGGCACAGAGGACGAGAGGTGTCATGGTGGTGGCCGACACCGATTGTCGTAGTTGTCACGGCCGTCCATCGTCACGGTCGTCGACGTCACAGTCGTCACATCACTGATCATCGTCGTCACGGTCGTCGACGTCACAGTGGTCGTCACGGTTGTCGTCACGGTTGTCGTCGTAGCACAGTCGACGTCACTGATCATCGTCATCACGGTCGGCGACGTCACAGTCGACGTCACAGTCGTCGTCACGGTTGTCGTTGTCTTAGCACGGTCGACGTCACTGATCATCGTCATCACTGATCGTCGTCGTCACGGTCATCGGCACCGTCGCTGCGATCATCGCGATCATCGACGTCGTCGTCGGTGGAAAGCAGCAGAGGCATCGCGAGTGACAACATCGTCATTGTCGTCATTGTCGTCTTCGTTATCCTTGTCATCAGCAGTAGCGGCACTACCAATCATCATCATCAGTGAAAATTAAAGAACCGCCTCAGTGTGATTGCGATGCATCTTGTCGTGAAGATGTTTCGCGTAGATTAATTGTAGTTTTTATTGTTTACACGAGAAAGCCTCGCTGATTGTCACTGCCTCTTTCAGGAGGATCCTGCCTAGCTTTCACAGGAGGGGGGGGGGGCATGACTGCCACGTCAATTCCAATTCAGTCATTTAGCCGCGTCGTTTTTGCAGATTTGGTAAATGTGGACCAGGTGGCCCATACACAGTGGCCTCCTCTTGAGAAATGACGTCACGTGATCTCTCACATCCACTCTGAAGCTGACGACGCGTAGGAGTACCGCTACGGTTATTACGACTGCGGTATTAGGGGCCGTCCATAAATGACGTCACGCCATTTTGGACAATTTTTGACCCCCCCCCCCCCAGCGTCACAGGGCATCAAAAAAAGTCAGACCCTCCCTCAAATATGCTCTGCCCCCGCCCCCAAATAAAAAATAAAACATGCTTCAAATCGCTTTAAACTCTTGTCATTGTAGTGCGTATCTAATGTGGCGCTGTGATGTTGTAGGAGAAAACATTTATTAAAAAGTCTATTTAATTAAGTAGAACGTGTTGTCTATATTTATTTAAAGTTGCGCATTTTGATGTGACGTCACATTTCTCAAACCCCCACTCCCTTGTCACACATCGTCATAAATGTCTGACCCACCCACTAGGTACGTGACGTCATTTATGGACGGCCCCTATGTATCTCTTTTTAAAAAGCGACCTTGCCACAAATGATAGCTCAACAAAGTGGCTTATCGCGTGTAAATGTATAGCGGCCAAATACTCTAAATGCATGTTTCTAAATGTAGAGGGAAAAACCGGAGGACCTAGAGAAAAATCCAGGCGACCATGGAGAGAACATACAAACTCCGAATATACAGCAGGCGTCAGGGTTGAGCTTCGAACCCACGACCTCCTGTACACCAGGCGAGAAAGTTAACCAATCAGTGAAGGGCTCGTCACCGCCGAAATAAAATGTCGAACGTAGTTGGTAAGTTTGGCTGGGAATCGATAATAATTCAAACATAATTGGCCCATGAAAACGCTTGCACACCACGTGACTATTTAATTTGTTTGGCTGTCTCGCGGTGTGGGTGGGTCCTAACGACAGAAATCTGGCCAAGATTATTAAGTAGCCCAACAGCAATAGCAATTACAGACCATAACATTCGCTGTCAAAACATACGCGTTTAAGGTTTCATTCTCGACTTTGTTGTTTGATATTTTGTCAGGAAATGAAATGTTTAAGAAGAACGCCGAGCGAGCTACGCGAATCTCATCACGACAATTTAGGGAAACTGACGATGCCGATCACCGTCGATCGAACGTCTTCCGGACGGATCGCAGTGACCCCATATCGCGACGAAGCCCCTATAGCCAGGCTGGCGCAGGCGGTTTTGGCGGAGGGGCAGACGCGGTCCCCTCTGCCTAGCGGAGGGAGATGTCTCGGTTGTCAGGGGGGTACGGAGTAAGGACGCGCGAAGCGGCACGTGTCTGCAGTGGATCGCCCAAGCGATGCACCACACCGACCCCTGCTGCTCCGCCGAGAGCATTGCAACCCGGCAATGCGTCTCTTGGAACGTGCTCTTGCTGTGGCTGAAGGCCTCCCAAACGCCGTGACAGTCATGGGGAGTGGTTTAGACCATACTTCACCCCGCTGGTCGGTGCGGGTTGGTGGGTGGGGGCCCAGGACCGGTTCAGATTGCACAGGAATATGGCAATTCCATATTCCTGTGGAATGGGTAAATATGGGGCAACTGTGAAAAAGAGCTTTAGGGCTCATCGGATTCTTCCAGTAAAAATAAATATTCTGATTATGATCTCGTTTTGTTATGGTTTGCTGTGCACAGGCCCAAAAGCCCAAAATGCCATGCAGCCATCGACTGCAAACTTGGTATAGGTATGTCATACTGATGACAAGACTATAGTCTATCATAAAAAATATCGATTTTTTTACATTTTACACGCTTTAATTTAACTCACTCTGTTGTATCCTCAAATCTTGTAACTCAATTTCAACCGTCTTCCCAATGTCGTATCGACTGCAAACTTGGTATAGGTATGTCATACTGATGACAATACTATATTCTATCATTAAAAATAAAAAAATATATTTTTAACGATCTTTTTTACGGGTCTTATTGTCCACGCTCAACTCACGTTGCCTGTAAATCACCACAGCTGTGGCAAGCTGCGGGGCGGCTTCCTGGAGTCGTGGAGTTCTGCCATTACGAGTACGGTACATTTCATTAAAGCGTGTTTAAAAAAAAGTATTTTTAAATATTTTATTAAATATACTGTAGATGGGAATATAGACATAAATAATCACCACCACCGCCACCACTGCCACGCACCCTCCCTGTGCTAAATCAGAGAGTCTGCGGCGACGGTGGGCGTTGTGTTTGCCGCCGCTGCATTCCACGCCAGGTCAAATGACTGCACTAAGGACAACTGCTGCTGAAGGGCGATGGAGCGAGGCGCGCCTGGGCTTGTGACGAACCTTCTTCGAGACACGCGCAGTCGCACGCGCGCTTTCAGAAAGATAGCAACGAACAACCCCACAGCCGCGCTTCGCGAAGGAAATCGACGAGAGGCCGTTTCACAATCAACGTTTTTGGGTTTAGATCGCGTTATTTATAAATGTGTCGTAACCCTCCACCATCCGACACGGCCAATCAGTAAAAAAAGTGTCACGTTGACAAAAGACAAATAGTTCACCGCTTTAGCCCACCGGTGTGTTGAAGCGTGAAACCACAACATTTAATTTTTGAGTACGACGTTTTTCTGGTAATTGCATCCAGCATCATCGGGCAATTCGCCAGAATTACGACACATTTATAAATAACGCGATCTAAACCCAAAAACGTTGATTATGAATCATATTGGTCGCGAAAGCCTGCCACGTGTTCAACTGAGAGGCCGTTTGCCGAACAGCGGCTGGGAAAGCGTAGCGACGGCGCCGCGTCGTTGCCTCTCTCTGCACGGTCCCAGTACCGTGCGCTCGGTTCATCATCATCGGCGTCATCGTCATGATGATGAAACGCGACACCTCGCCCATTTCGTCAAGGACCATGAATCATCAACCGCGCGAACTCTGCTCGTCTTCGCAGCAGCTGTGCCTTCCGGCTGGCAGTCGAAATATGACGGTCACGGCACTTCCGTGGCAATCTTCAACGCTTTTCCTTCCGATATTAGGAAGCCACTGGAGCTATGTTCTTTTAAATCATCATCTCGATTGACAAACTAATTTCTTTAGCATGGAGGGAAGGACAACAAACTAAACGAAATAAAAAAAATCAATCACGAATGCAGCAGCCAGGCAAAGAGCCGGTGCTTAAGCCCTGCTTTCTTCAACATATGAAGGTGGTATGAGCCAATTCATCAGTGCTTACCGATGGGGGAGGAAGCACACGCATGCGAGGGGGCAACATTGTATCACTTGATACAGCAAATCTGGCTGTGACGGTCCCACCTGATGACGGAGACTTGTGTTGCCTCCGAAACGTCGTGATTTTTATTATTTTATTTTTTATTAATTTTAATTTCATTTTTTACCTACGTGACTTTACCGAAAAAACTATGAGTATTGTTTCTAGATTTGAAGCTTTCGTGACTGCAAGGATTCAAACTCTTAGTTCTTTCGGTAAAGTCACGTAGGTAAAAAATGAAATTAATAAAAAATATTTTTTTTTTTTTTATCAATTTCATGTTTTACCTACGTGACTTTACCGAAAGAACTAAGAGTATGAGTATTGTATCCCGTGTAGATGGAAGCAGGTGGTGGAGTCCACACTTGCTGTACTGCCTTCTCCTGGCGAAGCAGGGTATGGCAGGAGATGGCAGATGAGGAACGCCGTCGTGATTATGGCCCCGCCGAGATTTCACATCCCAGAGAATGTGAGCGACGCACCGACGATGGAACCCGAGGGCCGCTCCATGCTCCTGGAATCGATGAGTTGAAAGTGTTTTGCTCGGCAACGAAGATTCATCCCCGCATCTCACAGCCTCGCCAAAACGCGTCTCCCAGACAGGGTGACTGCTCGTTTGCGTCTGTGTGGAGGCTTCGCGTGGCCGAGCGCTCGCCGTTTTTGTTGACGGGCCCTCTCACGAACGTCAGGCCGTGGACTTTTGTGAGCCCTGCTCGCGCCAACAGTCCCGTAAATGTGCTTCCTACCGCGTCCATGGCTGGAGCGTCACCTCCTGGGCTGCCTGACTTAATCAACTTCTCATTCCTGGCATGTTCCAACACTCCTGCCCCGGCCTACCACCTCTCGGTCTCCATCCGGGTTCATCCACGTTCATCGCCTCCCTTCTTGCAACGTGTCCTCGCCGTCTTGAGCTCGCTTGTCCTTCATGCGTGTCGGAGCTGGGAACCAACGTCGCCTTCTTCATTTCAAAAAATATAAAACTGATTTTTATTTAGTTTAGTTTGTTGTCCTACCCAAGGCACCTCTGGTTCGTATTACAACGCGGGAGTTGCGTTCCTGAAGAACACCACATTATGGAGAAATATATATATATCATTTATTATGACATACATTTTAATTTATGTCTCTTCAATTCTGGCCTGATCCAGTCTTGTGATCAATGAAATTCCTCTCATTGTTCTCATTTCCGCAGAGCACAACATTTATTCCTCTCCAAAGGAGTCCGATATTCGGACATGTACACAGGGACTCCTCTTCTTACGAACATTCGACTCACGAAATTTCAGACATACGAACAATCCTGTTCGTATGTCAAGTTGCCTGTTCGGACCGAGAGTCGTAAGTTCAACCGCCGCACAATAGATGGCGGTGGTGACATCTACATCTGCAGAACGTGAAGGACCAGTGGCATCTATATCTGCA
>CM025656.2:1973529-2015881 GCA_014621495.2 Entosphenus tridentatus
GTCGTGATTTAATTTAGTTATTTTCATTTATTATTATTTCATTTTATTTTTTTTACCTACGTGACTTTACCGACAAAACCTAAGAGTATGAATCCTTGCAGTCACGAAAGCTTCAAATCTAGAACATATACATGGACTCAATTGCGTATTACATTAAGGGTATTGCAATTAAATTCAAGGCATTGAGCGGCACCGTGGCTTTTTTAACACTTGTGCCGCAAAGCAAAAAGACACGAGATTGATTCCAGACTCTGGCACCTTTCTGCGAGGAGTTTGTATGTTTTCTCTCTCTCTCTCTTCTGAATGGGTTTACTTCATGTTCTCCGGTTTCCTACCGTAGCGACAAACAGAAATGCCATCGGTGTTGCCCAAAGTATCCACATGCAGGAGCAGTCGACAATAGAGCCGTCAGACTCCGTGTGGCTTTCGTGGGTAAAAAATGCAATTCTCATGATACACTGTCGAATTCAGCTTTGTGTATGCGTCTCCTCCGTTTAGCCAGCACAGAACAAAGGTATTTCCTACATTTATACCGCAATGCGTATTTGTTTTTCGTCATGCCCATTTTCGCTGCTGTTTTAAGGAAGGTTGGCCCATCTGAAGCAGTATCCGACGGCTGTGAGAAGGCAGCGTTCGTGAAGCGGGTGGCAACGTGGTTCCGTTTGCGTCCAAAAGGAGTAAAATTGCGGTGGCGTGAGCGCCTTCGTTATGAGCGGATTGCAAAGCAGGTTTTTTTTTTGGGGGGGGGGGGGGGCAACACTAAAAAGAGGGGCACGGATTCGAGAGACTGCGGTTCCACGCCCTCCCGCGTCTATTTTCTACGCGTGGGTCAAGAGGAAACGCGAGGCCTCCGCTAGCGCTCTCCGTTGGCGAGCGAGCCGCTTGGTCCGCATTTAGCCCATTCTGAAATTCAAGTCTCGCCACATCACAGCGGCTTAAAAGTGTTCGAGGGGCGGAACCACGAGGCCATTTACTCAACACCCAAACCAACCGCGCCATAACAAGGCCCCCCTGCCAAGGGATCTCTCGGACGAGTCTCTCGATCTCTCGATCTCTCTCGTCTCAGCAGAAGCGGTGCAGGTGCGGGCCGCCACGTGGTCGCGGGTGACTGGTCGACAAGCCGCTCTGCATGGGGTCACATCGGTTTGATTCTCACTGCAGCTGCGAGCAATGTACGCAAAGGATGAATTGCCAGTACCGGTATTTTACAAATAAAAATTTCTACCAAGTAGGGCCCACTGAGCTATTGAACTTTTTTTTCATAAGCGACCTGGCTATCACAAATGACAGCCCAATGAAGTGGCTTATCATCATGTGGGATATTTTTTAATTATGTTTTCATTTTATAGCAGCCAACTACTCTAAACGCATGTTGACTCTAAATGTAGAGGGGAAAAGCCGGAGGGAGAACACGCAAACTCCAAATATACAGCAGGCGTCAGGGTCGGGATCGAACCCACAACCTCCTGTATACCAGGCGAGGTTGTTAACATCTCCTAGCCACCGTGATGATGATGAGAGAGAGAGAGAGACGCAAACTCCAAATATACAGCAGGCGTCAGGGTCGCGATCGAACCCACAACCTCCTGTATACCAGGCGAGGTAGTTAACATCTCACCACCGCGGCACCCTGCATTGTACTGTACTGCATGTTTCCGTGCACAGTGTGAGTACGGCACAAAGCGTGCGCGGGTCCCAGTACCACAACTTCCATTCCTACCTACGGTGCACAACATCGGGAGTTAATGTTCGAATCTGGTGTGGACCTCCTCTAGGTCACCTCGGCATAAAATGAGTGCCGTACCTGCAATACTGGTGTATTAATTTAAACAAATATGGATGGGCGTGCAAAGTGCTGGCCACAACACAGCTCCCGAGGTCCATGCACTTTAATCGGTGCGCCCTAACAGCGCTCGCCACAAGAATGTATCGAGCTAAATGTAGGATACTTGCGTGCGTGTGTAACGTGGGTAATTGTATTCACGCGATGTTATGTATTTACGTTGGACTGCTATGCCCAGCTATTAACTGCTATATCTGTGACCCTTATTGATAGCCCCAACTACTATCACATGATTAAGAGGGTCCAGCATGTAAATGTTTTCCCAAATCTCATTTTAGATTTCACAGAAACCTATTAGGTTCATGAAGTGAATGTGTACGTACAATTGTGCATAAGCGGCAGCCATAATACTGCGGGAGTAATGACCGTAATCTGGTGTGGACCTCCTCTAGGTCACCTCGGCCTGAAATCACTACTGTACCCGGCATACTGATGCGCTCACTTAAACAAATATGGATGGGTGTGCAGAATCCTGGCCACAAGACCACTCCCCACGTTCCCGCATCTCAATGGGTGCTCCCTAACAGCGCTTGCCACAAGAATGTATCATGCTAAATCTAGTACATTTGTCTGCGGGCGTGTGCGCGCGCAAGTAAGCCCGCGCGCCGCGCGTGCGCCTGCGCGTGCGTGCGAGTGCGCGTGCGCGCAACGTGCGTAATTGTGTCAGCGGCGCGCGCCGGAATGCGTCTTGCACGCGGGCAAAATGTAAAAGTAGCACCGGCACAGGTGCGGGGATAATAAAAAGCCTCCGCGACAGCTGCCGCGCCGCAACTTAAGCCTCGAGCCCCCAAGAACACACACGGCGGCGGGGGGGTGGGGGGGGGTCAGTGTTGGCGGAGTGGGGGGCCGCTGCTTTAAATTCAGGTTGTAGAGTCGAGCCGAGGCTGGGTTCGGTGCCGTCCCTGCCGCGCTGCCGATGACGACAATTGCTGCCCCCCCAACCCCCGAAACGTGCAAGGGAGTTTGATGGTGTTCTTTTTTGGTCGATCGGAGCGAATTTAGGTGTCCCTAAAGAGAGTGGGAAACCGCAGGCAGGCGCGGTCTCGCGCGCAACACAAAAGCCGCTTCAGCGAGGAGCGGTCCTCCTGGACGCACGCCGAGATGATGCCACCAATCTCGTCGGATTAAATGAGTAATAATAATTGATTCTAGATTTGAAGCTTTCGTGACTGCAAGGATTCATACTCTTAGTTCTTTCGGTAAAGTCACGTAGGTAAAAAATGAAATTAAAATTAATAAAAATAAAATGAAATTCACGACGTTGCGGAGGCATTGACATGCATTTGTAAGGAGCCTTCAAGCTAATCACTCAATGCGCCTTGTAAGAATAGGGAAAGGCCAAGCGAGAAGGAGCGCAATTAAATAAACAAAGTCGAGGAAATGTCGTTTAAAGGCGAGACTTAAAAAGTATCCACATTATCGGATAACCGAAATTCCAACGGTAGGGAAATCCACAACCGTGGCGCAGCCACAGCAAAATGAAACTCACCCGCACAACTTCCGCAACTGTCACGGTTATTTGTGTGTACGTTGGACTTCTTTCGCACTCTACGTAGACAACCGTGCGAATCGGAGGTAAGGGGGGAAGAACAAACTAAACTAATCTTTTTTTTTAAATAAATCTTTTCAATCTAGAAAATATCTCATCTCTCGTATTCGGTCAAAACGCGTCTCTCCTGAGTCTCCTTGTGTCGCACAGTGACTGCTGTCAACCAAAGACGGTGGCGGCGAGCGGTGGTCTAGCGGGTAGCGCTACGCTGCGCTGCGAACCCGGCGACCCGAGTTCGACTCCCGCTCACGGCCAACACGAGTGACGATTGTTTGAACCGGTCCTGAGCCTCCCCTAGGTGGACTAAGCCGCAATTGAGTACCTAATGCCACTGGGGAGACAAAGGCGGCCGGGCGTGGTGCTGGCCACCCATCCCCTTCGTGTGCCGTTCCGGCCTTCATCTCCGACGTCAACCGACAACGGGTGCTCTTTCAAAACCTTTCAGATGATATGCAACGTAACGTGCTCTGAAATGACCCCGGCGTAAAGGAAGGGGGCTGTATCAGAAATATAAATAAATATTATTATTGCAAGTGTGGAACTTTCACCGCTGGCTCCAGACGCTGCCAGCGGAGACAAATGCTGTCCCGTGCGGGTCTGAGCGGGGGGGGGGAGACACCTCTTGACATTTGTGTTTGATCGCGCGGGGAACACTTTGCGATCTTCAGCCCAAGATGATTAATGGAACGTGCGAGAGTTTCGCGCTGGGTGTGGTGGGGCGCGCCTCGACACCGAGGGGACACGGAGGCGCAGGTGGGATAGGAAAAAAAATAAACCAGAGGCAGCGGATTGTTAGTCAACCACAGACTTTAACAGATTTTTTTAAAAAATTAAATACCGGTGGGGAAAGGGGGCGGGGGGGGCCACAACGGTTAGCACACTGCACACTATGAACCTCGGTCAAGGTGAGTTGCATTCCCAGACATGACAGGCATCACATTTTACTGAAGTTACACTTCAGTAAAGGTTACACTTCTGTAAAATGTATTGCTGTGGTTGTCACACCTGATAATGATTGCTTGTGTTGCAATCGAAACGTCGTGATCCAATTTATTTATTTTTATCTGTAATTTTTTTTTTACCTACGTGACTTTACTAAAAGAACCACGAAAACTTCAAATCTAGAATAAAGCCATCACAGTTCATTTAAGCAGGTATGAACTCAAGAGACCACGACGAGTCTCATTTTCAAGTGTCCCAGGTCCCCCGCAAGGAAAAATGCAAAACAAATGAAAGAAAGAGATCAGAGCAAAAACAAAAACAACCGTGGCCACTCGAGATATTTGAAATATTCCACGTGCGTTAAGTCAACGTTAAATAATAGATTTCTCCCTAGCCCAAGTCGGCCCGGGCAGATTATTTTTAGACCGATCAGGGCGAAATTACGATTACATTACAGACATGTTGAACACATCTGTGGTGACCAATATGTAAACAGTCAGGGATATATAATCAAATGCATCAGCGGAGAGTGATATCTGTCTGAATTGGCTCCTTCCCGCCTTCACCAACTCGCATTGACCGGCGTGGTGAAGTATGGTCTAACAGCCACCATGATCGACGCGGCGTGGGTGTCCTACATCCAGCAGTGGATGTAGGAAATATCAGTAGTACCATTTCGTTGGGAATCAACGGTGGATGTTCTATGGATAGACCCCCCACCCCCCGGCCCATAGCAATGTGGATATTCCATCACTGGCTCAAGGCTGTAAACAGGAAATCACTTTGACTTTTTGAGAGACAAAGTGGCCAATGCGATCGGTGGGTTTCAGCTCCGTTGGGTTGAGCCCAGCCCTGAGGGTGATGCAGCAGATAATCTCCGATTCACTCACCTGCCTACAGAGCGGCGGCTGTGAGTGTGTATGTATGTATGTTGAAGTTCTTTTGCACCGTACGGAGCCGTCCTGCGGTGCGGGCTGAGGACAACAAACTAAACACAAAAAGCAGTTCTGAATTTCATGAGCTTTTCAGTCTGGTGGCTTCCTAATGTCGAACGGAAGAGCGTCCGAGACGGCCGCGGATCTGAAAGCGCGCGATGCGGTGACACAAACGCATGCCACCTCAACACCAATGCCTATCCCAGCAACCACGGCATGACATTTGCAAGTGCCTGTATGTGTGCCCGTCTTTATGCGAGTCTGTCGGTCCCTTTGTGTTCAGATTTGTACGTTCATTTGAACGCGCGCACGCCTGCGCGTATTGTGCGGGAGCGGCAGTGCAGTGGTTAGGGCACTTCGCTACGAAACCAGCAGCCTCGGTTTGATTCCTAGCCATCGCTGACATTCGTGGACAGTGTAATCAGAACCTGTCCTGAGCTCTGCTGAGGTCAACTCATCCTTAAATGAGTACTTGACGCAGTGCGGGCGAACATTAGCATTGGAAAGACCGCAAAAGCGGATCTAGGAAGTCTAGGAAGTTCCCGGGCGGAGGACGCCTCGCTTGAATAATAATTTGTAAACATTATTTTTTTCTGGGAGACAATTGCAAGCGTGTAATAGGAAAAGTGTCACGCAAAGGCTCATCTGGTTACACCAGGGGTTGGGAACAAGCAGCTCTTGAAATAAAAAAAACTGCCTCTTCTTGTTATTTTGGTTGGCGGCCCCTGACCATGAGAGTCCAAGTCACTATGGAAGTTCAAGTTTTCAAGTTTAATTTATTAGGTATAGGCTTGTGAGCCAGGCGGCTCTTGACTCGGGTGCAACCGCAAAAAACAAACACATGAACAAAGAACACCTTAAAGTGACGACGCGCAACAAAAACAGCTAGGTCACCATGCAAGTCCTGGTCACAGTGGAAGTCCAGGTCACTATTCAAGTCCAGGTCACCAAACAATTCAAGGTCACCATGCAAGTCCAGGTCACCAAGCAATTCTAGGTCACCATGGAAGTCCAGGTCACCGTGGAAGTCCAGGTCACCATGCAAGTCCAGGTCACCATGGGCAGAGGTCGGCAACCTGTTGTTCTGGAGCAGCATGAGGCTCATTAAATACTGTTTCCTTACATTATTGAAGGTCCACCGTCTCGCATTCACATGCCGACTCCTCATCTACCACGCTGGCTTTCATAGGCACTCGCGAAAACATCCCTTGCCGCCGCTCCGATCTACGCGTATATTTTCATCGCGGGCTAATCGGCGATGCCCGCTTGTCCCTTGTGTCGACGCGCGTGCGGTGCGAGCGAGCTCACGATGAACGTTGTCTGTGTGTGTGTGTGCCCACACGTTGCGTTGATCTTCGCGATGCGCGTTCCTGTGGCGCGCTCACCACCGGGGCAGCTGCTGCCCCCCCCACATACCCGCTCGCTGCCCTGTGTGAGATGTGTGATGAATATTTTTATCCACGCTTTCGGGCCTTGCGATAGGGTTTCAAAGTTGACCCTGTTGGGATTTCACGGGAATTTGAAATTCCTCGTTTGGCAATTAGGGCAGTGAACCAGACGAACAGACAGACAAATGGGAGACCAGACAGAGTGACAGAGAGGACAGAGGCACAGACAGGACAGAGGCACAGACAGGACAGGAAGGACAGAGAGTTTGGATATACGGACAAATGGACAGCCAGACGGACGAACTAACAACAGAGGACAGACAGACGAACACGCACGTGAGTGCTTGGTCAGCACTGCCAGTTTAAAAGTGGGGGGGAGGGGCAAAGATACGAAACAGTAAACCTACAGCGTGGTCTGCGTGGAAAACAGGTTTTCAGAAAAGTTACGCGTTCACAACAGCCACTGATACATTGCTGTTAAAATAAAAAAAACTAAGTCAACTTGTTCCTATTCTCCTCTACGGAGGGATTTATAGTCGGGGTGGGTAGAGAGGATCATGTGATTTCCTCTCCGTCTGCCTAACGAGGGACACCCCCCCCCTTTCCTCTTTTGAGGAGTGCCTCCTATGGTGCGTCTGTGTGGGGAGTGGTGGCGCAGCGGTTAGCGCGCGCTGCGCCACGAAACCCGGCCGCCCGAGTTCGATTCCCGTTCACGGCCATCAAAAACCCAAGCGACGATTTTATCCGAACCGGTCGTGGCCCTCCCCTAGGTCGACTCAGCCTCGAATGAGTACCTCGTTGCAGCGTGTAATAAACATCAGCGCTGGGGGAGAGAAAGGCGGCCGAGCGTGGTGTTGGCCACCCCAACCCCTCCGTGTGCCGTGCCGGCCTTCATAGGTGCTGCTCGCTAACAGCACTTGCCCCAACAGTCTGTTTAGGCTATACGGGGGGGGGGGTATTTGGAGCGGTGGTGCATCGGTTAGCGCACTGGGCTTGAAACCCGGCTAGCCAAGTGGTCGATAACGAACATTTGAAGCGGTTCTCGACCCGAGTTCGATTCCCGCTCACGACCATCAAAAACCCAAGCGACGATTTTATCCGAACCGGTCGTGGCCATCCCCTAGGTCGACTTAGCCTCAATTTGGGTAACCGGTTGCAGCGTGTAATAATAAACGTCAGCGCTGCTGGGGGAGACAAAGGCGGTCGGGCGTGGTGTTGGCCGCAAGGGGAAATACCAGGCCCTGCCATAACCCAGTGGAATGTCCACAAATGGCTCAGGACCATCGACGGGGAACCACCCGCGGGGGGGGGGGGGGGCCCCGGCGATGCTGCCAATGGAGTTAATTTTAGAGATCTCATGACGACCCAGTGGAGCTGCCGACAAAGTGCAGCAACAACAACGACAACAACGACAACAAACAACAACAAACACATCCGCGTTACAACGGTCACTAAAAGCGCACCGCAGTCACGGACACAACAACAGCTAGTCACGGGACCAACATTTCAACAGCACAAGTCCACGGAAGGGGATGGCTCCTCGTTCGTTCCATCTGCACAACAAGTGGCGAGCCCAGAGTGGAGGATGCGGCAGTAGGGAGCGTAGATTGCCAGGTCACGCAGTCCCGGAACCTTTCGGCGCCTGTTCCAGAGACATTCCAGGAACGGCCCCAGCACGGCACGGGAACGCCCGCGTGGCGCGTGAACGCAGCATAACACGACGACTGCGAGCTTGCGCCCTCGGGGTACCGCGGGGGTGCCAACATTGGCTCCCTGGACCCTTCTGCTATGAAAGTGCTCGCATCGTACGCGGCTCGGACATTGTTCGCGCGCGGTGGGTCGCGAATGAGAGGGCGGGACGCTGTTTGTTTACCGACGGGTGATCACACGGCGTGGCGTCGGCTTCTCACACCGCCGCAGCCGTTGGTGGGGGCCGGGCTGGTGCCACGGCGTGTCCGGGCAGGCTCACCTGAGACTCGACTCAAGTGGAATGCGACCGTTTAATGAAATGGAAACCTCGGCGGTTACGCGCGTACGGCGATCTCAGCGGTCGCTCTGGGTGTTTGTGGTGCCAGGAGTGAAGGAGAGAGCAAAGGCGTCTCTGGGTCGAGTGTGCTCATTGCACACGCGTGCGTGTGTGTGTGTGCGTGCGCGTTACGACGAATTTGTAAATACGTGACACAAGAAAAGTCGTAATGATTATTGATCAACTTGTAACGCGTCGCTCGCTCTCGATGACAGAGAGCGACTCGGGAGGAGCGAGGATGAACCACGCACAAGCGGGAAGGCAGCAGTAGCAGCCAGGCGGTGTGCCGGTACTACCAACAATTGCCCAAGCTCTGCGATCCTCTATTAAAATATTGTCATCAAATCCATGAGCATTTAAACACGTAGGAGGAAACCCCACACGTGTGTAGAGGGGGCAGCACTCTGTCCCATGCAGATGGGACAGATAGAGTCCACATTCGCTGTACCACCATTTCCAGACAAGCCGTGGTATGGCATCTCCTCGGCTTCCACTGGAAGGGGGTTTCAGAGCGTGTGTGCGATCCTAACAGCACCCTCGCTGCTGCCTCCACAGGCTGGTTTACAGGCAGCCACGTGCGTAGCCTCCGTAGCTGCAGATACAGGGCGCGTGGGGAGAATGCGATTGTCCGTCGTGTGACTAAGAGGTCATCTGAAGGGGATTTACCAGACGCAGTTCTGTCACATCCCCTTCTGCAGGCGATGCTGTGCTGCTGTGTGAGAGTTTCGAACGGAGTCTGCATCACATGACGTGATGCCGATAGCATGATTGGACTAAACTTTTGAGAAAATTAAAATACTTTTTTTAAGTTCATTGCAGATAGTTGCTAATTACACTGTTCCACCGATAATTGATATCGTTACAAATGACTCAAAACAGGAACCAATAAAAAACACAAAGCAAGACGCACCTGAAAATGGGTCTCAAGACTCGTCGATCTCCTACAGGGTGACTAAAGAATATTGTTATTAGTATTCAGTCGTAATACAAAGGCAACCTGAGAGGGTGCAGCTGAATGAAGATGTTTATTACAAACCATCCCGTCCGAACACGGGAAAAGCCACCTCTACTGGACACAAAAGCGCAAGGGATCATGGAGAGGCGGTAAAACTGATCATTAGCAGACAGAATGGACGCGGAACGCAATCTCTGTAAGGCATCTTTCGGACAAAAATACTCAGGTGTCAAAATAAGAATTGGGCAGGAGGCCGGGTGATGCCATGGAGACCTAGGTTCGATTCCCAACCTGGACCGCCTTTCAACATGGAATTTGAATGTTCTTCCCTGGGCTCTGCAGTTTTCTTCCATAGCTGAAAAAAATGTTTCATCTGGTATTGGCCAGAGTATCGCAGTCTTTATAAATATCTCTGCAAATTACTCTAATCGGATTACGCACTGTAGCAGCAACATCGCCACCCTACTGCAAAGACTTGGTAGGACCATCCTTTAAAAGAGTCATGAGACTTAGCGAAACTTCCCTGGGTAAATAAGCAAAGTAATATTCATAATTTCGATTTAAAGCTTTCGTGACTGCAGGGATTCATCTTCTTGGTTCTTTCGGTAAAATCACGTAGAAGGGAAATCATAAAATAATAAAAAATAAAACATGTAAAACATTATTTTATTATGTTTTATTTTTATTATTTTATTATTTCCCTTCTACGAGACTTTACTGAAAGAATCAAGAAGATGAATATTCATAATATTCATGATAAAACAGAAAATAAAATGGTTCGGGCACCTGGTAAGGATGCCCCCCGGCAGAACTCTACTGGTGCAGCACGTCCCACTGAGCGAAGCCCCGGGGCTGGCCTAGGACAGGGTGCTGCTGCTGGCGGTGGGACGATGTCGCTTGGCTGGCCTGGAAATGCCTGGGAATTCCCCAGGAAGAGCTAGAGTCTGTCGCCAGGGAAAGGGAGGTCTGGACCGCCCGACTCAACACTCTGCCGCCGCGACCCTCACCAGGACAAGCGGAATTAAGAAACGAACGAACGAGTTCCCAGGCTGATATTTCAGTCCGACACCCCGACGACATCATGTAAGGTAGGTATGTGTGTATGTTGAGCTTCTTTCGCACCGTACGTAGCCAACCGTGCCAGTCGGAGGTGCGGGATAACGAATCAATAATCTCTCCCTCCCGTTTCTCTGGCTCTAATGCATTTAATGCTTTCATGCGTCGTGGGCGATGGCTCTTATCAAGAGCCATCGCCCAAACCCGCCGCGTGACATTTTTAATGTCACGCGGCACTTTGAGTGATTGACGTCCCACGACGCATGAAAGCATTAAATGCATTAGTCCTGTCCGTCCGTCCGTCTGCACTGGGTCAGGGGGTCCGGCAACTCTCGTCAAGAAGATCCAATCCGAACAATGTTTTGGCATAAAGTTGCAATGCTGTTAGATAATCATCGCGAGAGAAACCTGGCCTAACTTGTTCAAAAGTGCCGTGTGTACCGCAGTGATATAATTAAGCAACAAATCAATTCTGCGGCAAAAGGATTCGCCCTGCCTGCCGAGACGTCGAGGTCACGCGCAATGACGTCGCCGCGTGACGCCACGTGCATCCGATTAGCAGGGTCGGCTATGTACGGTGCGAAAGAAGTTCAACGTACACACAAAGACACAGACACCGTCTCATCGTGCGGCTCGAAAGGTAACATCACGACCGCTAATTCAAAACGTCCAAGAATGGATGCGAGTAAGGAAAGCGTCACGGCATCTGCGCGTGTGCATGGTTTTTATTCCTTGCGTTGTGCTGCCAATGGGCAGTCCCATAACAATCCTAAATATTAATTACTATAGGAGCTCGAGGATGGACGCCGGTGTAATCGTTAAGTTCGATCATCTCTGTGCATTTCCACGCGTATTTTGTTTATTCTGAGGTTGACGTCCAACTTACGTTGGACTTTATTTTGGTTGCAACAACAAAAACAATCGTCGGGAAACCAATAATAATCGATTGACAGCCTGCCTCGTGAGCTGTGAAGAGCGTCTCGCCTCGGGTCAATCGTCTGATATCAACCGAATCAGTGCTTGCGACGGTCTGTGCCACAGTTATCGAACTGAGCTGTGAATCCGGGGACCTGACCTCGACTCCCGGCCACGGCTAACATCGGTGGCGAGTGACGTCTGAACTTTTGTAACTCGCTGACCTGCCCATACTGGACATCTGTGAAAAAGAGCTGCAAAGCTCATCGGATTCCTCGTGCAGTTTAAATAAAGATCCTGATTCTGAACTGGTCCCTGGTGCCTCACCCCCCCCCACCCCCCTTCACCAACCTGTACTGATGGGCATGGTGAAGCATGGTCAAAACTAACCTCGCGACCGACATGGTATGGGACGTCCTTGATCCATTCGTGGATTGGAGGCTCTAGATTTGCAACGAATAGAAAACAACATCCACTTTTACACGCGGTCTTTTTGTCGTTGGGTGCTGTTAGTGGCTGCACCAAGAAGGACCATTAACTCACTACCCTCGACAATATAGTTTCATGGCGTGTGACCCAAACCCAGATTCGAATTCAGGACCTCGATGGTTCCGGCTCAGCGCGACTTGCGGTCACCCAGGACAGACCGTGGGACATGTGTCGAACCCATTGACCGATTCGCAAATGTGACACACTCCACTACTCCTGGCACACTTAGATGGCTCACCAACCAGCTAATTGTAAAAGTACAGCAGTTGCTTTCCATCAACATCAGCCATACGAAGAAGAAGAAGCCCTTCGTGATGACCATTATGAGCCACTTGCACCAATTGGCCACCACCGCCACCACCACCAGCCACCACATCGTTATTTCTGACGTTGTGGCTTGGTAACAACCCCCGATATAAGTGTGGTGATGGCTACACAGGCAGGCGCAGCCCCCGTTCCATATTGAGGTGGAGGAATTTTTAGCAAACTGAGCTCAGCAACGCGGAACGCATATTACATTTCCTGATGCTAAAAGGGTTGACGCTTTGCGGGTAATTTAGAAGGCGACTCTGCAGGCCGGCCGGGCACAGTAGCTGTTTTGAAACCTCGAATTTAAGAAAGCCGTCAGGGATAACGAAGACCCAGCCACACACTCGCCATCGGCTCGCCGCTCGATGATTATTGTGCACTGCGGGTTTTACGCGTTCAACGTTACCACCGCGTCGAGCGAATCGTGCGTTCCGTCCGTCCCTGTGTCTGTACGTCCATCCATCCAAGGACACGATGTCACTAGAATTATAAAACCGCTCAATCAATCGCTGTGGAACTTGCCAGACAGCTCACCAAGGGCAGTGGCAAGAACTGCATAGATTTTGAACAGCGGAAGCATGAATTTGACGCTTTGGTTTTGGGGGACATGTAAATCGTTCAATTAGCTTGCAATTTGCACCCGAGTGCAGTGAGATACGAGAAGAAAAATAGTGGTCACGATGGAGCAGCATCCCAAGAGTGCATGGGCCGCCAGGGTGACAGGCGAAATGGTAACACTCGTTCCTCGGAGCAAGGAAGACCTGGGTGTGATTCCCGACTCGGGTGCCCTTCTGTGTGCTTGTGTTTCCATTGGATCTTTGGTTTTCTCCCATAGCATAAGACAGCCATACTGTGTGTTGACCAAACATCCCAATGCTGAACGATGCTTGCAAATTATGCACCGATTTAGATCGAGGACCCATATGGCACGCTGGGCTCTACTAGGCAGTTTGTGGGCATGTTTGAAGGAGAAGCCACAATGAGGGGACATAACACCCTTTGTTTGGCACGAACAATTAATATAGCAGACTTTTGAAATGTTCTTGCTGTGGATTTCACACTTGATGATGATTGCAGTCGAAACATCGTGAGAATTTTTATTGTTTTATATGTCTATGATTTTATTATTTCCCTTATACGTGACTTTACCGAAAGAACCAAGAATATGAATCCCTGCAGTCACGAAAGCTTTAAATCAACTTGTAATCGTATCGTTTACTAATTGTTTCTTCCAACAAGGCCTCGTGTTGTAGAAGTGCCACGTTCTATCAGCTGCTGAATGAAGGCTTCTTCCCATGCCATGTGTTTAGCTTGTTGTCCTTCCCCCACACACTCCGATTAGCACGGTTGGCTACGTACGGTGCGAAAAAAGTTCAACGTACGTGCATACTGTACATACATCGTTGTCGTCCCACGTGGCCCAACGATGCCACGATCCATCTCACTCCTCGTCACTGATCTCGTCGCTTTCGATGGGTCCGCCTCTCACTCTTACCTTTCTTTTGCTGCCATGAAATCGTCATGATGATTGTATCAAGATGTCTCATCCGACCAAACCATGCGTCCCTGCCCAATGCCACTTAATGTCCCGCTCAGCAGTCAAAGCGACGTCTTGTCGGCGTGTTTCTTGCGCGACGGCGGCACATTTCGTGACACGCGGGCAACGCGATGAGCACGGTTCGGCTAGGTACGGTGCGAGAAGAAGTTCCACGGACAATTCACACCTGGTTCGAATCGAGTCGCTCTGGGCTGCAGGACCACGTGGCGACTTTGTGTCCCCAGCGCCGCGGCGCCGTGTTGGCTGGAGCAACGTGGGCGGCAACAACGTCGCGTGCGACATTAACCGCACCTCCGATGGGCACGGTTGGCTACGTAGGGTGCGAAAGAAGTTCGACCTACGTAGATACGATCCACACACATCTTGCGTTGGCTTTAGAAGCCAGTGGGAAACCTCGAGCCTCAAAGGGCAACCCTGCCGGCGAACGCAGCCACCTCTGAGCTACACAAACAACGGGACGTATCTGCGTTTGAAGTGCATCGCCTCAAGCTGCGTGCCCGTCAGGCATCTCGCGGAAACAACGGGGCCTTTTAGTGTCCCCGGGAGAGGACGGCCGCCTCAGAAATCGGTCGTTCCTGGGAAAAGAACGACAAGTGTCGACCGTAGCACAAACTGACCTGCACCAGGCCCCGTTGCGTCCCCACGAAGCACAAGGCAACTTGTGCACGCGCGCGTGTGTGCGTGTGCACGTATGTGTGTGTATGGGGAGCGGTGGTGTAGCGGTTAGCGCGCTGCGCTATGAACCTAGCAACCCAGGTTCGATTCCTGCTCACGGTCAACACCAGTGACGATTATCTGAACCGGTTCTGGGCCTCCCCTAGGTCGACTCAGCCTCAAATGAGTACCTGGTGCGGTGTGTAAATATCGCCACTGGGGAGACAAAGGCGGTTGGGCGTGGTGCTGGCCACCCACTCCCTCGTGTACCGTTCTGGCTTTCATAGGTGCTCGCTAACAGCACTTGCCCCTACAGTCTGTTAAGGCTATACGGGGGATCTTTGTCTTGTGTAGTGTGGTGGTTAGCGCACTGCCCTACGAACCCAGCGATCCCAGTTCAATTGCCGTTCACGGTCAACACCAGTGACGATTATCTGAACCGGTCCTGGGCCTCCCCTAGGTTGACTCGGCCTCAAATGAGTACCTGGTGCGATGTGTAAACATCGCCACTAGGGAGACAAAGGCGGTTGGGGCATGGTGCTGTCCACCCACCCCCTCTTACACCGTACCAGCCTTGATAGGTGCTTGCATGCAGTACTTGCCCCGACTGTTAAAGGCTGTACGGGGGATCTTCGTCTTTGTGTTAATGCATGTGCGTGTGGAAATGTGTGCACAAGTATGTGCGCGTGTGTGTGTTTTCGCAAATGGTGTGTTTACATGCGTGTGTGTACCTGCCTGAATGTCAGGTGCGAGTGCATAAGGCTGGGTCAGTAAGAAGCTTTGATTGACGGAGGACGAGCCAACACAAACAAGACCGTGCCAGCAGTTGGGCCTAGAGACATCGCCTCTTCTTCGTCGTCACGAAGACTGAATGTCAGTCGCTCATCATAATCCTGAGAAGCGATTCAGATGTCTACACAAACCAAAACCTGTTTGTTAAATAAATAAATAAAATCTAACACAAAGTCAGATAAATGTCCCGCTTCTCATCAGTTCACCGCCATTCAGGGCCAGTGGTGGAAATGTCTTATTCCTAGGACGGGTTCTATCCACAGAAGGACCACTGTTGCCTTCCCTACAAAGTGGTACACAATTTATCGACCCCCACTGGGATGATGGGCTGAGCAAGCCCTTTCGACTTGGATGTGAACTCGCAACCTTCTAGTCACAAGCCGCTCGCTCTACCGCGGACGGATTAAGGCGACCGAAACGTGGACTCAAACCCAGAACCACAACCTCACTGCTCCTGGGCAGGGAATGAGGTGGCACTCCTCGCATTAGCCCCGGATTACCGACACTTTGACTGTGGATCATGGTCTCGGGCATGGCGGTGCACGTCTGTGCTCCAAGTGGTTAGGAGGCGAGGGGTTTCTGTGGACCCAGTTGATTTGTGAGACTCCCAACCCCACTTAGCTGCGAGGTGGCCAGGAGAGATGGGCAGTGCCGGATTAAGCTAGTGCGGGGCCTGTAGCGTATGGTATAAAGGGGCCCTAAATAAAAAAAAACACTTAAATATTAAAACACACATTTTTTACTTGCATAGTAAAGTAATTGTATTTTTGCATTTGCTATACAGCCAGATATGACAAATCGTTAACCTTAATCACTCAGTCGTTTATAAAAATTTAAGGCGGTATAGTACTATCGTAATAGAGCAAGTGCAGAATCACTGAACCGGAATTGATAGTTTGAAATAATTTAGCGCGGGGCCCTTGAAAGTGCGGGGCCCGTAGCATTATGTAGCTACTTTTGCTACTGGGATAATCCGGCACTGGAGATGGGCAGTACAGTGACTAGGTTGATGAACGCGCGTGTCTGCGTGGAACTTGGAATATTATAACTTCGCGTGCAAGGATTTTCTCCGGGTACTTCGTGTCAAATGCACTTGGCGAGTTGAAACAGGTGACGTTACAAGCCAGTCATCACTAGTCCCTGAGAGACTAGGGATGAGTTTAAGGTTTAAAACATTTATGATTTCAGATTGTTTTAAAGGAGAGTTTTTTTTTTAATCGTATTACAGATTTTCGGATCACGTGCATTACGTATCCGTGTGTGTGTGTGTTTTCGAGCTCACGGAAGTTTCCTATGTTTAGGGTTAATCTAAACACTGGGAGCATATCCCTTCCAAAATAAACCCCTCAACAACTAATTGAAGTCATCTCCAAACACAACGCCAGTGCCCAAGTCCAACGCATATCCCAGCAACCATCGCGTGACGTGAGTGTCCGTGTGCACGTGGGGAGCGGTAGTGTAGCGGTTAGCGCGCTGCACTACAAACCTGGCCACCAGGGTTCTATTCCCGCTCACGGCCAACACCGGTGACGATCATCTGAACCGGGTCCTGGGCCTCCCCTAGGTCGACTCAGCCTAAAATGAATACCTAGTGCGGTGTGTAAACATCGCCACTGGGGAGACAAAGGCGGCCGGGCGTGGTGTTGCCCACCCACCCCCCCGTGTGCTGTGCCGGCCTTTATAGGTGCTGCTCGCTAACAGTACTTGCCCCGACAGCCGTGTTAAGGCTACACGGGTGATCTTTGTCTTTTTGTGCCAGTTATTTTCTTTACTCTCGCGGCAAATTTAGCTGGGTGCAGCTCTGGGAGCGATGTGATCGCCGCCGCAGGCACGGAGCCCTCCGTCACCCCCACAACTCGCGAGGAGCCACGCGGTCGTGGCGCTGGCGAAAGATAAACCCCGTTGACTGGCGATGGAAACCAGGCCTTGAACGGGGATTTTGTTGGTGTGTAATTAGGGGCATACCCAATTCATGAATTGGTAACACAGAGATGCGACGGTAAAACCACAGCGATTAGAACGCCCTAAATCCCACAAATTTCTGGCCACGGCGGTGCATCACTAAGACAGCCTTATAACAGAAACGAGTACTCGGTTACGTAATGCACTCTGTACATAATCCAGAGGTCGCCGACTCAGTCTCCTGGCGCAGCGATTGAGAAACAATGCTGCAAGTTTTTACTAAATCCTTCCACGCCTCTGTCCATCCAGCCACGGAGGGTGGCGACAAAAATAACAAGAAGAGGCATTTGTGTCAAAATCGGTTTAAAAAAAACCCCTCAATATTTCAATAGCCGCAATGCACTGTGGTGGTGAATACGAGACGGTGATTCCTTAATAAATAACGCGTCACGAAGCAGCAGTCGTTTAAAGAGCCGCATGCGCAGGTTTGCCGAGCCCTGACCCATCGGTGCAAATGGGCACACTATAAGTATGCTCAAGTACAGGCAGGTCGCGTGCGGTGCGGTAAAATGTGAGTACTGCCACCTATTCTAAGACACTGGTCAACGTAGAAAGATTTACCAAATACTCTCTAGAGGGGCTCTCCAGAGCTCCCTCTAATGGAAGCCCCTCTGTCAGCAGTGACGAAAAGACATTGTGCAGGGCTGCAGCTGTGCCCTTTACGATATTGTACACGGTATTTTATTTAAAAATGTAGTTAAAATACCGTGTGCAATTGCAAACGTGGTGTATTGTTCGATTTTAAATGTTCTGCTCCGGGCTCAGAGGTGTCATCGGGTTTGAACTTAGCAGGAACCCTGACCTCAACCTAACTCTGACTTCAAAGAGGGCCCTGCAGTTGACCCGAGACACTGTTTACCCAATGCCACTTTTCAAGCAGCTAATGTGTGCGATGCGCAAACAAAATCCAGTTTCCTGTTTGGCCACGGGTGCCCAATGATAAGCAGTGGTTGTGTGTGTGTGTGTTAATGCCCAGGGCTAAGATCACGCCTACCACTTCTGGACAACGGCAGGCAAAGGGCCCTTCTGAAATCCCGACACTTTGGAATATTGAACCTTCACTCCAGGAGGGAAAGTGGCGGTACCTCCGAAAAATACGGGTGGCTACGTGCGGCGTGAAAGAAGCTCAACTCACATCCAAGGCAGCGAGCCCGAGAGAAGATTCTACGGCCGAGACCTGGCTTCGTGAAATCCCGGAGGCAGAGGCTGATATATGCGATGAAAACCGACTCATTTTTCAAGCGAATTGTCACATTCCACTTAAATGGTCTATTTAAGGAAAATTGTTACCGCGGGTTTTGCCACTTCAGGCGGTTTCGTCGGTGGAATATTCGGTGTGGGGCCCATTGGGTAACGACGCCACAAGGGAGTGTCTAGCCATAGCTTCTAAATCATCCACTTTAAAGAAGCCGACACGACATGAACACACAGCCCAGGGTGGCTTTTCAGTGACGATAGTACGAGTTCAAATCCCAGCCGTGGTTCTGTTATCCCGTGACAATATCGACATCGTCATCTTTTATAGGCTTAGTCAAGATGCGCACAGCCTGCAGAAGCGGTGCTCATTAGCAGGATGTAGATAACAACCCCCTTCCCATATTTGTCTCTACAAATAATTGCGGTACTTTTTTTACGCATTCCATCAGCCACACGGCCTTCTGTGAGTCCGTTTTACAGCGGCATCCGTTCAAATGGACCGTGTTGGAAAACGCTTAAAATTTTTACAGATACGGGTGCGTGAGAGTCTGAGAGAGAGCGTGAGTGAGAGAGGGTGCGTGAGAGTGAGGGTGCGTGAGTGCGTGATAGGGTGCGTGAGAAAGAGGGTGCGTGAGAGAGTGTGCATGAGTACGTGAGTGCGTGAGAGAGAGAGTTAGAGGGTGCGTGAGAGAGTGCGTGAGAGAGCGTGCATGAGTACGTGAGTGCGTGAGAGAGAGAGGGTGCGTGAGAGAAGAGCGTGCGTGTGAGTGAGAGAGAGAGTTAGAGGGTGCGTGAGAGAGTGCGTGAGAGAGTGTGCATGAGTACGTGAAAGAGAGAGGGTGCGTGAGAGAAGAGCGTGAGTGTGAGAGAGAGTTAGAGGGTGCGTGAGAGAGTGCGTGAGAGAGTGTGCATGAGTACGTGAGTGCGTGAGAGAGAGAGGGTGCGTGAGAGAGTGCGTGAGTGTGAGTGAGAGAGAGCGTGAGAGAGTGTGCATGAGTACGTGAGTGCGTGAGAGAAAGGGTGCGTGAGAGAGTGCGTGAGTGTGAGTGATAGAGAGCGTGAGAGAGTGTGCATGAGTACGTGAGTGCGTGAGCGTGAGTGAGTGAGAGATAACACGCGAGTGCGTGCGCGCGTCTCACCGAGGCGCAGCGTGAGGTTCACGGACGCCGGGTGCTGCACGCCATGCTCCATGCTGCGGCTCTGCCACCAGGACCCGTCTCCGTCCGCGTCCGTGAGCAGCTCGGCGCCGTGGCTCATCGCCGGATCGGCGGCCGAGCAGCGGTGGCAGGCGGTGGCGCTGGCGCTGGAGGAGGCGGAGGAGGACGAGGCAACGGCCCCCGTCTGCGCGCAGTACTCCTCCTCGACGGGAGTGCCGCACGTGTCGGACGCCTCCACGGTGGCGCCGAACGCCGCGTTCACGAACTCGGGCCGGCACAGCTGAGCGCGGCCCCGCGCGTCGTAGCAGCTGCCCGGACCGCCCGAGGAGCCCGCGGCGCCGCCGTCACCGCGTGCTGCCGGGTCCAGGGCCGCACTGCCGCTGTGCGGGGCAACGACGAGCAGAAGCAGCAGCAGCGGCGGCGGCAGCAGCAGCAGGCGGAGATGGAGGGGGGCTCGTGACCAACAGCGCCCAGCTCTCGTCTCCTCCATCCTCGTCGTGAATTTCGCGAGGGGCTCGGTGTGAACGCAGCGACGTCTCGTTCGAATGGTGGCGGTGGCTTCCGATGTGTGTGCGCGTGTGTGACTGACGGATCTGCGGGCTGGACTGCAGCTCGTCTTGTTGTCGACGGGGAGCTGAATCCGCCGACTCGGGAGGGATGCGCTCTGCCCGCTGCCGCGGCCGCTGCGTTTTGGCTCGTACCGTATTTTTAGCCGTGCAAGTGACGCGCCATGATGTCACCAGCTGCTGCTGCTGCTGTCACTGCCACGCTGGGGGCTCCGGGCCAAAAATAAAATTTAAAAAGTGGCACGAGTATTATTGCTCCTCCTGCTGCTGCTGCTGCCGCTCAAGAACAACGCAAACAAGCTGCACGGTTATGATGTGTTCATCAACGTACATCCGAAACCTCTGCTGAGTATCTCAATCACGACTGTGGAAGGTCAACGGTGGTGTCCGTTGACCCTGCTGTGAGTTGTGGTGGTGGTGGAGATGTCCCTGAGTGGTGGAGCTCCCCGTGAGTGGTGGTGGTGGTGGAGGTGTCCGTGAGTGGTGGTGGTGGTGGAGGTGTCCGTGAGTGGTGGTGGAGGTGTCCGTGAGTGGTAGTGGAGTAGTCGTACAACGCGGCTATATTCGTGATTAAACAAGCCGAGCCGAGCGTGCTTGGTTGAGCTCAGCTGAAGGTGATGAGGTGGAGATGATGCGAGTTGGAGATGTTGCGAGCTGGAGAAGATGCGAGCACGCGGTGTTTTCGTGCTCACGAGCTCCGCGTTCCGTCTCCGCGTTGGAGGGAGGGACCAATCCTCGCCTCTGCGGCGAGACGGGCGCAGGCAGGCGGTGGCAGGAAGAGAGGGAGGGGGGCAGTGGTGATGGATGGGAGTGGGAGGGATGGATGGGTAAGACCTGGACGGAGTAATCCGCGTTTTAAACAAGCCCAACAATTTTAAAGCACTGCTGTATACGTTTCGCCGAAGGATATTAAGACGGCGTCCTTAATGTGTGTTCGAGAATCTAGAACTCTTGACTCTGGAGATGATTTCTTAAGGTGACGTCCTATTAGCCGACCCGGGTGGTATTAGTAGTGAGAGGAGTTCACGGCCCACAGGTAGGAATCGCGTGAGTTCGACTCCCTTTGACTAGGGTAGGGGTTGAGAAGTGCACCCGTGCC
Source organism: Entosphenus tridentatus (assembly GCA_014621495.2). NCBI lineage: Eukaryota > Metazoa > Chordata > Hyperoartia > Petromyzontiformes > Petromyzontidae > Entosphenus > Entosphenus tridentatus. The sequence goes on from CM025656.2 coordinate 1,994,922, forward strand.
TCTCTCATCCGCAGGGGGTCGATAAAAGTGGACACCGATCCTCAGTTGGCGATGCAACACGACCTCAATGCCCCATTCCTGTGCCACGGCCATGGGTCGTTGCACACAACACAAGTCACACCTCGCCAAGTTACAAGTAGCCACACGCATGTAACACCGCAGTGCTGCTAATCGTGTTTACACCGTGAGCGTCTACTACAGAGCTCGCCAGCAAGCGAGCTGCCTCCCAACGGAGCATGCGTTTCGTGCTGTTTGTTCTCATTCATTCTCAGGGAGAGAGAATGATTCAGAGCAAGGCCGTAGCCATGGAGTCAACATTGGGGGGGGGGGGATCAAATCTTCCAAGGGGTCTCGGGATCCCAACCCAGAAAAAAAAAATCTAAATTTAAAAACGAATTTCCTGCCATTTCCTGCCTAAAAATATTTAAAAATTCACTAACACATGGGATGGACTTTTTATTTATTTTGTACATTAATGTCTAATAGTGTATTGTATTACAGTGCTCTGTTTTTACTTTTTTTTACCATTTCTTGTTTCATTGTAATGTAATGTTTGAGATTAGGGATGAATAAAATGCAACCACAATCATATAAACAGAAATCTATGCGTTGATTTATATGAAGACAAGTCCAGATATTGTGGCCAAGTTTGAGCAAATTGTTGTTTTTATTTACATAGCATAGCAATTATTATTACTTTTAAATATTTTTCTAGCAATATATTGGGGGGGACATTTTGAGCATATTTGGCTTGATTCAGAGGCGCCTTAAACAACAGACCGGAGCGGACAGCCAGCCAGAGCCGGCGATTATTTGGCAATACCGCGTGGGCAGTACAAATAAAAAAAATGGTGAACACATTCGTTCATACCACTGGCGTCTTAAAAGGGAAATATATCACAGGCGATGTTTCGGGCAAACGGGGCCTTGGTGCATGGCACACATTTGCCCAGCTCCATTCAAGAGGGTTGATACACGTGGCGACGAAACCGGAGCATCCGGAGAGGACAAACGCGTGCGAGTGGGTGACATTCAATCCACTCTTGACACATGGAAATGTGTCCGCTTTGCTGCAATGCCATACCTCGGCTAAGCCAGGAGATGGCGACCTTAGCGCCCCCACGGGCGAAGGAGTTTCACAGCATTTGCGTGGCGATACAGCAAAAAAAACTCCACTGCCCCCCCACACACACAGTGCCATACCTGTCGACCCCTTATCAGTGTCCTACCTTATTATTACAGACCAATTCAGAATGTATTCGTCACCCCGTGCCCTTATAAAGCTAAACGTTCATCCTATACACTAAATTATACACTCCACTATACTATACATTATACACTACACTACTATACACTACACGACCATATACTCCACTATACACTACACTATACACTACACTACTACATACCTGTCAACCCCTTATCAGCGCCTACCTTGTTACAGACCAATTCAGACCTTGTTGATCACCCCGTGCCCTTATAAATCTCAACGTTCATCCTACAAAGTCCCATCACAAGGGAGAAACACAAAACAAATAGACACAAAAATGTTTGTTGCCCGTATTGAAACGGCTGTACACCGTATGGACCTGAAAACTCAATTTCCCTGCACAAGAACACGGAGTACACCGTATGGGCTGTCAGCTGCACAGTGTTGTATTACAGGCAGCAACGTGCAGCAGCATAGCCATCACCACTGCTGCCACATCTGTGAAAAAGAGCTTTATAGCTCATCGGATTCCTCCAAAAATATTCTGATACAGCTACAGGGCGTGGGGAGTATGCGATTGTCCGTCTTGTGGCTAAGAAGTCACTTGAAAGTGGATCACTCAGAAGCAGTTCTATGACATTGTAGTGCGTATTTAATGTGGCGCTGCACTCTGATGTTGTAGGAGAAAACATTTATTTAAAAAAAGTATATTTAATTAAGTATAACGTGTTGTCTATATTTATTTAAAATTGCGCATTTTTACGTGACGTCACATTTCTCAAACCCCCCCCTACGTCACACATCGTCACAAATGTCTGATCCCCCCCTAGGTGCGTGACGTCATTTATGGACGGCCCCTTACCTGGTAAAATAAAAAGTTTCAGTTTTTTTTTTTATCAGTATGTGCGATCCATTCTGTCAGTGCTGGACATTCCATGTTACGATGGTAAGGGCCACAAACACGTTCAAATGTTTTTATATCATGGCCCAGACGTGATTTGAACTCGCAACCTCCTGATTTGGAGTCAAGACGCTCTTCCGTTAACGCCACGAGGTCTTTGCAGCGGTCGGTCGTGGAAAACACGCGCGGGGGTTCAAATCGCCCGGCACCGCCCGTTAAATATTTATTAATGACGGAGCTTTTTGTAGCTCTGTCTTCAGAAGCGACCTGGCCACAAATGATAGCTCAATGAAGTGGCGGCTTGTAGTGTGGACATTTATCGCAGCCAAATACTCTAAAGGCATGATTATGAATGTGTGGGGTGGGGGGGGGGAACCGGAGAACCTGGGGGGAAGGTCCCCGATATGTCGTCTAGGTATACGTTGTTTCGCCACCTACGTCGCCGACTTAGTGAGGAACACAGCGTAACATTTGCCCGCACCTACACGTCGTTTTGAACTCGGTTCAATCTGAGCCGAGTCGAAAACATTGACTTCGGTTCTCGCCTACAGCCAACACCAGTGACGATCATCGTTTTCTATTATCATTTTCGATTATCGTTTTCGATTATTTTAGATGATCGTTTTAGATTATCATTCTCGATGATCGTTTTTGATTACCATTCTCGATTATTGTTTTCGATTGCCATTTTATATTATAATTTTCTATTATTGTTTTCGATTATTTTAGATGATCGTTGTAGTTATCATTCTCGATTATCGTTTTCGATTACCATTCTCGATTATTGTTTTCGATTGCCATTTTTTAATTATAATTTTCGATAATAATTTTAGATTATCGTTTTCGATGATAATTTCAGTTGATCGTTTTCGATTATAGTTTTAGATTATAATTTTCGGTTACAATTTTACGATGATCGTTTTCTCGGCTCAGCAACTCTGGCGGGTGGTGTGGGTGTCACACAGTGAGGGGGTAACAGCTGGTGCCATCCACCAGCCATCTCAGCCAGCCTACCCATGGCACCTGCAGGGTCTGTCCCCTAGACCTCCTCCTACCAGCGAGCCTTCGACACTTCACTTCATGTGCATGCTGTTGATGTCGTTTATTGTGAAATTTCGGTCACAGTTCCTATGATCACTGTTACGTTGCTTTTATGGCTTTATTTTGGTGATTTCAGTGTAGCATAATTGTGCTATGAAGAAGCGCCATTACGCAAAACGTCACATATTTCTATATTTTTCGTTTTAATGCCTAACAGTGTTATTGACGAGCTTGTTGAGTGTAGAACAATTGATGATTTACAGACGTTTGTCAATGCACAGCTGGATAAAGGCAACCTAACATGCCACACTCGTTGGAGTTGTTTAACCATACTTCACCTCACTGGTATAAGTGTGAACTGGTGTGGGAATTAGGGTGCAGATATTCACTGACATCCGTGTCCAGGAATCGAATTGACGTGGCCTGGTTCCAGAGCTACGCCTCTTCCCCTACCCTGTCGCATATTTATAGCAATCGACGAACAATGTTTTGCCAGGAGGCACAGCTGAGATGCTACGGACAGCCGGATGAAGGGCAACTGTTAATCCCAGGCATGTGCCGTCGTGTATGGGTGGCTTAGCGGTTACAGAGCTCTCCTCCGGGTCAAGAGGTCACCCTGGTTCGGACCCACATCCGAGCTGCTGACAATAACCGGCTCAGAATGAACGAGCACGCGCTCTGCTCTCAACGTGCGCGTGGAGGTTGGCGTGGCTCTCGGTCGGGGCTGGCTGAGAGAGGGATTGTCTCTCTTTTAGCAAAGGGACACAACGCCAAACGTACTTCACGGTAGCCTAGTGAGGTGGGGAACTCAGAGGCAGTGGTTGTCGCCCCACTGGTGGAATTTCAACCACTGGCTTCGGGGCGCTAAATAGGAGTATTTAGCACCAATACCCTCAATGTTCATTTGAGCAGCAGGAACTCAACTCGATTAATCGTTGCTATTGTGGTGTTTTGATTAAGTGAATGCCCAATGGATGTGTGTTAACAGTGCAAGGGCGCAGAGCATCACTGGTGGAGGGAATTAGACCACGTGGTGAATCGAGAAGCCACTTAACGCCTCTGAGCGGCTCCTAGCCACAGGAACTTTGCTGAGAAAGGATGCGTGGGTGTGACGCGTTGTAAATCCACGATCGACGGTAAGAAAGGGGCTGTATGTAGCGCTGTGTGGCTCCGTTAAGGGTCTTGCCAACAAGGGGGCATTTGTTTGGTAGTTTACAACGCAGCATTGCTGCACGCACAGCCACCCACTCTGGCACGATCCCCTCTCAAAACACGGACACGTGTTGCTGTCGTTCGGAGTATATGTGCAAATGTGTCTGTTAATAACCAACGTCATCATCGTCATCGCCATTGCCTATCCATTGCCGGATGAAGGCCTCCCCACGCTGTAGAAAATCCCTCGTGGTATTATGTTCATTATTTTCATCATAAAGCATTGTCAGTCCACTGATGGATGAAGGCATCCCCAAGCCGAAGCCAACTCTCAGGATCCTGCCATGTTATAATCTACTCGGCACCTGCACGCGAACTGATCTCATTGCTCCATCTCCCTGGTGGATGTCCCCTCGGACGCGTTCCATTCCTTGGCCACCACTCCGTCGTCCTTCTTGGCCGTCGTCTGTCGCCCGGTGCTACAAGGGACGTTTTCTCGGCTCGTGATGCGACATCTGTGAAAATACTGGACACCTGTGAAAGAAAACGCTTTATTGCTCATCGGATTCCTCCAGCATAAATCAATGTTCTGATTCTGAGCAGCACAGATGCTGTAAAAATTAACCCGTAAAAACAAAGTTTTTCACTATAAATCCTTTATATGCGTGGCGGCTAGAGTCCTCTCGTCCTCTGGCTTGAGATGGCTGCCACCTATGGGTCAGATGATTGCAGCGCAAGCATTAAGCATTTGGTAATTAAATATAATATTTTTGTCCTAAAAAGTGTAACATTTTTGAAAAAAAATTTCACGAACATTAATTGTCACGCACAACGAGTCTGTGTGGAAAATGTCAGCTCGATTGGATCACGGGAAGTGGGTTAAAAAACGACCGAAAGATTTGCACGGTCGTAAGCGCGCAAGCAAGCAAGCACGCAAGCAAGCAAGCAAGTGAACTTAATATAAAGGATTACAAAAATATCCCAAGATTTATGACGGCGATTTATTGGGAAATGTGTTTTGCTTGGGCGCGTTTGCTCTGGGAAAGCGCCACCTGCAGGGTTGGCGGCGTTGTCGGGGCGTGCTGAGCGACGGACCGCTCATCATGCTGAGCTACGGGGAAGATCGGCCCCCCCGATGGTGAACTGCGGAGGCACAGTAGGGGCTACATATGGCCAGATTCACACCATCCTTGGTCTCGGCAATTTGCCCCCCCCCCCCCCCCTTGTGTTGCCGACGGCACGGCACGCAACGCCAGGATTGACTTGACGCTCCGTCCGCCCGTCCCGCTCCCCCAGAGCCGGCCCAGCCACTAAGCGACCCTTGCAATTGCAAAGGGCCCCGTGGCCAGCAGAGGGCCCCCTAGAGTCACTGCTAGCGAGTGGGAGAAAAAAATCATACATCAAAGGGGCCTCCAACCAAATTTTGCTTAGGGCCCCCAAAGGTCTAGGGCCGGTTCTGCGCTCCCCCGTGCCGCCGACTCCGCGGCTCGCGCGGCCACCCCCCCCCCCCCTGCCAGTGTGTCCGCTGCAGCTACATGGTGTGCATGGTGGCCCTCCTGGCCTCGGCGTTCGTCACGGCCCTGGCGACCGCGTTCACACTCCGCACGGGCCCCCGCCGACGCCACAGCCGCCGTCGCAGTGGCCACTGTCGTCATCGCCGGTGCTGGTGCTGAGCGCACCGGCACCGGCGAAGCCTGACTGCTGATGAGACACTGAAGGTCAAAACCAGTCCTGAGTTTGGTTGCGTTAAACAAATTACGTACTAAATTTCGATTTAAAGCTTTCGTGACTGCAGGGATTCATCTTCTTGGTTCTTTCGGTAAAGTCACGTAGAATGGAAATAATAAAATAATAAAAATAAAACATTAAATTCTCACGACGTTGTCCATGTTGGTTAGGTTATTGCATTTCGGGAGTCCGAATTCAATGGAATTAGAATTCGGACTCTCTTATGTGAAATTGGGACTCCTGATTTGAAACTCCTTAGGGGCCGTCCATAAATGACGTCACGCACCTAGGGGGGTCAGACATTTGTGACGATATGTGGCAAGGGGGGGGGGTTGAGAAATGTGACGTCACATCAAAATGTGCAGCTTTAAATATAGACACGTTCTACTTAATTAGACTTTTTAATAAATGTTCTCTCCTACAACATCAGAGTGCAGCACCAAATAAAATACGCACTACAATGACAATAGTTTAAAGCGATTTTAAGCATGTTTTATTTGGGGGGGGGCGGCAGAGCTTTGTGTCGTCATATTTGAGGGGGGTCTGAGTTTTTGTGACGCCGTGTGACGAGGTAGGGTCAAAAATCGTCCAAAATCGCGTGACGTCATTTATGGACGGCCCCTTAAAGTTGAAAGTGAGACTCCTCAAAAATCAACATGGACCCTCCCAGTACCCCGCCTCCCGGACCTACCCCGTGAAGACACGGCACGGTGCCACAACTCCCATTACCGCGCTGTGCCACTGCAGCTGCATCACCTGGCCACACGGTGACACTTCAGCTTATTTAGCGGGCGTCCGTGTTGGTTAGGTCGCCTAGCGAGTGTCCATATTGTTTAGGTCGTTTATTGGGTGTCCACGTTGGTTAGGTCGTTTAACGGGTGTCCATATTGGTTAGGTCGTTTAGCGAGTGTCCATATTGTTTAGGTCGTTTATTGGGTGTCCAAGTTGGTTAGGTTGTTTAACGGGTGTCCATATTGGTTAGGTCGTTTAGCGAGTGTCCTTGTTGGTCAGGGCGTGTAGCGAGTGTCCATGTTAGGTCATTTAGCGGGCGTCCAGACTGGCTAGGTCGTTTTAGCGGGTGTCCATATTGGTTAGGTCGTTTAGTGGGCATCCATATTGGTTTGGTTAAAGGAGTTCCAATTCAATGGCGTTGGAATTCGGACTCACGATTTGTAATTGTGACTCCTTGGGTTTGCAAGTGAGATGCCTCAAAAAGCAACATGGACCCCCCAAACTCACCCGGGACACAAACCTGGACCACACCAGAACGCCAAATGAACCGATCCCGGATCCCCAAGGAAAGCAGGGCATTGTTGGCATAATTTAGATGAGATGTAAGGCACCATAAAGTTACACACACAGGGACCAATTCACAAATGGGATCGTGGCAATGAATCGTGGCGATTCTTTGAAATCAGAGATGGGGGGGGGGGGGTGACCATCACAGCTGCACAGCCAAATCTCACACGAGGGATAAACCCGTGCTCGCCAGGCAGAACAAAGTTCACACCAAGAGTAAAACACAAAGACAACGGGGACATTTATTGCACGAGTAACATGAGATCGATGTTAAAAATAGGCATTGAAAGGGCCTGGCAAACACCGTACAGAAAGGACTCTTGACAGGTAAAATCTGAAGTATGGTGCGAATTTACATAACATTGGCATTGTCATCAAAAAAGCATAAAAGTGACCATTACATCTTCTTGGTTCTTTCGGTAAAGTCACGTAGAAGGGAAGTAATAAAATAATAAAAATAAAACATAATAAAACAATATATAAAATAATAAAAATAAAACATGATAAAATAAGATTATTTTATGTTTTATTTGTATTATTTTATTACTTCCCTTCTACGTGACTTCACCGAAAGAACCAAGAAGATGAATCCCTGCAGTCACGAAAGCTTTAAATCGAAATGTGACCATTACATTTATCGCCCTTTTGTCAATATCACAGCGTGCTAACCCCTATGCAATCACTCCTCCCTAATAATCATTACAATGGAAGCAATATTTTAAATTGCAATTAGTGATCAATAAAATAAAATGCTTACACAGTATGTAATATATAAATCGAATTGTCCAATGACCACAACTTCAAAGGAAAATAACGTTGACATTTCAGCTAATGGCCGTAAGCAATGTTACACATGCATATACAACTCATGCCACAATACTGTATACCTTCTTGCCAATATTAAAGCCATTTAGTATGTCTGCTCAATTGAGCGGCGGTGGTTGGCGCATGCCTGTAATCCAGCGCTGTGTGAGGGTTGGTGGACCGCACAAATGTTAAAAAACATCCTTCTCATGGGTGTAGAGATGGCTCGCCAGGTGGTATGGCAACACTGGGACTAATATTGGTAGGAACCTCCTGGTTACACCAGCCCACAGGGGATTATTGTGTCCATCCGTCGTGCATCCAAAAATGGGAGGGGTGGGGCTGGGTGGAAGGGAGGTGGGGAGGGACTGGGTGGGGAGGGAGGGGCTGGGTGGGGAGGGTGGGGGGTGTGAGGGGTGGGGCTGGGTGGGGCTGGGTGGGGAGGGGCTGCTCACCCCGTGGTGCCCTTGTAAAACTCAACGTTTAACCTACTTACGCCGGCTTGTGCCCGCCCTCAGTCGGCCATATTTGCAGAATACACCACGCCGCCGTTGACCCTGGCCATTGACCGAGAAACCCAACGTTACTACCAGCTCCCTCCGCAAGAATGTGTTTTTATCTATCCCTTCTGTATGGTATAGTGTTGCCCCCCAGAATGTGGGTATTTTTATAGATTGCAAGTTTTACTCCCACATACGAACACTCGTGAAATGGCCGAAAACATCTCAATAAAGAGGGGACTGCAGGGCTTGGGCAACTGTCGATACCAGCTGACCACATGGCTGCCTTCCGCTTGTCCGTGATTCTCTCTGCCTCTGCGTTGTTCTCTTTTGTGAACAGCAAATACTGTGGCTTGTTAAAAGTCAAAATTATTATCAATCCTATCAATCATTTTATTCACTATAGAACTAATTTATTAAACAACAAAGTAAAGAACCCACACTCTATAGTCAGCCATCCTAAATCACAGCAATTTCTATATACATAAACGCCACCGTAAATCAACACAAAATGCTAATTTGTTTTATTTTTGTCTTCAGTCACCTACTAGTGCTCAATTCTGTGAAGCAGCATCAGTTTACTGATACATGACACTTCACCCTGAAACTAGAGGCTGACGCTAGGCTGATCCAACATCTAAGAATAGCACATTTAATTGACCATCACTGCTGCCTCTAGACATAGGCACCGACGTCAATGAATCAGTTACACGTTGAGTGTACTGTGGGTGGCATCATCACACACATACGCATCAGCCCAGCGATGCATGCTTTGAACTAGATTGTAAATACATTTTATCCAATGAGTTTTAGAATCTTAATAAAATAAACCATTATTGGCTGTGGGATGGGAATCCTGGTAAAGCACTAATTCGCTCTCTGAAAAAAAAAAACGCAACCTGGCTCTCGTTGAATACTTCTAAACTATACAAGTGTATAGTTTAGAAGTATTCACAAATAGGCCCTCGAACAATACTCAAGATAGCCAAACCATTAAATAGAATTTCTCACATATCTTCAACCATCCATTTTTCAATCCGCATCACATGATCGCAATGTGAACAGAAATGCGTGGATAAGCGTATTCGGCTCTTGACCCAGAACTGGAAGGATTGTGAGAGTTCAAATCTTGACCGGGGGTGGATTCAGGTCATCCAGTAGTGGGGACCAACCGCGAGAGACTGCTGCTCTGAAACATCGTGCTGCAGCCAATCGGTAGCCATCACGCGATCTCTCAAGGTCAAGGGGTTACCGTGGCCAAAGCCACTAAGTGACTCCACGCCTCGCGAACGCTGCAAAGCAGACACACGACCTCAAAGACTTTCCCGAGCAGTATCCCGCCATCTCGCCAAAGGTCTTCACTTGGTTGCCGGACTTGTGAAGACCGTTCCAATGCCTGTATCGGTAAATCTATCTCTAATCCCAAACCTGATGATGGTGTGACTATACCAGTGAGTTTGCACAGTGGGCTCCTGCATCAACTTCAATTGGTGGCAGCCTTTGGCAGGCAGTCACTCGCGGGCAAATCGCCGCATCACGAGTGAGCGGTGCTTGTTCTCAGATCTGAGACCGAGGCTCAAGTGCGATCTTGGCTCAATCACAACTTTGGCACATATGGCAACCATAGATTACCATGTCCAGCAAATGCATCTTGATGTACACGGTAATCTCCGTCTAGCACGGTTGGCTACGTATGGTGCAAAATAAGTTCAACATACATAATTATATTTTATTTCCATTCTACGTGACTTTACTGAAAGAATCAAGAAGATGAATCCCTGCAGTCACGAAAGCTTTAAATCGAAATGTGCTAACAGTGTTAGTTCATTATATATATACATTTACATTCAGAAATGTCACAGGAGCAGTGCATCACTTTGTGTTGGAGAAGGGTCATGGGAGATGACATCACAGAAACTGTACTGAAGTCTCAACAGGCATCTTTATCGACACGAGGGGCACATTTTTTTATTGCAGGATAATGTAAACTCAATTCTCAGAGCCAATTTAAGTGCAAGACCAAATTTAATGCATTCTTTTGTACAGTTATTGGTAATTCAGCCAAGACCATAAACTCCCTGCACTTGAGAACCGGGCTTAATCGAAGGCAGTGAATTGGATCTCAGGCAGTGCCAGTTGAATGCTCTGGCATAAGCCACCAAGCGACCTTTCCTCGTGTTTTTTTTAATGGTTAAGTCGCAGCTCATATGGCTTTACTCACAACACTGGAAAATGATCTTTGCAGCTCACAGTTTAAATCGAAGGTGATATTTCTGGACCACCGAGAGCCAAAGAAAACTGGGATTCAATTCAAACGTGTAATTTTAAGGGCCTGCACTTAGCAGCAATGTACACAGGCACCCAGACCCTAAGAATTGTACCACAGTCATCACGAGTAAACTGCATAAGTGAAAATATTTCTGCTATTATTTGATTGATAAGTTTGGGATTTTTTATTATTAATCCCAGGTGCTTTCCGGCTCAATACTAAGTATGAAATGATGCACCTACGCAGTGATTCGATGAATTAACACGATTTTAAATAATACAATAGAAAAATCTATTCTTGGTTGTCTGGTTTTTACCATCTGTTTTGTATAAATGTTCCAGTCTTATTCCCAGAGTTTTGTCTGCTCTGTTAGCATTACATTTACATCTTATTTCCACTTCATTTATAGAAATCGTGATAATCGAACGTCACACGCATGATTTGATTCACATATCGTGAGCATGATTATCAATTAAAATCGATTAATCAATGCGTCGTCACATGCCTGCCGATTTCTTAGCTCTCCACCCACTTTAATGAGCCTTTTACATCTGAGCAGAGAGGGCTTAGCGGCAGAGCAATCAACTTATGAAAAGTCGTCGGTCTCCTTGAGGAAGGTCCACATGAGCTTGTTGACCACGTCGGGCTGGTCCTGCTGTACCCAGTGGCTGGCGCCGGGCACGATGCGCAGCGAGAAGGGCGCGCTAATGTGCTGCTGCATGCCCTCCGTCATGCCCACCTCCAGGAAGGCATCGGCGTCGCCCCAGATGACCAGCGTGGGGGACTTCACTTCCACGTGGCGTCGCGGAGCAGAGCTTGGGTGAGAGCGGGCGAGAGGGTGTGTGAATACACGCGGCATTCCTACGTCGCACGAACACTTCTCCCTGCTCAGAGGAGCAGCGGGGAGCCACTCATTTCCACCGGTGGCCTAGAACTAGAGGTGGAAATTCCACATTACTTGTGGCAGGGTCCAGCCTCCCGCACAGGATGACGAGATATTAATTGTGCACAACGTGGCACCGTTTTAATTTTGTTGTCCATTTTCTTTTGACGATTACATTTTAATTGTGCTGTTAGTCATGTCGCAACAAATATATATCCATTTCTAACTATTGCAGACAGTGGTTCATTGCGCACGTTAGAGAAAGGCCTCAGTAACATTCCATCAATACACAACTTATGATATCAATTGCCTCTTAAACACAATAGTTGGTTTATCTTGCCATATGCCCTGATAGAGCAATATGACATTTGACAAGATGTTGTTTTCTCTAAAAGCTGAAAATATGCCACGTGGGGCTGGGTGGGGAGGGGCTGGTCACCCCGTGGTGCCCTTATAAAACTCAACGTTTAACCTACTCACACCGGCTTGTGCCCGCCCTCAGTCGGGCATATTTGTGGAATACACCATGCCGCCGTTGACCATGGCCATTGACCGAGCAACCCAACGTTCCTACCAGCTCCCTCCGCAGGAATGTGTTTAAAATGAGTTTGTCAAGGGAGGTAAGTTGATGGTCTCAACATGGACACTAAACATTTTGCTTTGATTGAAAACGTCACACTCTTTGCAGAGCATGGTAATGGTGTACACCACCTCTTGTGGTTTAAGAGACAATTGAACAAACCTCATGAATCGTTACATCTTCTTCCAGAGCCGTTCTCAAGGCACATGGTTGTGCACTGCTCACTAACTTTGAAAGCTAATTGTTATCTCATGACATGAATATTTGCAAGATTGCAGAATACAATTATGTCCTCGTTAATCGCGAGGGATACGTTACGGAGATGCTCATGAATATCAAACTTGGCGGATAATGATATTGGCCTGCAAAAAACTTATCTTTTTTTATTAATTACCTTAAATAAATGTGTAAATAAGCTATTAAATACATGCAAATTGTCATAACACATCTCTTAATCTCATCACTTATCACATCGCATTCTCCCTCATCACTTTGTCTCATCACTGTCTTTCTCTCCATGCAGTTATGTAGAGCTCCAGGTGCGATTCGCAAATAGCCAAAATCGCGGATGGCAAGTTCGTGAATAACGAGGGACTACTGAAATTGACGAGACAATTTCGATTTAAAGCTTTCGCGACTCCAGGGATTCATACTCTTGGTTCTTTCGGTAAAGTCACGTAGAAGGGAAATAATAAAATAATAAAAATAGAACATAATAAAAATTCTCTCAACGTTTCGGCCACAATGCAAGCAGCCATCCTCAGGTGGAGAACAGAGCTGTCTGTTCACTTGAGGACCGCTACTTGCGTTGTGGCCGAAACGTCGTGAGAATTTGTATTGTTATATTTTATTATTTTATTATTTCCCTGGACACAACAAGTTTAAAAAATAAAATTACTCAAGTAATAGCATTTTTTTATCTGGATAATGTCGAGAGATTTAAGATTTCACACGAAGGGGTATCCAAGGATGCAGTATATCCATTGAAGGCCCAACTATATCATAGCAATGCTACTCACTTGAAGATGTTCCTGTAGTAGTTGATGGGGCCCGTGATGGCTCTGGGCTGAGAGAACGTGAAGAGGTATGCCTCCATCTCCTCGTCGGTGAAGCGACACTCCTTGTTCCTGATGCCGCCCTTCTTCCCATTGAAAGCCTCACGCAACATCTGTGAAGGTCCATCCGCTTATGAGACTCGCTTCAGTGTTAAAACTCTGGACTGGTTTCAACGTTCTGAGTCTCGTCACTAGTGGGGGAACAGATGCTACGAGATGTGGTTAAAAACAGGCCCGTGTCTGCTTACCTACTGTGTTAGTACCAAAAATGTACCACAACAGAGCAAAATATATAATCTTGCTGTACTGGACTCAAGGGCCATACTGTGTTTCTAGAGAGCACCTTCCTACATCAGGCAACCCAGCAGAATGTGGTAACAGGCCATACTCTGCTAATGAGACTCAGAAAAGTCAAAACCTATCCAGCATTTGCATACTTTAACTCGTATTGCTGAAAACATTAGTCTGGTGTGTTTTATTGTTCATGCTATTTTATTCGCATATCATTGAGAAATGTTTTATTTATCTTCTTGGTTCTTTCGGTAAAGTCACGTAGACTTTACGTAGACTTTACCGAAAGAACCAAGAAGATGAATTCCTGCAGTCACGAAAGCTTTAAATCGAAATGTTTTATTTATGTATAAGCTAAAGTTCACACGTTGGCACATAGCTGAAATGCAACACTTGAGAAGCCCAGAGTTTGTGGATCCCACAAATTTGTTAAACTCCAAAACCTGGGCTGTGAGGTGGTCAGGAAATTTGAATAAAGACAGTGAATTCAAATCATCCGTGTGGAGCTTTGAGTGCTACTCCCCCTGCATGCATGTGGATTTTCTCCGGGGTCCTCCAGTTTCCTCCCTCCACACACTAGACACTTATGCATTGCATTTTCCAAACTTTCCCCCTCCTCAAAAATAATATTCAGACCCAGCAAGGCTTTTCTGGACGAACTAAAGACATTCTGATTATTTTGTCTTGTTCGTCATCACTTTAATAGGCTTTCTAGAGCAGCTGCCAAGTGTCTCTTTGCACCAGAGCTACACAATGCTGTCATATCTGGGGTCAAGTACCCAGTTCCCGCCTCATTGCGCTCGATTCAACACAACGCAGTCAGGGTGACCGATGATCCAAAGGTCACCAATTCACTCCAGTCACTTACTCGCCGATGGTCAGTCGCCTATTTATCACTCGTCTATCGCTATTACCACGGTTACCTTTGCTGTGAACAGCAATCATTGATTCCTGCAAGCCATGCCGAGGGTCTGGTCTACCAGACTGACTGCGCTCAGCAACTGTTAGAAAGAAAATGAGCCACGTCTCCCATGACTTTGTTCAAAGCAGAACCGGGCCTTACGTGGAAGTCACCGTATCGAATGAGAAACTCGGGAAGCCACGGCAGCTGAAAGAGGAAGATGTAGCTGGACTTGAGCAGCTGGGTAGGATGACGCACCGAGTAGCCTGAGAGCCACACATAGCAGGACATGGACAAGGAGACAGCAGCTTTATCACATGTCCGGTCAACTGCCTAGGGGCCACCCTCTCTTGGATTCACTCCCTCAGCAATTGGATAGACAGTGCTATGTGTTTTGGCCCAGGTCATTGTTGCATATGAGACTATCTTGGGTACTTGAGTTCTCACTGGATTAAACAAATTATCTTGAACGTGAAACGTGGCTGTGTTCATCAATATCGTTAGTGCGAGCCAAATGTGCCAAATGTGCCACTTTGCACACAAGCCCCCACTGAGAGCGAAACACAAAATTCTTACTCACTGAGGCCGATGGACGGGTGTGGACAATTCATGATGATGAGCTTCTTTACCATCTCCGGGTAGTGGATGGCGAAACGCCAGGCCAGCAGGCCGCCCCAGTCGTGGCCCACGAGAATGCACCCCGTGCAGCCTGGCGGTGGGGAGGCACGGCAGGGGTCACCGATGCACAGAGAGTGCGGCCAGCCAGAGCTAAACAGTGGAGTCAGACAGAACTGACACGCTCATCCCAGAAACCTGTGCGAAGATCATGGCACGTGCACATATGAGTCGTGCATGGTAAATGAGGCTTCTGGTCACCATCCCCTTACAACACACTCTGACCAAGTGGAAAATAGGTGCGTAATGATTCATCAAATATTATTCTCATAATACATGCATCGAATTGTCTTTGTACATAATTTATGTATTATTTATGTATATTATAAAGGATACATATTTCATATACACGTGCAATTATTTAAGATATTCTGTATGCAAATGATAAAGGGGAGCCGTGGCACAGTGGTTCGCGTACCACGTTAAAAACCTGACAACCTGACTTTGATGCCTTGCCACGGCTATGAGCAGTCATTTATATCTGAACCAGTCCTGGCAGCCGTCACTGACTCGCATGGTTACGTGGTTAAGAAACCCCGAAGACAGACATGGTGTGGGCAGGCCTTCATCCAGAAGTGGATTGACAAAGGGCTATAAAATGTCACGGTCACTTTTGTGCCTTTTGATTGCAATGCCAATGTTATGCAATTAGCACCAGGCTCCAGATTGACTTATCGGCAGTCCTGATTTCCTTACAGGAGTGCTGGGTGTTTAAAATGCAGCAAGTTGGCACAATGGGAAGCACAGGTGGTGCACTTGTCAATAACATCAGTCGGTCAACCCACAACACCTGCGTCTGTCCCGTGCCAGCGAGCCTTCGACACTTCAGTAGCCTCAAAGTGCACCTAGCGCGGCACAGCTGCCGTGGCGATGTCCACCGCCACTTCGCGGCGAATGGTTGTCGGCACCCACCCAGAACCTCGATGATGCACCGAATGTCTTCGAGCAGCAGCGGCAGGCTGTAGTCCTCGTGCCGTGTGGGCGCATCCGACTGGCCGTAGCCGCGCAGATCTACGGCCACCACGCGGTAGTCGGGGCTGAACTCGCGCAGCTGGTGTCGCCACGAGAACCTGAGATGCGGCAGCGTGGCAACCACGGCATTCTTGAGCTGCGCGTGTCCAGTTTGTTTTGTTTTACATAAACACAGCTGCTGAGCACAGGACCCGTGGTCCAGAGCGTAAAGCAGCCAGCAACAAACGTCACAATTAAAATGTGTAAAGGCATTAACACGATTCTTGCATTGACCAAAGTTATTGTAATAACTTGGGAAAGGGGGGGAATTCCAAATCAAACCCGTGCTCAGGAAGACACAGAAGTAGTATTCATGTTTCGTTGAGTGTTGTCACCTTTTTAAATGTGGGTTCGGTTTGGGACACCAAATTTGCTTCCACCACACAAAAATGCTCTAATCAGGAGTTGGTCCAACATTCTAAGCAGAACCCTCCTGGAATTGTAAAGCATGCTTCACATAAATAACTATGAATATATAGTATTACTGGTAGGAACCTCCTGGTTACACCAGCCCACAAGGGATTATTGTGTCCGTCCGTCGTGCAGGGAGGGGCTGGGTGGGGAGGGAGGGGCTGGGTGGGGAGGGTGGGGAGGGGCTGGGTGGGGAGGGGTGGAGCTGGGTGGGGAGGTGCTGGTCACCCCATAGTGCCCTTTTAAAACTCAACTGTTAACTTACTCACGCCGGCTTGTGCCCGCCCTCATAGTCGGGCATATTTGCGGAATACGCCACGCCACCGTTGACCCTGGCCATTGACCGAGCAACCCAACGTTCCTATCAGCTCCCTCCGCAGGAATGTGTTACTATTCGAGTCATAAAACATTAAGGGGGGTTGACCTGTTATCCCATCCCATGAAAGGAGAATGCAGGAGTCAATATCAGCACACTAGAGATCGTGGGTTCAATCCCGACCCTAACGCCTGTATATTTGGTGTTTGCATGTTCTCCCAGTGCTCTCTTCAGTATTTGGCTGCTATACATTTCCACATGATAAGTCACTTCGTTGAGCTATCATTTGTGGCCAGGTCACTTCTGAAAAAGAGCTACACAGCTCAATGGGGCCTTACCTGGTAAAATAAAAAAAGTAAATAGTACTATGCTCCCTATGATGATTTACTTTCTGTCGATTTCCCTCGGCAACAGCAACTCATATCTAAGCCTTCTGATGCAGAAGAAGACATCGCCAGCAGTGCCAAATGCCAGCATTGCCAAAAGCAACTGCTTAGCAGAAAACTTATTTAAACAGTGATAACCAGCTCCTCACCTGACTCCCAAGGTTGCTGTAACCAGCCCGTGGCATTCAAGGGCAAAGGTCAGTTGTTGAAGTCCTTGCATAACCATGCAGATAACTGCCCGAGTTATCTGCACCAATGGCTAAGGCTGCTGCAGTTAAGGTCTAAACATCCAAATTGACATGCAAGATTGTCAGTCAATGTGTCTGTATGCTGAAACAAGCATTTCTGTATGGGCACCGTTAGACAACACTGGACATTCCACATTCCTATGGTGGGGGCAAGTATTTCCATAATACAATCACCGTTAACGTTATTGAACACGAAGCGGAGATTTGAACTTGCAACCTTCCCATTTTGGGCTGAGCACTCTCCCACCAGCGCAGGCTGACAGGAAGACAGTGGTATTGTATTACCTCAAGACCAGACTCTAAACAGTAATTGAAGAAAGTTGACGATGACGGTCGTGCTCTTAACAATGAAGACTATGGTCTATGCTGCCAACACCCACAGCTAATCCACAGGAGCCCACGTAACACACAAAAAAAACGTGGATTTCTAATCGTGTGGGGGATTTCAAGCGACCGCAAATGAACGAGAGCTATAACGCGGTGGTTTTAAAATCCGCACTCACAGCGCACAAAGATTACCACGTCTGGAAAACGCCCTCCCTTCTAAAGTTACGCATTGGCTGTCGATAATGCTGACGGAATACTGACACGCTTGGTGCCCTCCTATGCACTGATCTGGCAGGGGGGAAGAGGCCATTGGTGGGTGGTATTTTTTTTACCCAGTTTCTGAGTACAGGCCAAAACCGCAAACTGCTACCAACAAACAGCAATCAAAGAAATTCAGTAGGTAAGAGCGTAACACATTTCTCAAATTGAGACATGATGATGGGAGCGAATTCCAAAGTTGAGCGGTGCGAGGATAGAACCAGAAAGAGATGTGTCGTGGCCTGCAGTGTGGTGGTTGGACACATTACGGTTCAGACAAAAGTCTGGTCGATTGAGAACTCAAACATGGTCTTCCAGAGACTCAGGTTGAAAAGCTGAGTCTCTGGAAAATACGCCTCACCAGAACTCGGGGAAGCCATGCAGCAGCAGCATGAGGGGCTTGTTTCTGTCACCAGCCATCACGTAATGGAACCGCAGCCCCGACTCCTAACACACAAGCACAGCAGCAGAGGGCCAACTAAAAAAACCCACGTGTCCATTCCAATACGCAGCGCGACGCCTTAGGTTTAATGCTCAACATTTTCTACTTCTCTTCTACCCATGGCTGTTTCCATCTGTCCAAATGTCTTTACCAGCACTGAAATTGTATTTTCCAGGTCCCACATCTCTGCTTAACATTCCCAATTCCTGTGAAGCAAGAATAACATCCTTTGTCTTTGCCCACAAGCTGACAACGTACAGGTTTTGATTTATTGTACAGCGCCTTGGCGAGGTCACATTTAAAAGCTTTGTAAACTCAAATTATATTGCATTGTATTGTAAGTTAAATAAAAGCAATCTTAGGATTGTTGAACAGTATTAAGAAAACATATTTAACATGCAGCGTTAACTGCTCATTTATATTCACGGGATCTAATCCAAAAAAAACTTTGATTATGATTTATTATGAAAACATATTTGTTCATATTCCCGAACAATGCCTACGAGGTCCTCTTGTTTATTAGTTGTTCCAAGCAGACAAACTCTGAAGAAAAACTGCTATCCACACCCCCCAAAAATTCTCACCCGGACCCGCAGAAAGGCGTGCTCGCCCAAGGTGCTGTCGGAGAGGCAGGGCGGCGGCTGGGTGCGAACGTGGGGCCTCTTGAGCGCCGCACGCGGGTGTCTCAGTGTGCCCCACACCATGCGGAGCAAAGCCAGGTACGCAGCGAGCAACGCCAGGGCAAACAGGATACCCCGCACGCACACCGACTGCACGCGTAGGATCAGCTGCGTGGGCATCAGCAGGAGGCGACCCCACATGTTCAGCATGGTCGCCCTGTTGGTGACGAGCCCTTGGAGGATGAAATGGTTGAGGAAACAAGCATAAGATGCCCGTTGAAGGCCAGAACGTACACTTGGTGTTACGTCTGAGTAGGTTCATTCTGTTCCAAAAGTCACATCACAGCTGTAAAAACATACGGGATACACATTTAGAGATTTGGTAACTGTAACAGCTATGTGGCAGAAAGCGTTGATCTTCCCCTTAAATTCCACCATATCCACTCATGATTCCCTCCCACGCACACCCCGGACGAAATACGATGACCATGCCAATTCGTTACTAATTCAGAACACCGATTTGTTGGAGAGTTAACCCACATCAGGTGACAGGTCACAGATGCGTGCAATGCAGGGCTGGACGGACTCTGCCAGGCTGAGTCACGTCGTCGCCAGCGCAAAGGGGTTGGCACGAAGCTGAGCCAGGCATCGGGGTCGCATGTGTCGAAGCTGACGATCACCAGCAAAAGCGAGTCGCGTTGTCACCCGGCCACACAGCTGAGAGCCACCAGGATCGCGCAGTGGTTACCTAAGAGCGCCTCGCCTGACAACCCCATATCCTCAGCCTAGGGTCCGTAGATAAATGACGTCACGCGATTTTGGACGATTTTTGACCCCCCCCTTCGTCACACGGCGTCACAAAAAGTCAGACCCCCCCCCCACCCAGGTGCGTGACGTCATTTATGGACGGCCCCCTACCGTTTATCCCAAATTTTTAACCAAGCGAATGAGTGCTCTGTGTTTATATTCCTGGGATTCCCTGCTCCCTATCACACTGGATCATCGTTGCAAGGAAGTTAAACTGAGATTTCTAGAAGACACCACACCCTGTAACACCGGTTCATGTTCACACTGGGGACCCTGGATCGCAGTCTCAAGGTAAGTGGAGTTAAAATCTTGATTTTAAGCTTTCGTGAACGCAGGAATCCATACTCTTTGGTTCTTTCGGTAAAGTCACGTAGGTAGAAAATAAAACAAAATAAATCACGTTTCGGGCGCAACATAGCATGGTCTGCTGCTGATGCAGACTGTTTTAAAAGGTTTGAAATGAGTGTAGCTCAAGGGTTATAAAGAAGTGGCCGGGGCGGGTGATGTTAATGTGAGAGATTAGCATGTAACTGTAAGATAGGAAAGCGTCCTCCTAAACGAGGGCACGGAAGTGGCTTTGTTAATGCGAGGGAAAGTGGAGTTAGACTTGAAATCCTGGGGCTCACTGTTTGTTCACCGTTGTCTGTTACGCCTCCATATCTGTTACCCGGATCCCTCAACGTGTCTCTACATGTCTCTGTTTATACTGGTAGGAATCTCCTGGTTACACCAGCCCACAGGGGATTATTGTGTCCGTCCGTCGTGCATCAAAAAATGGGAGGGGTGGAGCTGGGTGGAGAGGGGAGGGTGGGGAGGGGCTGGGTGGGGAGGGTGGGGAGGGGCTG
>CM025656.2:2018205-2044969 GCA_014621495.2 Entosphenus tridentatus
CTGTCTTTCCGACAGACCTGTTCTTCACCTGAGGACGGCTGCTTGCGTTGTGGCCGAAACGTCGTGAGAATTATTTTATTATGTTTTATTTGTTTTATTTTATTATTTCCCTTCTATGTGACTTTACCGAAAGAACCAAGAAGATGAATCCCTGCTGTCACGAAAGCTTTAAATCGAAATTTTATGAAAATGTTATTTCATTCACACTGGCTACATATTTTACCTGCCAAGAATCCAAATTTCTGTACGGTGTCAACAAGGCCCTTGCAGCAGCGCTTATTTGTAACACCGAGCTCATGTTACTCGTGCTCTAAATGACCTTACCCGTCGCCTTGTGTTTTACTCTTGGCGTGAACTTTGTTCCGCCTGGCTCGGCTGAGCCTCCATGGCCGAGCACGAGAATATCCCTCGTGTGACGACATTTGGATGTGCAGCTGTTGATGGTCACAATCCACCCCAACCCCCTCTCCGATTTCAAAGAATCGCCACGATTCAGAGCCACGACCCCATTCATGAATTGGGTCCTGCGTTGAACCTTTTTGATATATTTGCCTCGGCATCCCAAAGCGCATTAACATCTCATCTCAATGATTCCAACACCCTTGTGGGTTTTTTTAGTCATCCAACCATGCCCATCCAAAATAGTTTTTTTTTGTTTAATCGCGTATATATTTTTTGGTTAAATCTAACCCAAAGAAACCTGTATTATGGATGATATTGGTCGCGAAAGCCTACGTGTTAAACTAGCCATGCCCATGCTGTAAAGCGTGTTACATGCCCGGAACGATTTCATATCGCTGCAATTAATTGGGCATTGTACTTTTAAGCCTTTCAGCCGCTGTAATTGTGTGCTTTTTTATTCATCAAAACGCTCGTATTCAGATGGACAAATGGGGTTAATTTGATTGGCGCATAGGGCCTCTGTGCCATTACTTGCTAGGCTTGGGTGCATTATCACGTCGTTGTTTATCATAGGAAAAAACAAGTGCATTTCTACCCGCTGCTTCATCCAGGAAGAAGCTGGGGAAATCGCATATTAAGCTGTTTCTAGTCAGCAGGAAAAGAGCTTTAAATATGCATGTGAATTGAAAATGTAATCAGTTATCCATTTTGGGTGATATGCTAATGTAAAACAAACCGATCCGCTGAATTTTTGCTGTTATGTGCAACCTGGTCTTGTCAATTACATGCGTTTATATAGTTTGTCTTTGCAATAAATAACGTTTATAATAATTTCCACGTAGGGCAATAACAGATTTTCTAACGTGGATATTTATATATAGATGTGTGTAAATATGGCAGGCAAAAAATCCTCTGCACCACCCATTATTACAAATGGGCACAACACAGTTGATCGGCTGGCCGGCCGTGGTGGACTTAAAGTGTGCTCCTGAAAGAGTAGGCATAATATCCTCTCTCCAGCTCTCGACTGGCCCAACGCTCCTTTGAATGAAGGCCCTTCTTGCCGGCAATGACATGAGCAAATTATTGCAGGGCTGCACCTTTACCGAAACAACAAAAATGACACCAGGACATGACCTCCGTCCCAGAGAGATGGAGGAGGAGGATGATAAGCAATCTTGACCGACAGAAGCCACGATTGTACGAGATGAGGGAGAATGTGGTGACGATGATGGTGGAGGCGGCAGTGTTACGAGACGAGGGAGGTGAGCGGGTCCATGGGGAAGCAATTGGGGGATTGGGGTGGTGGCGGTAGTGGTGAGCGCAGTCTGGATTTGTTTCCATAGCAACTCCTCCTCCAAGCACACAGCCTCCTCCCTCATCCTCCCATAATGTTACCTCCCCTCCCTACATCTCTGGTTGGCCAGCGTTTCCAGACGCTTAGCTCAGAGCGCACATCGTGAGATTAAATTGGAAGGGAGCTTGCTGGGAGGAGGAGGAGGGAGCTGGCGCTGCTGCTGCTGCTGGAGTCGTCTCGCACGTCTGCGAACCACACGGTGAGGATTGTCTGCCTCTGGTGCCCAACGCCTTAAGCTGAGAAATAGAAAGCACGAGGAAAGGGTCGCCTGGAATTGTTTACGCGCCGGTGGTAATTATTGCAAAAAAACTGCGAATTCGATATTCACGTGGAACCAGAATGTAAAATGCGGTCATCAAGCTCGCCCGTTGGAAAGGTCATGTTAATAATGGCACGCGTTGTGTGTTTCGGATGGAAAAATGCGGAGAAATGCGGCAAGGTTTTTAAAAAAGTGGAATATGGCGTTTTTTTGTTGTCTCTGTGTGGAAGGTGGATCATTTTTATCTGCCGATGAACGGATAATGAATTTCTTTTGAAGGGCATAGCTTAGCATTATCAGGAGAGATTAAAAAAAATCACAAATTTCAAAAAATTATTACGTGTATATTTTCTGCGGTGAGATTTCTGAGGTTTTGGGTGTGGGTTTTCTTAGACGTGCGATGAAAAATGTGAAGAGTGTTGGCTTCCGCGCACAATTTTAGGCGCGCGAACGCGAGATGCTCATAATATAGACACATCGATGATGCGGGTGGGGTTGTCCGGCAATGTGAACGCGTGGGTGCGTGGTTTTCGGTGTCCGTGAACGGGTTGAATGTGGCTCTGCGTGGGGTTATCATTTTGTTGGCGTGTGCACGATTTGAATGCGAATGTGCGCTGTGGGGCTTTCTTTTTTCCTTCTGTGTGGGTGAGTTTGAGAGGCTCATTGCAGGGCGGGGTGGTATGCATGTTGTTGAATATCATTATAATTCGTTGGGTGTCGATGTATTATTGATTGTGGAGGTGTGTATGCAGGTTTGCGTGTTCGTGTATGCGAGGCAGTGGATGCAGATATTGGGTGGGGTTTGGTGCGCGTGTGTTGCATGTGATTGTATTCCATCGCACGCATGCATTTATTTGAGTATGCGTATAGGCGAGTGAATCGGTTGTTAATAGCTTTTTGAGTCGTACATGCGTGTGCGTAAATGTGTGGGTGCGGTTTTCTAACGGTCCGCCCTCACACTGTGCTCACACACAAACAATACACTGGCCTTTGTTATTAATGGATGCGCTCATATATGAAATCGATCTCATGCCCTGTAGTCCATGCAGTTGGGGGTTTGCATGGATGCCGGGTGTGCAAGTGTCATTGCCGCGCCTGG
The DNA here is from genome assembly GCA_014621495.2 of Entosphenus tridentatus. NCBI lineage: Eukaryota > Metazoa > Chordata > Hyperoartia > Petromyzontiformes > Petromyzontidae > Entosphenus > Entosphenus tridentatus. Next base: position 2,021,323 of record CM025656.2, read on the forward strand.
ATCGACATTAAATGTCGGCGTGAGTCATTCCGTATGTGGGTCAGCGCCATTTCCTGCGCAGCTTCAATTCATTCCAGGTAGCATGAAGAGAATTGTGATTGCGATCGTATCTGGTCATGTACACAATTGTATACACTTCAAATTGAAGTAAATGCCACTGGCGTTAACTTCATCATGGGCGGTTTTCAGATTTTATTTTGTATTTTGATTTGCCTGAATTTTAAGCATGGGATTTCATGAAAAATACTGTTCAAAATTAATCCCATGCAAGCCTTTATGTATCCTTCCGTTATTTATCCCTGTTGTAATGGGCCAGTTAAATTCCCCGGAGGGTTTTGAAATTGTGCCGCAGATTTGGAACACGCCACCACGGACATTTTCAATGGGTGCTGGCAGGAGGGTCTCGGTGATGTCGATGTGTGGGTGAAAGTGCCATTTGATGATGGATGTTTACTGTGTACGGGCTGTACCATCGCAGACCGTCCACACCACATTTTGGGGTGTAGGGTGGTTGGGCGTGTATTGCAGTGGGGAAGGGGGCTGTGGTAGAGAAGGGGGCGTGCGAGGTTGCATGGTTGTGGGTGCTGTGCTGCAGACACTGCAGTGTTGCTGGCTCGTCAGCGCTCGCACCAAAACGCGAGGTGGATTTCTGGAGCTGGATTGCTCATGCGCTGCGTGCGCCATCAGATTTGCCTCCAGCGAGTTTTCCTGCCCCACCGCGCCAATTGCCAGGGGCTATGGTAATGGACGCTGCCAACCTAACGGGAATGGATGTTCATAAGCAGGAGCATTACTGCATTGAGCACTGAAGGCACGTCCTTTAATTTCTCCAAACGAAGCTCGTAAAGGAAAACAGATCCTCTCTGTTACGGCAACATTCTCAATGTCGGCCTGCGGTGCTTTAAATAAACGTCAAGTCACAGCTTTATCCTGGCGCAAACGGGCGTGGGATGGTGGCAATCTCTATTTGTGGTCCTGACTGGCCTGGCAGACAGTGTCTTTACGTTTAAATCCATTGATCCACCGAATTCATGATAGATTTTTGGATTGGACCATGTCATGATCTGGCCAGATTTATCTTGCAAGGCCCTCCGCCACCTGACAGCCAAACAGTGTCACGTGGGCAATCGTTTAACCAGCCAAATATGAATGTCGGGTCGTGGAGAGTCTTGCTAAATAAATTATGCTCTGAGCATGACAATGGTAGAGCCCGACATGTATTATGAATCTTAATATTGGCTGAAAAAAAACCCATACATACGTGTTTTCAATTATCTGTCAAATAAAAACGTGTAATAATACAGATTCAAAGAAATGTATGTTTGATTACTACATGTAGCTGTATTAACCCAAAATAACGTACGGTATGTAAAAAAAACATGATAATTTCCAGCAGCAATTGAAATATATGACATCTGTTTGTACGAGCTGCATTGTGTCGATTAGACATTGTGACAACGCGAAATCCCTCCAAAAAAATTAACCAATCATATATTAAGAGCAACGATGCTCGCGGTGACTTCCGTACATCAAGATAACGTAAAATCACACACAACTGCAATGCCGCAGAGGATGTCACGTTGCTGCAATCATTTATTTGGCAGCTGACCAGAATGTGTCTGAGACACAATATCTCCTATATTTTTTGTCCCCCACACAACATTTTTCTTGTAACCGTAATGAATTGTTCACCATTTTCAGCAGCTGCCAGACGTTGAACTCCATAGCAACTCGGACAGACAGACGTGGTTGGTTGATGTCGCCCCTTTCGACATGAACTCCACCTACAATCACTCCGCCATTGATAGTAGTAATAACAATGTCCTTTGTCTAAAAAAAAACATCACCGAGTATCAAGCCTTTTTTATTTTAAAGTTTTAGATTGTGATGTTTGGCGATTTCAACGCTAACGATGTGCACATTTGGAGGAAGTCGGTGAGAAGTAGCTGCAGCACGATCATGGAGGCCAGAGGGAATGCTCAAAAAATCTGCAGAGGGGTCAACACCTAGTCCCTATACTGCCATCTGCTGGTCCTCTTGCAGTTGAGTTCCTGATTAACACGTGCTCTGTGCACCACACCTCCCAAACCTCACCATCTCCAGTGGACTGCGGGCACTCGCTGCCATGCCCCCTGACTCTCTCCCTGCTCGAGTTGAGTGACACACCGCGTGTGTTCGGCTTCAGTGAGACACAGCACACACACACACACAGCGGTGAAGCGCGCAGCATTGCTGTGAGCCCAGCTGCCTCGGTCAGTGACGAGTGGGCACTTGACCTGGTCTCGGGAACGAGACCGGCACCTGACCAGCACTGAAGTGTGTTCAAGCAAACCTTCAATGACTGAAATGTGTGACAACAGGGGCAAAGAGCAGCACTAGAAAAACCATTAAACCACATCTACACATATAATGGCATGCAAGAATGTGCAAAAATAAGCTATTTTAAATAATGATGGTTAAGGGCCGTCCATAAATGACGTCACGAACCTAGGGGGGTGGGGGAGGGGTCAGACATTTGTGACGATGTGTGACGAGGGGGGGGGGTTGAGAAATGTGAAGTCACATCAAAATGCGCAACTTTAAATAAATATAGACAACACGTTCTACTTAATTAAATATACTTTTTAATAAATGTTTTCTCCTACAACATCAGAGTGCAGCGCCACATTAAATACGCACTACAATGACAATAGTTTAAAGCGATTTGAAGCATGTTTTATGTTTTTTTTGGGGGGGGGGAGGGAGCAGAGCTTTGTGACGTCATATTTGAGGGGGGGTCTGACTTTTTGTGACGCCGTGTGACGAAGGGGAGGGGGGTCAAAAATCGTCCAAAATCGCGTGACGTCATTTATGGACGGCCCCTTAGTGATTATCCGGCCTTTTTGAAAATCCGGTGCTCCCTCCACCCCAGAAATATCTCCTGCATGTTTTCAGAATCTTACATGACTAAAATGTGTGATTTGGCCTTCGCCCAACAGGGCATTGCCAAAGAGCCGCATTTTAGTATGCATAATGCATCGACTGTAATGTTCAAATAAAAAAATGTTCACAGAAAATAAACAAGTCAAGGCTACACAATTTCGCTTCCACAAAGTGGTTGCCAGGGGGCGTCACGCGAGCCGGCTGCCCGTCCTTGCTCTGCTCCCTCTCTCGGTTTTGCCCTCGGTCGTTTTCTCTGCCTCTCCCTTCCCTCCCTCGTCCGCTCTTCTCTTGACATCCTAAAGGCGTCTCCCCACCCACCCACCACCACCTCTCTCGCCTGGCTCTCCAGTGACCCCCACCTCCCTTGACTCGACGTCGTAGTCACGGTGGTCGTTTTTATTCTCTTGACATCCTAAAGGCGTCTCTCCACCCACCCACCCACCACCATCTCTATCGCCCGGCTCTCCAGTGACACCCACCTCCCTTGACTCGACGTCGTAGTCACGGTGGTCGTTTATGTGTTTGAGGTTTTCGTGCTGTGGGTTTCCCACCTGATAATGATTGCTTGTGTTGCAATCGAAATGTCGTGATTTAATTTATTTTATTTCATACCTACGTGACTTTACCGAAAGAACCAACGAGTATGCATTTATGTGTTGTGAAAAACTAAATATAATGTCTAAAAGTTATAAAACTGTGAAAAGTGGTAATTGTCAAAAATGGGGGAAAAAACATTTGAAAATTGGCTCGCCCCTGCTATAGAAACGCGTAATGTCACCACTGACTTAGGACTGAACAGGAGATGAGCAACGCCCCGATGCTGATTAACCAATATTATCCATAATAGAGGGCTTTCTTGGGTTATATCGTGTAGATATTTTTATATTTACGCGATTTTTTATATTTACGCGATCTAACCCACACAAAAACCTCTTAGGAGGAATTTACGTTCGACGGAATAAAATGGCAACAAGAGATCGAATTCACCTTTTGGGCCACGTGCGGTGCAGGGCTTGGTGAGGAGAGGTCATGAAGCCAGACATCGTCACGGAGCAACCGGTGTCCGGGGTTGGTAGGGCCCAGCGCAAGAGCGTGACTGCCATGGAGACAGCGGAACCTTCGGCTCTCCCTGGCGGAGCCAAGCCCAAATCGGGGACCCTGGCCAACTCTGGGAAGGTGGCAAGCAAGGCGAGCTTGAGCCGGTCATCCTCCGCCAGCAGCCAGAGTCGCACCGGTAAGACGTCTGGGCCAGCAAAGGCGACCTCCGTCAAGGCCAGGCCAGCATCCATGTCGCTCGGGGGAAGCAGAGGCCAGGTGGACGGACAGGCCCCACACGTCGGCGGCGAGAGCGGAGTGGACACCGGTAAGAGGAGGTGGCGGTAATAACGAGAGTGGTGGTGATGGTGGTGGTGATGATTTATGGTAAGGGCCGTGGTGCTGATAATAGTAAGGGTGTGGTGGACGTGGTGGTGGTAAGGGTCACGGTAGGTATGATGGAAAGGATGCCAGTGGTCAGAGATATTGATTTTGTGGCGTTGTTAAGACGATGATAAGGTGAACAATGGTGCAAAGAGTGTTGATTGTGGTGAAAACCATATTTGTGGTTCTGGAGTGGATGACGGTGGTAATTAAAATAATGATGGCGACAATGGTGATGTTGGTGGTGATGGTTAATATGATGGTAGTAAGGATGATGGTAACGTGCAGCATTGTCCGAGATGACAATTAAATTTACAAGTGGACATTACATGCGAGCGGATGAGAGGTGAAGCTCTTTAAATCAATCAATATCTTCTAAAGAAAATAATTGGAAAGTGAAGTAGGCTATACATGTTTCATGGTTTGATTTGATGTTGAGGGGGAGTGGAATTGTGTTTGGTGCCCTGCACCGTTAAACCCAGTTATCTCAGTTTGATTCTTGGCCAAAGCGAACAGCAATTCGGAATGGTATCAGAACCTATCCTGGTTGCCCACCCAAATCTTCACCAGCCCTCAGTGTAAAGTGGGCCTTAATTGACAAAAAGATGTTTAAATCATAATCACGTTTAATGTAACAATATTGTTAAATATGCACATCTGGCTCTTCATATTAAATAGCTACGTAAAATAACACATACAATTTCACATTTAATGCTTTTGTTTAATGGGTATTGAGGACCTGGATTGTGTGTTCGTTGTCATGCAGTTGAATGCGAGATTATGCTTTTATTCCTGCGTCATTTTTATCTAAACTGCTTTGCTATGCATGAGTGACGTGAACGTATTTTAATATGTTCATGGTAATTTAGCAGGCAAGAAGTCTTCGGTGAAGGATGCTTCATCCGCGGGGAAGGATGGAGTCCCAAAGAAAAGCAGCAGGTATGAGAACCAAACGTAAATTTTTTAAAAAGCATCACGAGATACATCAGATGTCTCTGGGTATATCAACACAGTAGAATCCCTCTTAATGGCAGTAATTGGTTCAACGATTTGCCAAATTTTGCTAAAATTTGAACCACAAAATGACTCTTTTCGGATCGCACACAGCAGCAACATCTTACCACCTGCAAAAAAATAACTTGGCAGGACCCTTCTGCAAACGAATCTTTAGACTCATTGAGGCCTTCCTGGGAAAAAAAAAAACAAGCAGAGTACAGTAGAATCCCTCTTAACGACGGTAATTGGTTGCACAGAACCGGTCGTTAAGTGGTTTGGTCAATAAAGCGAGTATATGAAATACACGTTAAAGGCTTCATTCGTTTCGATAGCATCGAAAATTACCCTTTTACACCTAAAAAACGTACTTTATAAAAACGTACTTGTCCGCTCACAAATATGCTTGTTGTTCTCGGGGAAGTGATGTGACCCAGCATTAGCGTGTTTTGCTGCTCGTTGCATAGCTTCATCGCCTGAATCTGGCAGGCCGCCCTGGCAAACGCTACCAGTGTATTAACCATAGCATACTATGCGCCATCTGCATCACAGCGGACATAAAGGATCCAATGAGGCCATTCTGAAATGCGGAAGCCATTGTGCACTGACATCATGGTGAAATGTTGCCAAATTTGAAAAATTACTCAATTACTTAAAACTTTGCAGGAGCCTCTGCAATATCATCTTAAGACTCAGTCAGGCTTGCCTGCGTACAAGTGTAATAACAGTGATATACATAGTATTTTTGACTTGTTCTTTGTGATTTTGTGTGTGTAGTGTCAAGACCAGGAAGCCAAGGCCGGCTTCTGCTGTCATGGAGACGCCCCCTTCATCGGAGGCCTCATCCAATCCGAAGCCTCGCCCGTCCTCCATGATTGGCTCCCGGAGTCTCTCGGTGAATAAGACTGTGGGCCGTCCCGGAAAAGGTGACCTTTGACCACGGACTCACCCCTGCCTACTTCACCCACCTTTATTTACTCCGCTTCACGTTGCTTTCCACTCCAGCAATGGAGGCAAAGGCCTCCTGTCAAAACCCTCAGGTCGACCTTCACACGACCGAGGAAACGCTCCTTTGCTGCCACGCCCAATGTCTGGAATTCCATTCCTCTGTTCACACTGCTGATAATCCTCAAGCCATTCAAGTTCAAATTCCAGATTATTCTCTTCTGCATGTCTCATTCGATGAAATTACCTAATTTCCCAAAGTGGTACTCATTTTATTGACCCTAGAGAGATAACTACTCGCATTTTTTGTCATGTTTTTATTTAAATCAAATTATTTAATCTGGAATAATTTATTGAGATGGAACACCTTTAATTTCAAGGGCATGTGTGTCATATGATTCACACATTGCAATATCATGACACACACGTAACTAATACAACGGGTATTCCCTGAAACTCTCCGCGTGGGCAATTTCACAAATTCCTTTGACCTGTTTTCAACAATGTATTTATATGCGTTTCAATTTACACTGCCAATGCAATTGAATTGCATTGACGTTTTTATAGCATTCATATATGCACATATATATTTGGTCACAATCAAACTTCATCCTGAAAACACACATGCATGTAAAAAAAAGCTTACATATTTAGTTACAATGATCGCATCTGGATTCAAATTTACAATGTCCATTTCGCTTAGATGACTTATTGCATTTAAGGTACTGTATTCTAAAAACAGGATGAAATGTCACAGGTGGGCCACCAGAAAGCTACTGTCACCCAACCACCTCCTAGTTGTGACATTCCTCCTCTGCCCTCTCTCCTCCCTCCTCAAAGACACTGATGGTGTAACCATCATCCGCATCAGAACATCAACAGGCCGATGCACGCATCTCCGTCATGAACGTAAAATTAAAGACAAGCCACGGTAGTGTGATTGTGATCATGCAACCCACACTGTGGACCACATCGTGAACCACTGTGGTCTACGCTCCTTCGACGGAGGAGAAGGAGAAACAGGCACACTACACAAAAGCTCTCCTGAAGTGCCCTCTCGTGGCCAGCAAACCTCGACATTGACATTCTGATTCTAGATTTCAAGTTTTCGTGACTGCAAGGGTCCAAACTCTTTCGTTTTTTTCCGTAAAGTCACGTGGGTAAAAAATAAAATAAGCATAAATTAAATCACGACGTTTCGGAGGCATCGCAAGCTTACGTCCTCAGGTGGTACCGTCACAGTAAAATTACCCCACTTGATACAGTAACGTGACATTACGTGACATTACCGAAAAAAAACCAAAGAGTATTGGCATTCTGCTCCTAGACAGATCGCCATATGCTAAGAAAAAAAAACAATGTAACACATCACGATAGCTTTGTTCAAAAACTAAAAAAGAAAAGAGTCATGTAAAATGAGGCATTTGGAAGATTGGCCGAGGTACTGGATGAGGTGAAGGAGCGACCTCGACTGAGGATAGAGGTGACTGACGAGAAATGAGCCAAGAAGGGTTCCTGCTCATTGGTGGAATCTAGGTGCCGTGAGCAGCCCCGGATTAAGGTTCTTGTAGGCCCTAGGCACTTCTGTTTCATAGGCCTTCAGTGATGACTCCCTACAGTTTGTACTGCTGCTGCCCATGTTACTGCTGTGGCCGCTGTGACTCCGCTTGTTTCACGCGGTACTTTGTCCAGCTGATACGTGCATTATTTAGTCTGTGCCCTAATTCGATGAGAGCGTGTTGTGTGCTGGAGATAAGCAGATTTAATTTGAAACGCTGTGCCTATCCTTGCTATATAATTATATTTATCCAAGACGATATCTTGGTTACATTTTTTAATCATACAAAAAAAAACATGGTCCACATTTTTTTGCCTAGGTCTTTTAGTTTTCGTAGGCCCTAGGACAGTGATAATATGGCCCTGGCCGTGGGTCTGCTATTAAAGGGGCCCCGCTGCTGGTGATGCTCAGACTGACCAACATTGCTCGTTCCTTCTCAAGCTACACGAACCGCAACCCTCGTCACGTTGCACGAAAATTATATCCACAACAGGACAATACACTTAAACTCATGTACACCCACAATTCTAATCCGCTGGAAAAGTAATTCATACCAGTTCACCAACATTAAAACATTACAAAAAGAGGAAAATACGAGCGTCATTTTTCTATGTCCCTCGAACAAAAACCCATCTTCATGAGCCAACGTGGCAGGTTCCGAGCTCTCCGTAATTAGCAGGCCCAGCACCATGCAATGAATGACAAAGGGTTCCCGCAGATGCAACACTTCTGCAAGCAAATACATATCAGGAAAAACGGAAACATTTGAAGATCAACCGGAGCACACGAACTAGAGAAGACCAAAACTCGAACCCTTGACGTTGTACATTTAGGCATTACATGGGTCTGGTGACAGCCACTGCTTACGCCACTCTGATGGCCATCTCTCCAGTGATGTCTCCAGCCTTTCAGAGAAATGCACGCAAATCCCCCCTTAGAAGGGCCCTGGTTCCCAAACCAGTAGGCCGCAAAAGCCTAATGCAAGGGCTTGGCAACCAAAATAACAAGAAGAGCCATTTTTTTCTTCGAATTCGTTAACATAAAAACCTCAATATTTCAAGAGACCGCCAATGCAAATGGTGAATACAGGACGGTGGTCCTTAATAAATAACGTCATGGAGCAGTCCCTTAAAGAGCCGCATGCGGCTCCGTAGCTACAGGTTGCCGACCTCTGATCAAATGCAACCGGATTGACGGGGTTTAGGAGTTGCACGAGGTCAATCCAAAGCCAACACTATGCACAAACGCAGATTATTATTGTTTACATTATTGTGCCATGCTTTGCGATTTTATAATTTTACAGTTATAATTTCCCCTGTTTTTCAACAGCTGACACTTCTGGAGCCGTCGCCCTCGAGGGCAATCAGAGAAAGTCCTCCGTGAGCAAAACGTCATCCTCCAAGAGTGAAATTAAACCATCCATCAAAAAACAGCCGTCGTCCTCCCCAGCCCCTTCCAAACCTGCTGGAAAATCAACCAAAGACAAAGCCAGCTCCATGAAGATCAAGAAATCTTCGCAACCTTCCCCGAAGGCATCCTCAACGAGCTCCTTACCCCCAAAGCCTGCCAAAAAACTAACGAGCAAGCCTGTCGCAGCCAGCGTGGCGGATGACCTCAAGGTGAAGCCAGAGCAAGGCCCAGAGGTGAAGTCGGATCAAGATCGGATCCAAGAGATCGCCCCTGAAGCCCATGTCGATGATGCTGAAGTCAATGACGATGCAGCCGACATGAAGGAGGCTTGTGGAGAGGAGGTGCGGGGAGAGGAAGTTCGTGGAGTGAAAATCGCTGAGGCTGTTGACGTGATGGAGGCTGGGGTCCTTGTGGAGGAGGCTGGGAGTCTTGACTCTGTTCCACCACTGGCTCGCGTCGTGTCTGAAGTCCACGCTGATTCTGAAATGGACGAGAATGTCCCCGAGGCAGAGGCTAAGGATGCAGAAGACTGCGAAGAAATGGACTGCAGGGAGGACAAGATGAAAACGGAGGACGAGGATGATGAGGAGGATGAAGACGACGATGACGATGATGACATGTATGAGCGGGAGGAGGCATGTGAGGAGGCGGCGGAAGAGGACATGGATGAGTGCGACACGCAGCGCGATGATCCTGACACGGAGGCCTGTGAAAAGGAGAAGGAGGCTGAGGAAAAGGAGCAAATGAGTGACGATGACGAAGACGACGATGAAGACGATTCTGATGACGACGAGGATGACATCTTCTGTCAGGCAACGCTGATTGTGAAGCCGAACGTACAAGGCAGCGGAAAAAGGGAGGGGCTGTGCCTGGCAGAGATAGCGAGCAATGAGATCATGGTGAGACGCAAGCCCAGGAGCCCCTCGCAGGAGATCCCGAGCCCCCAGATCGTGTGCGAGGAACGCCTTGTGCAGTATGTGCTCTGCGAAAATCCTGGCCCGGAGAAGACCATGAAGGACAACTCAAACAGCATGCTGAAGAGGGCCGAGAGCTTTGGGGAGAGGGACAAGGAAGGCCGCAAGTCACCGCAGAACAAGTGGGAGAAGGACTGCTGCGAGAAGGAGCTGAGCATGAAGCAGGACATGACGGAGGACGCCTCCTCCTCGGACGAGTCGACGGCTCGTGACGAGGACGACCTCCCCACAATGACCGTGGAGCCATGCAAGATCAACGTGACGGTCAACATGCTCCACCAGGAGCTGTCCAACGGCGGCGGGAAATCAGGGCGGCTGCTGCTGGACCTTGTTCACTCGGAAGACGACGACGAGTGGGTCGACCTGTCCAACGAGACCTTCGAAGACTACGAGCAGTACGTGAGCGAGAAGGCCGCGGGCCACGGCCTCACCGAGTTTGACAAGATCCTGGTCGAGCCCGACTCCTCTGTCGCACCAGAAAGGGCCGTGGAAGCGACGACGAGCGATGGCGATGCAGCCACGCCATCTCGCGGGGTCGCGGCTCTTGAGGACCGGGCCTCCACCGTGCCGATTGTCGCCGTGGGTCGGGTTCGCCCGCCCAAGCCGCCGGGGCCACACTTCCCGGGAGAAGCCGGTAACTACGTGAAGCTCGGGGCGCGGTTCCAAGACACGACGGCATCGGGCGACGACACTTCCGAGATGGCGGGCGGGCGCAGGTTCGTGGCTCGATCGCCCGAGGCGGTGGCTGAGCGGCCCGTGGTGGAGGAGGAGAACGAGGGTGGCCCCAAGGTGGGCCCAGTCTTGGGCAATGGCTGTCTGTCCCAGCAGCCCTTGGGCATGGGGTTGGCAAAGGAGAAAGTGGTGGGCACGTCTCTCAACGTGCAGCCCAAAGTCCACGCTGACTTCTGCCCTCCTCACAGCAACGACCCAACGCTCTTCAAGATCCCTGGAGCCAACGGGAAGTTGCCTGAAAAGATCCCCCTCAATGGCTCAAAGGAGAGCAGCAGCATTTTTTCAGGTAAGTTGGTGATGCCGGGGTGATAGAGGGTCTTATAACACAAATATGGCCAGCTCATTTACGTGGTCTAACCACGAATAAAGAAAATACAGATGAAGAATCTTAGGTTTAGACCCACGGTTGTTCAGGAAAATGTATAGAACAAAAACTAAAAATTGCACAAAAATATCATCAAATTGAGGCACAGAAAGAGGAAATCATGGAAAAGAGAATGCGTGCAATTTAATGGGACGACCTGAACTAGTAAGAAAAACAAGTGGGCTTGGGCAAGGCACATCATGACGAGAAGGGGTCGATGGGTCAAGAATAACAAGGGAGTGGTGGCCAAGGAATGGAATGTATTCTTATCTTATATTTATATAGCGCTTTTATCCAAGGCACTTTACAAGGGTTATTACAATGAGGGTAACTACAAGTGATATGGTGAATAGGGATGGGGTATAGGGTAGGCTGTTAGTGGGTACTTGAATTACGGGGGTGCCTAGAGATGGAGGGAAATATTGGCCAGGGAGAAGAGGTGGGTCTTGAGGGAGGAGCGGAGACTCTACAGGGAGGGCGCCTGCTTAATGTGGAGGGGAAGTTTCTTCCAGTGTAAGGGGGCAAGTAGGGAAAAGGAGCTTGAGGAACAATTGGACGTCGTAACGTTCTCCTACAGGCAATCTGGGCCCAGACAGATCGTCTCCCTCCACCCCCTACATTTTAAACAGTTCATGGACAATTTCGTGCCTGGTGACACCTAATAAAAAATGAAATCGGCAGGTAGTAAATAATAATAATGCTAATTTGTAATGTGCACAGTTTTCATTTTCCCGAAGGCAGCGACCCTGAGGCGCGGAGCCCGGCACAGAGATCTGCTCAATAAAAGTCAAACAAAAAGATGTTGCTTTGAGAAGGCGCTTAAAGGAAGGTGAAGAGTCAAGTGCTAGCGAATGTGGAGGGGGGTGGCGGCGGCGTTCCAGGTGGAGGCGCCGACAACAGCGAAACGACGCGTGGCGGTCGCGGTGCCGGCTCTCGGTGTGGAGGGGGTAACTCCTGCGTAGAGCTGCGTAGAGTTATGGCGGTGGTTTGGGAGCAGGGCGTCAGGAGGTCCGAGAGGTACGGAGGCAAAGGTCGCAAACGGGTTTTGATTCCTTACCCATACCCGTACTCGACCGCACCAGGGTCGCAAACGGGTACCCGTACCCGTACCTGGCCGGGTACGGTTAGCCGGGTATCGGGTAGGGTACGGGTATCGGGTACCCGGTTGCGACCTCTGTACGGAGGGCAACCGGTCCTGTAGGCCAGCGGTCCCCAACCTTTTTGGCACCAGGGGACCGGTTTCGTGGAAAACAATTTTTTCAAGGACCGGGGTGGGGGGGGGGTGTTCATCATTGGGTCTTTCCCCCTTTTCAAAGAAGCTCTCCAGCGACGTTTGTTTTTTACTCATTTTGGCTAGGGGTTAGCTTGTGGGCTTACCACAACTGTGACTGAGACAAGTGCGCAGTGCGGGAAAGAGGCGTGGACAGAAGTGGTAAATAAAAAATGGGGGCGGGCCACGCGCGGACTCACCGCTCGCGTCCTGCTGTGCGGCCTCGGTTCCTAACAGGCCACGGACTGGTACCGGTCCGCGGCTTGGAGGTTGGGGACCCCTATTGTAGGCTGTGTAACAGAGGGAGGCGATTTTGAAGGTGATTCTGATGGGGATTGCGAGCTAGTGGAGGGCCCGGAGAACAAGGTCGGAGGTCAGACGCGGTTGCGGGGAGGTGAGGATAGTGCGTGCGACGTGGTTTTGTAGACGTTGTGGTTTCTTTAGGTTGTTTTGTGAGGACAAAATCATAGTTATATCATGGTATGCACGCTAATTTACTCAGTCAAGAAGCCAGCGCGCAGAGCTATGAAGCTATGTGTGGCCTGCAACATTAAGCCACCCTCGCTGCTTCCCTATCTCGCACCACCACGAGGCAATCTCGTAATGTGCTCAAGCACAGCAGACTGTTACACCATCTCCATTGATCGTCTCTTCTTGCTGCCGCTGACAATCACTATTACCTGAAAAAATATACTGCACGTGACTCGGCGAAAATGGCCACTGCAAGCGTTTTATGGAACTCCGGTTCCCTGCGCGCAAGATTACAAAACTGCAAATGGCGGCAGAACGATCGAACGCATAGTTTCCCATTGGAGACGTTTTAGTGACGAGCACTGTTTAGCAATGCATATTGCACTTCTATGAATTTCAGTAAGGCTTTCTCCTGGTATAATAAAATAACAGTTCAGCCCTCTGTAAAAAAAAACACTGCTCGATGAAGGTCTACTTAATCTGTGTTGGCCAAGAGGGGGGGAGAGGGGGTGGCGGGTTTGTTTGACCGTACTTCACCACGCTGGTCTATGTGGGTTTGTGAAAGGAGGGTGGAGGTGCCAGGACCAATTGAGATGACACTTGCAACTGACACAACGCTGGGACCGAATATTGAAAATGGGGTGAACGGGCTCCTAGCACAGTGTGCTCACCACTTCGCCATCACTTCAGAGTACGTTCAAACCAATGTACGAGCACATGTTCTCTGGCTGCTGTTCGGTAGCGAGGGCACAATGCAGTTAGGGGTGGCAGGAATGAATAAATGAATGAATTTAAACTGCCAATTATCTGTCCTAGTTTCACGAGATGGAAATGAATTCGGTGTTGCAAAAAAAAATCCCTTTGAGATCACAAATAATTGATCGCAAGTCAAACGTGCTATGTCACTGAATTTATTTCTCAGCTGCTTATTAAAATTCCCAGAACGTGCGTTTTCGGGTTTTCTCATATTTATCTGCGATGACAATGGAATGATTCATTGAGCGAGGCTGTGCTCTGAATTTATATTATTTGGGGGTTTCATGTCATCGTGCAACAAGTTACACATTCTGGGGTAGTGCAAAAAAATGTGTGAGTGTGCTCATTAAGCTGTGGTTGACTAGGCGACCTTTGGGAAATTAATCTAAAGAAAACTACGCGTGCTTGTATTGTGCAGTCATCCTGTACGTATGTGTTGCATGTGTGTGCATGTGACTGTATGTATGTGCAAGTGTGGATATGTATGTATGTGCGTACAAGCATTTGTGTGCACATGTGTGCCTATGTATGGAAATGTGTATGTGTGTGCATTTGCGCATCTATATACGCATGTGTACGTGTTCTGTGTACATACGTATGTGTGCACTAATGCGCGCTTGCATGTACGTATGTGCAAACATTTGTGTGTACGTGTGCGCGTATTTTTGTGCACGCGATGTGTGAAAGTGTGTGGGGAGTGGTGACGCAGTGTTTCGCATGCTGCACTATGAACCAAACGAACCGAGTTCAATTCCCGGTCACGGCTAGCATCAGTACAAAGTGCTATCTGGGCCTCTCTTAGGTTAACTCAGCCTTAAAAGAGTGGCTGGCGCACTGTGTGAAAATCAGCATTTGGGAGACATGCAGCCGAGAATGGCCTTAGCCAAACCATATTGTGCAAAGTGCAGGCTTTAATAGGTGCTCGCTAACAGCACTTGCCCTAGCAGCCTGTGCAGGCTACACAGGGACATGTGCGCATGCTTACGTGTGTGTGCTCTCTCTCTCTCTGCCCTCAGTGTGCCTCGGTGGAAACTGCCAGAAGGTGTTCCCCTGGGGTCCTCCCTGCAAAGCTCCCATTTGAGTCCTACTCCGATGATCTGTGGTGATAATGATGCGGTGATAATGATAATAAAAAAAATACAAGTGAAAGCTTAAGTCAATGAATTTACATTATCAAGTAAACCCATCATGTTCAACGGCTGCCGGTTGTCTCCTGGTTCATATGCACTGGGCTGTTTCTCTCCTTTATCTCCCTTTGATGCCATTATTGCCCCGACAACCTTACGTATCGGCGTTGCGCTCTCTACCAGTAATACTCCAATCGGCATTTACAAATCTGTGGTAACGAGATAAAGCCCAAGGGGGAACGGGGAGGAAGCACCGAACGGGCCAGTATAAAACACAGCGTAAATATATATGTATCAGTTGTCGTGAGCGTGTTAGTGTCTCACTCTTGCCATCATGCTTAGAGGAAAACAGCACGGGGCATTCGTCGTCATCATCGTGGCGTGTGGGCCAGTGTTCACGGTCAATGTACAGCGCATGGCTTTTGACATTGATGCTCCCGCCCATCAGCTGTGCAGAGGCCATATCCGCTCAGCTGCTTGCGCAAGCGTGCAGTGTCGAAGTGTCCCAGCTCATGACCAGCTGTGACAACAGATTTACAAGATGTGTGTCGTATACTGCTTTAATCCTCAAGGATTTAGAACACACGTGGCAAAAATGTGCCAATGGGGATTTATTTCCATTGCTGACTCATAGGCTCATTTATTCGTGAATTATTTATGAGCTGCGTTTGCATTATTTAGTTCACTGGCGACTTTAACAGTGACAGTTTTTTTATATTTTTGTTGCTTGGCAACTGGTGTTCCACCATAATGGACCATTTCAAATGACGGGCTTTTTCACAATACTTCAGTGTCCAAACACACTTAATATTTTCTATCGTAAAAAAAAATGGTATAATTTATTAACTTAATCATTGCGTTATTTCTATTTACATGTGCTGCGGTTGCATTTTGGAAATACATTGTTTGCCTTGAAGTTGTTGTTGTCCAGAGAGATTGTTTTTTTGTAAGAAATGTGTCCTTATCACCGACAGCAGTAAGATATCAAGTCCAAAAAAAGACTTATCTCAATGTTAAAACACTGTGTTTATCTTTCAATGGTAAACCTCATTTTAAAGGGCCAACCTTAGGGTCACTGTGCCCTGAGCAACATATAAATCTCAATGCATCCCCCCACAACCATATTTTCTTTATGTTACTCGACAGCCGAGTAAGATAAAGAAAGTCTCAGGACTCATTTTGAGGATGAACTGGTTCTGGGATGTCTGACGGATTCGAGGGGCGAATACTCAAACTCTACACGGCTGGAACAGAAACCTCATTGCTGTACTGCCGGCGATTGGCCGTATGCTTATTTACAGTTGGGCACACTGTATGAATTTTTTTTTTCATAATTTATATAATTCTGGTGTCCCCTTCACACATACTGGCTTTTAAAATCAGCTTTCCCAATTGTCTAGCCAAGTAATCATTTGTACAGAGACTCCTCTACTTATGAACGAGTTAGATTGCAGGGGTCTGTTCGAATGTCCAACTTCTGTCGATTCCAAACGTGTTGTACGGCATGTACACTAAACACAGGGGATAGCTTTAAAAGTTGTATAATCTCCCGTAGATGTAGATGCCACTGGTTCTTCATGTTCCACAGATGTAGATGCCACCACCGCCATCTATTGCACGGCGGTTGAACTTACGACTCTCGGTCCGAACAAGCAACTGGACATACAGACAGGTTTGTTCGTATCTCGTTCGTATCTCTGAAAGTTCATAAGTCGAATGTTCGTAAGTAGAGGAGTCCCTACGTATTGTACAGCACAGAGACGCGTGGTTAGAGTCCTGGACTCCTCGCTAAGGGACAGCTTTGCGAGAGCCCAAATGCCAGTTTTTGGGGGCCAGCTCATTCTCTCACCCCCTCTCCAGGGTTGATCAAAATTATCACCAATTTCTTTAGGGAACTCAACAGTGGTTAATCCTTTGGAGGGACTGCCCTTTGACGTGGAAAAGTTAAATTTTGTTTACCATTGACGCGGAGCCGCCAAAAGAAACGAGTGCCATCCCATTGCTCATTTGAGCAGGGAAACTGATTTTTCTTACGTGATATGACTTACACACTTGACCTGAATTACACACTCGACTTACACACTTGACCTGACTTTTCCACACCAGACGGTTCAGTGATCTCTCTTCTTGAACAGGTGAACAGGAGACGGTGGCAGCCCACATTGTACACATCCCCCCGTGTGCACTGCACCTTTGTAAAGCTTTAATGCAGCCACTGCCCTCTACATTTCACTGCATGCCCCCCCCCCGCCACCCGCCTCCCCCCCCCCCCCGCCCGCTGTGACCAAAGGTCAGCCTCGTGGCCATTGTAGAGCCGCGTTTGTGTTCGTGTTGACCCCTATAACCGCAAACACTCCTTGAGTACTGCTAATGTGATCATTCCTAATTACCCGCGATTATTCCTAACTGCCGACTGGCACTGCCACGGATAGGAACGGCAAAAACATGATAAACTGTCGGCGCGACGTCTACCGTCTTTGTAGCCGAGTAAGTAGTTAAGTGTCCAATAAAGAAGCCCTCGGTCGCATCCCGTACCCCGACGGTGATCTCCTGTCGAGAGTCAGACTCTTGACGACAGGAGGGGGACTCGTCCCAAGCCGGTGGCTGCATGTGAACGAGGGTGTGTGTGGGGAGGGGGGGTCCAGAGGACAACGTTGAACAGCCGCGGATTCGCTTCTTTTAAAATCTTCGCTCCCGTCGGCACGAGAATGGCGGAGCGACCGGCCACGGCATCAACTGGAGGACGTCGCCACTTTCTCTCTCTCTCTATCGCTCTGTGTGCTTGGATTTGTGCCACATTCTGCATCGACATGCAGCTCGCGTGATTTGTAAGGCATCTGATTTGCAAGGCTCGTAGGTGTTAAATGCGAGTAATTATAAAATTACATTTAGGTCTATGGGAGCACTTAGATAAAAATGTCTTTTAAAAAAATGCGAACATTTGTGTCAAAAAATTATGCAAAGTTGTCAGTTCAATAATATACCTTGTCAACATAAATTATCATCGGGCGCTATAGATTTTTTTAAATGATCAGTTGATATTTTTGGACATGTGTTGAGGTTTGAGTCCAAGAATTGGAAAAAATTACCAAAATCTGCCAATCAGATGAGCTTACCTCCTGTGTTGATCTGTCTTTGTTCTAAAGCGTCGTTATAATCCGCAGACAGGCAATGAGAAAGGGCCTGTTTCTTTGACGGGAACACACAAGTGTTGTCGATTTACCAAAGTGAGAACGCTTTTAGTTTCCGTGTTACGCATGCATGCTCGCATTCGTATATTGTACTCTGTGCAAGCCCACGGTTACAGACACGTGCGAGTTGGTTCAACATAGACTGCAATTGAAGGGAATTTTCCTTGAATTTACAGAAGTTGATGTTGCTACCTGGTGCAGACTTTCGGGTGAGGTCTCAATGAAATGTTGGTTGTATTGTTTTGCACTGTTCGACTTATGCATTCGTTTTTTTCCACGGCACATTTTCAGACGCTTGCCTTAACTTACGTTGCTGTATGCACTTTGTAGCGGAACTTTCATGTGTGTCGTCATCGTCATTTATTGGCACCACCCGTCACTTACTCCATGCTCTGGTTTAGCAAGCAGTTGCAATTTGATTGATTGTCACGGATCTGATCGCCGCTGTTCAGTAACACATTTTAACATCATCATCATAATTGTCGTCGCTGTTGCCAGTGCATGTGATCGTCACAATTGCGACCGTGTCCATTGACATCGTCCGTCGGCCACCTCGCTGCTTCTCTCGTCATCATAAATGTGACCGAGTAGTGGGATTTGCGTGGTAGGACCTGCAAAAGTTACGCGTTCGGAACGGGAGGGATGTCTTTTAAACTTTCAAAAGCATATTGATATCAGTGCGGCCAGCAACCATATATCAAGAAATAAATAAATCTGTCTCCGTGTTAGTAATTGACTCGGGTGTACTGGACATTGCACATCTGGACGGTGAAGCAAAGTGATTCATTGTTTTTAGGCGTAAACAAAGCATGCTTGCCCTGTGCAGTACGCCGAGATATGGATAAACAGTACACGTACACACATATACATATATATATCTCACACATACACGGTATATATATTTTTCTGTTGCGTAGTGTGCGAGTGGATTCCTCGTTATAGCCTCGTGTGTCTCCTATAGTCGATGTGCATCCACCCGGGCGGGGAGGGCGTGCGTGCGTGCGTGCGCGCGCTGCCTGGCTCTGCAAGCCGCCGTTGTGTGAGCTTGTGCAATTGTGCGTGTTCGCCTGTAGACGTGACAGTGTGTGACGTGCACATTGCGTTACAATAAAAACGTACGAGACTCGCGGATCCAGGGCGCCTCTTGATTTCGCACGGACGCAAGCATTGGACTGTGCTCGGGTTATTTGTCCTGGGATTTGGGGTCGCCACACACTTGGGGCTCGTTTTGATTTTCTCTCTCCCATCAATTGCTTTCTTAGAATTGAGTTATGTCGTGAATAAAAGTGTCCCATTTGGAACCTTTCGTACGGACCAATCTCAGACGTACCTCTCAGCCTAGCTCTAGAACAACTGTACTTTATACTATCATGCAGTTCGACACAATACCACCAGATCTCAATATTGTAAAAAACAAAAAATCCTGCCACCCAAAGAGATGCTAATTCCCGGTAAAAGCAGGATAAGGGAACAGCCCTGGCATCACCCAGTGGTAGCAAACAGCTACGTAAAAGGGAAATTCTCACGAAATGTGCGCTGCCGTTCTATGACGTTACCTTGTTCATCCACACACATGGGGGTGTACTTTCACGCAGACCCCTGCTGGAGAGAGAAATAAATGATCATCGCTAGGAAGTCAAACCAACACAGTTAATAATTCTCACAACTCGCCAAATTAAGTAAAACACTGAATATAATTATAGGACCTTTTTTGGAGAGCTCTTGCAAATAATAACATCTGATCTTCTCATCTTATCTGAAAATCTATCAGCATTGACTTAATTAACCTCATTATGTTGAGGAGACCCAAAGGTTTAAACCAGTGCTGGGGTTGCTTGCGTAAACGAATGCTGCTGGATATTGGTCTGGAAAGCCAATAGGACATTGGCATAAAGCAGATTTTTGTTTAAAATGGAGTGACGCAATGGAATTCTGATAATACTGTATTTCAGAATCAGAATATGTATTTGCTTTTGCCCATAATGCTCCGTGACCAAGCATACTGAGTTTGTGCTCTGCATTGGGATGTTTCAGTTATCATAATAGGTGGCATTAAATTAACTCCTTTACAATTTTTTTTTCAAAAATCTCAGAACCATTTTGAGTTTTCCGTCACGGTAAACAAAGCGTCAGTGACCGGGTCATACATCTCCTACGTGTGTGTTACTTCCACAGCCTCCAGGTCGTACGCACGTATATGTTGAACTTCTTACGCACAGTACATAGCCAACCGTGCTAATCTGAGGCCGGCGGGTGGGCACGATTTGCCGGGAAATCCTTTTGTCAAGACTCCCTTCCGTGTCTCTCACCTGTGTACACAGTGTCCGGGGTGCAGCGAGCATCAATAACAACTCAAACAAGGCACGATTTTGTCTGAGCTGAGTTCTTTGTCAAAATCTCACACCAAAGAGTGGCTTTATCCCAGCACACGACCAGGTCGAGTGAAAAGGTGTGAAGAATTATTTTATTGCAAGGGATGAGAAGAATGGAGTGTCTGCTTCATCTTAATCTTCCCAATTGTTTACATCCTTAGTGTGCACGCCAAGTCACACGACTCCCAGCCACGCCAAGCATATGTATGGCTATGGCGTTCGTGATTGTTTTTCACTTGGGAGTATTTTTCAACATCCATCACGTATGTAAATTATATATATTTTTGTTTTCTCCTCTTTCAACGTTTTTTTCACTTTTAAATAGACTCAAGGCTACTGCTGCATGGAAGTTCTGACGTGTTATCACTGCTGGGACTGCACGTAAACTATTTCAAAAGGGTACACTAAAAGTTTCCACAATGCCAAGTTTGTTTTAGAATAGCATGTGCTATCATATCTCTTCCGACTCGTCGATTCCTGGAAAAGTGGCTGCAAAATGCGGCTAAGTTGCAGCAGGGAGAAATAACAATATAATTTAAGGAACAAGTGAGAACGCAGATGGAAGAACGTCCCCCTGAGCAATGTTCCCGTTTCACGGACAGAGCATTGATAACAAAATGAAGAAAACAAAATAGCGTGGGTGTAATTTTTTTTGGAATGTCAGAAGGCAATATAAACGCACTCTCGCTGAGCCAATGGTTTTATTTGAGACGAGTGCGATTTTGCACGCACGGTCGGAATACTAACACAGTGGCTGTGGAGAAAAAGAGTCAACGTCACAAGCGCTCAGCTCCTGTTTGCCACCCAGAGGTGGACATTGCACATTGGGCATTTGGTGGGAGGCGAGTCACAGCGCAGCAAAGCAACGGCCGTTGACGCTCGCCAACTGCGCCAAGAACGAGTTGGGACATCGCCGCCTCGAGAAGAGCGACCGAGAGCCGCCCCCATGCTGGTGCCGTTGGCCCTGTGCGCAGCCATCACTGTTCTTCTGTCTCTGCTGTTGCTGGCGAGAAGATGGGGGGTGTTCCAGTACGTCCAGCCCAGAGCGACCGAATGGCCCTCTCCTCCACGACCTCCGGGATTGCCCTTCTTGGGAAACGTTGCGCACATGGCCAGGACGGACCTGCACATTCACCTGACACAGCTGGCGCGGACGTACGGTCCTGTGTACTGCCTGCGAGTCGGCGGAGAAGGTACGAGAGGAGTCAAGGTAGAGGTGGCGGTTGAAGCCAGCAGATAAATGGGTATTTAAATCCTGCGCCGGGCTGTGAGCGTGAGGCCATCACACATGTGGGATTTTTTTCCGCGTGAGCGCCAAACTCTCATTGATTCATGGAATTTGCCATGCTTCCCTGGTTCAGGAACCTCTTGGCAAAGAGTCTTGAGAGTCGGCGAGGAATAAATGAACAGTAAACGTGAATAACACGAACAAAAAATAACAATAATATTACAATGTGACTGTTCTAGATTTGAAGTTTTCGTGACTGCAAGGATCCATACTCTTTAGTTCTTTCGGTAAAGTCACGTAGGTGAAAATAAAAAAAATAAAAAGTGAAAACAACTAAATTAAATCACAATTTAGCTGTTTTCACTTTTTTTTATCATTATTAAAAAAAGTGAAATAACTCAATTAAATCACTATTTAGTTGTTTTAACTTTATTTTATTTTATTATTATTTTCAGCTACGTGACTTTACCGAAAGAACCAAAGAGAATGTGACTGTTGTCAATTCGTTGCTGGAATAATAATCTATTTATGACCGTATGTTTGTGGAGTCTCATCACATGCGATGGGTGTTGTTGTCCTGCAAGCCAGAGCATGCACATTAAGATGATGAAGCAATTTAACCTCCCTCCCTCGCCCCCCCCCCCCCCCAAGACATCGTTGTGTTGAACAACGTCGAGTCCATCAAGGAGATGCTCATCAAGAAATCAGCCGACTTCGCCGGAAGGCCACAGACCTACGCCGGTGAGGTTCAACACAAAAGGGATTTTTGGAGACAACCTTTGTTATGGGACATTTATTTCATTCAATGCTGCTGATGTTCGTCGACTGTTATCAATTATATATTTTTCTCGAACATGCTTGTTTTTACTCTAATCTGGCTGCTTATGCTTTGGAATTTGATCGAGTAGTTATTGTTGCTCGGAATTCTATCCGCTTCATTGTTGGCACTTGCTTTTACTACTTTTATAATTTTGGGGACCCCCCCTCCACCACCCAGCCCACTCTTGCGAATGAGACCACAGCTCGCCTCTTGATTAAGAAAACCCAAAACAAAAACGAACACTAAAAAGCTGCCAACGACCACAGAGCACGGAGATCGAGCGCGCGAGCCTCTGCATCAGAGGTCGCAACCGGGTACCCGATACCCGTACCCTACCCGATACCCGGCTACCCGTACCCGGCCGGGTATGGGTACCCGTTTGCGACCCTGTTGCGGCCGGGTACGGGTACGGGTATGGCGTGAGTCACTGGTGAGTAACTGTTTGTCACTCATTTCCCAACGTCTTGTCTCTTCTCACAATTCAAGTTCCTAGAATCAACCCACCCGCGCCTGCAACATGGCTTCATCCCAGAGGTCGCAATCGGGTACCCGATACCCGTACCCTACCCGTACCCGGCCGGGTACGGGTAGGGTACGGGTACGGCCGGGTACGGGTACCCGTTTGCGACCCTGGTGCGGCCGGGTACGGGTACGGGTAAGGAATCAAAACCCGTTTGCGACCTCTGCTCTGCACGCAGGCGGCAAGATCACCGGCGGCGGCAAGGACATCGCGCTGGGCGACTACTCGGCCGTGTGGCGGAGGCAGCGGCGCGCCGCGCTCAGCGCCCTTCACTGCGTGGGCACGGCGCGCACGGAGGAGATCGTGCAGGGCGAGGCGCGGAGATTGGTGGAGGTGAGAGCGCGATGGCTAAGTTGCCCAGCTCGCTCGCTCGCTCACTCGCACCCGCGCGCGAAGCGCTCATCGTGCTCGCTTGAAGCAACGCAGGTGAACTGCCAGACATGCTGAATGGCAAAGGGGACTCTGTCGGATGTGGGGAGGGAGTTCTGTGCAAAAGCTGGGTCACGCGTAACAACAAAATAGTCGCGAGTGTCGTTGAGGAGAATTTAAGTGAGAAAATATTCCGTGCAAAAGCT
>CM025656.2:2049969-2065819 GCA_014621495.2 Entosphenus tridentatus
TCTGTCTCCCTCATTTTTTGTTGTTGCGCAGGCTCCGTGCCACTCATTGACATGCTAATTTCTCTACCCCCCCCTCTCTCTCCGCCCCCCCCCCCCTCTCTATTTAAGGCCTCGACACAGAGGCGTGGTTTCTCTGTGTGCCTATGAAGTCTCTCTCTATGTATCTCTGTGATATCTGTCTCTTCGTATATGTCTGTCTATATGTCTCTGGTTCTGTGTTTGATCTCTCTCTCAAATTTAGCATTCTCTGGAAGAACGTAATCAACCAGGTAGGGTGTTGACTGTTATGTTAGCCGACTCTCTGTGTTGTATTGCATTATATTTCTAAGTATACTAGGTTTCATATTCTATACTAGGTTTGTTTTCTCTTTCATTTATGCCTGATGATGATTGCTTGTGTTGCAATTGAATCGTCGTATGCTATTATTTAATTTATTATTTTCTATTTATACGTGACTTTACCAAAAGAACCAAAGAGTAGTTTCATCAATCCACCGGTGGCTGTGAATGGCACAGAATGGTGCTTAAGGCCACGGTACGCGATGGAGTTTTCAATGCAATCATCCCAGGCAGGAAGTGGCCGTCTTCTGCCGACTGCAGCTGCCCCCTGGAAAGGCAACTGGGGTGGCAGCTTTAGATCACGGGCAGAGGTTCCGTGACCACCCTGGGTCGTGTGCTCTGTAGACCAATTGTCATTCATCAACACACACTACAGTGCTATTTGACAAACTTCATTCTCCTTGCCTGGACAGAACTCCACCACTTTGCGCCATTGTCATGCCAAGTTGCCATACTTAGTTGGTAATAAATAATGCATTGCCAGTGGCAATCGCTGGAGACAAATTCCTTACATTTCTGAGTGTATCATGGCTTTTGCAGCACCTTCGTAACTAACTGGCGCATTTTGTTTACGTGACACCTTACTGGCTGTGTCGGGTGGTGGAGGGTTACGACACATTTATGCTTACGCGATCTAACCCAAAAACCTTTATTATGGACCTTTAAGCTGTCATGTTAATGATGACCACTGCCCCAGAACCACGTTCACATGCTCGATTGACACTAAATTTTTCCATCCACAAAATTAACTAGACTACAATCTTGACTGCGTTATAAGCGTACTTAAAAAATATTTTCAATTCTTTAAGTCAAGTCACAGTGATTTCCTGCGCAAAATGCGCAGTGAGCGAATGCTCATTGATTCCACAGACTTGCATCTCTTCCGCGCTTCTTGGCGCACTTTTTAGTTTTTGTTTGATGTATTTGCGTCAATGAGCGTGCTTCTGAAACAGAAGCCCAGGTGGGAAACGTAGAGTTATATATAAAAAAAAAATGTTTATGTTGTTATTACGGAGACAACGTGCAAATCGTGGCGCTAAATAAACGAAATTCAACGGTGTTAATTGCTTTGCCCTGGTGCAGCGTCGGAGGGTTCTTTATCTGCAAAGGTTCGACGGTCATCGCAAATCTGTGGGCGGCTCATCGAGACCACGCTTACTGGGACAATCCCTCGGTCTTCCAGCCAGGTGAGAGAGGACGCATCAAACACAGCGCACAAGGCGGCGATAGAGAGTTTCAACTTTAGCCTCCAGACTTCCCCACAATGCTCCTGAATTGGGATGTATGCGGAAAGAGAAAGAGAAATACCATGCATACGAAAGAAAACATCTCAGAGCTTCACTCAAGATTCGAGAATCCATTGGTGTACCATCAACTTGTTCACAGCCCCAGAACCTTTGTGAGCTTCACAAACAAGTGCAAATGATCAACCCTCGCCTCCACATTGCTGGATTACAGGACACGTGGCCACCACTCCCAAGCCTACGCACGTAGTGCTGATGGTGAGGATTGTGATGACGACCAGACAACACCTCCACCAGTGGTCACCACGGTGGCTGTGACAACGATTCCAAACGCAGCTCATGTCGACGACGACACTGACAACGCTGGCCGTGGCAATGACGGTCGTGACGATGCCCCCCCCCCCAATGTTGTCCATCGTCCAGAGCGCTTCCTGGGCGAGCCTCTTGAGAGGCGTAACCCTGCGTCGCTGCTGCTGCCGTTCGGCGCGGGCAAGCGCGTGTGCCTGGGCGAGAGTCTGGCCAAGGCTGAGATTTTCCTCTTCCTGGGCCACGTGCTGCGCCGGCTGCGTTTGCAGCCTGCGGGTCGCCCGCCCGACTTGTCCGGGCAGCTGGCCATCGTCCTGAAGCTCAAGCCCTTCCAGGTCTACATCTCTCCCAGGGTGCGCTCAGCTCTCATCGTTCTCACTCCCCCCACGTGGTTGCCCTGATGCTGCTGTTTAGGGTCACAGGGCAGGTCCCCTATGAAAAGATTGAGACTCCATTGATGCAGAGTCAAGAAGCACACACTTTCCTAGGGTTACGGTGATGAGATGGTCCGGGGGAGGCTGGTCTGTCAGCCTGGTGCCTAGAGACCCCACGAGAAACCAGTCAGTCAGTCAGGGAATTTTCTCATAAAACCCACCTGAGACCCATACATATCATCGGATTATAAGTCAGCAAGATTTTAAATATTTTCATCCGTAAAGCTCCTGCATTTCTCTGTTCTTGCTCGTCCGCTCAGGTTCTCCGGTCCCAGACACCTCCATAAATGCCTCCCGCTTGACCCCGGCTCCCCCGCTGGGAGATGGGGGCCGCTGGGTGATGGAGGCCACTGGGTGATGGAGGCCGTTGGGTGACGGTGATTGCTGGAGAGCCGGCTTCTTAGCCCCTAGCACGGCGGCCCGGGTTAGCGCGAGCGTGAGCAAGCCTCGTGTTTCTGAATGCCACACAAGCCGGGAGGGGCGGAGGGGGGGGAGAGAAGAGGGCTGGAGACGAGAACGCACGTACGCACGCATACTCAAGACGTGCACCGGGATACAAATACACGCGTGTTAGCACACGTGCCTTTTGCGTGTTTGCTGCGTGTGTGTCAATTAACGCCCTGGATGCCCTGGCAAGCAACACGTTCCATTTCAAGGGATTTTCCGGTCTATGCCGTTATTTTATTATTTAATTAAACATATATGTAAACACAGTCGGAATGGCATACATGTATCAATGAATCAATTAAAATATTCTTACGCAAAAAAAAAAACCCGTGTATTGAATTGAAATAATCAGTTTTCGCACAGCAATACAAACGTAGAGCGAGATATGCAAATATAAATCAGCCGATGTTTCTGACCTCTCCTTTGCTCTGCTGAAGGGTCATTGCCTGAAACTTCATCCTTTTAAACGTGTTTCTGTTATCGGGCCACCGTTAAATGGAGCCGACGGTCCCCATAATCGACGTTTCTCTGTTGTCGTCCCTTTGGTGTGGGAACTCTCCATCCCTTTGCACATCTGCAACATCGAACGCACTCTTGACCTTTAAGAAACATCTAAAGGCCTCTATATATCTTGTTTGGGTCAGGCTTTCGAGGAGCCCTGAGGTTGGCTCCGCTCCTCCGAGTGTTTGACTTGTCTGCAAAATCTAGCGCATTATAAATGTCTTTTTTTTGTGTAAATTAATGTTTTCTGCGTTGCTTTATTGGAGGAGGAACAGCGAAACGACACGACATCTCTCTCTCTTTGCTGAAGCCATCTCGTCGTGGCGAGCAGCAGACTTTCGACGTTGCTATTTAAGCTCCTGACCAATATTGCCGCTGCTGCTGCTGCTACTGCTGCCATGCGGCACAAGAGAATGATCGAAGTGGCGGTTGCGTTTGTGCCCACGTGCGTCCGCGAGGGGGCAGCCTTTACTGCAAAGCAGTCATCAGCAGCTGCGCCGTTGTACAGATAGAGGACTGATCATCACGCGCGGTTCGTCCGCTAGGGACGTTGGGCACCGCCCTATCAAGGTAGCTGGAGACGAGAAATAATTTTTATAATTAAAAAAAACTTTTCTATAAATAGTTTTGTTGTGTTTAAAAAAAGTTAATTATAATTATTCTTTCAACGTGAATTGCCTAATCAAGATAACATTTGTGCCTCGGGGAAGTCTCGGGGCGGCTGTGAAGGCGTTCGAGTGATAGATTTCCCTTCATTCGTTGTGATTCGCTTCGCATTTTGGCCACGACATTTGAAACCCATTCAGGGCGGTGAAAAAGGCGCCCGTGGCTGTAATGAGACGATGTCACGACGTGAGGTTACACTGTGAAAATGTAGCAGGTCACGGCTTTTGGCAGTGTCAAATAATGTGTGTAATGTGGACTTGAGGGTCATGGGGACGGCATTTGAGTGCTTTGTTTCGTTTTTTTTAATGTTTACCGTTGGTAGATAAGCCAGTTATATCACCTTCACGGGAAGGCCAATACCATGACGAGGTTTTTATTAATTAGAACACCATATTTTCAGAGGTCACTCACAACAACCCCGTGCCCTTATAAATCTCAACGTTAATTCTACAAAGTCGCATCACAAGGGATAAACACAAACAAATATATTTAACAAAAATTGCCCGGATTGAAACGGCTGTACGCCGTATGGATCTTAAAACTCAATTTCCCTGGACAAGAATATGGGTAACACGTATGGGTTGACAGGTATGGCAGTGCCAATTAATGGACATCATAGAGGTTTTTGGGTTAGATCCCTGTCATACATGTCGTTAAACCCTCCACCACCCGACACAACCAATTAGTAAGGGTTGTCACGTATACACAACGTGCCAGTTCGTTACTAGTACAGCAACACCGGTGTGTTGGAAAGTAAACCCACAACATTTACAATTTGTATTCGAATTGTAAATGCTGTAGGTTTACTCTCAGCTCCATAGAACATAGGCCGATTTACTCTCCAATTGTAAATGTTGTGGTGGGTTTACTCTCCAACACACCGGTGTGCTGAACTCGTAACGGATTGGCACGTTTTGTGTCCGTGACAAACCTTGCTAATTGGCTGTGTCGGGTGGTGGCGGGTTTAACGACGCATTTATATTTACGCGATCATATTGGTCGCGAAAGCCCACTACGTGTTCAACTAATTGCATTATTGTGTAGAGCAACATTGTGCACTTGTCACGTCCACGAGGTGGCGGTGTTGCTCAACTTTACGAAGGCCCAATTTTGTGTTTGAATGTTCTCCCAATAAGCCATCCGACACTGCCTGTGTGCGTTCAGCCTCTCATACACTCAACACAGTTGTGATAACACGAACGATAGTAAAAACATTTTTAATAGCCTCTGCAAGCGTCACGTATTTGGGGGTTTTTTCACGAGCATCACGCTTAGGGCTTGTTTGGCCGATTCCATTCATGAGCGAATGTACGTGGGAAGAATTCAAAGTGTGTGCGGGAGCGGTCAGTGCACTGCACTCCGAACCCGGGCCACCCGAGTTCAATTCCCGCTCACGGCCAACACCACTGGCAATTATCTGAACTGGTCCCGGGCCTCGCCACTGGAGAGACAAAGGCGGCCGGGCGTGGCGCTGACCCACCCACCACCTCGTGCGCGGTGCCAACTTTCATAGCTGCTCGCTAAACAGCACTTGCCCCAACAGTCTGTCTGTCGCCGCGTTATGGGGGATCTTTGTCTTTGTTAGAATTCTGAGTACGTACCCAGAGAAAACCCACGCTCGATCCTCGTCTATTCTCGACTGGGAGCCTGCCCTGCACAACACCAGCAACAACCAGCAACAAACAGCAACAAACAGCAGCAGCGCGTGGTGGATTCGCTGGGGCGAACGAGAGTCGGGCTCGGCGTCTGCTCAAAGTGGAGTGAATCCCAGGCAGAAGCTGCGGTTGATCAAATGGAACCACGTTCGCTCGTTTACTGTAACCACATCCAATTGCATTCACAAACTTGTGACAAAAAAAATATTACGTGCGTGCCACATTATTTTTTTTATTCGTTCGTATTAAATTAATTCAGTTGTTTTGGAATTTTAAATGTGTATTATCATTGTTTTTTTCAAACTGATTTTTGGATTGTTGTCAATGAAAGCTACACTTGGTGGAACGCTTCGTATGGCACCGTGGCACGGACGTATGGCATTTCACATTTCACCCTATTTTTGTGACATTCAATTGTAATAAAAAAAGCCTCAAAATGTTGAAATGACATTTCCGAGTTGAAACGAATATAGCAGCAGTAGCTGTCTCATTGTGTTAAAGCGGCAGATGCAAAAAAATGCAATGAAAGGCATCTGGTTGAACATTGCAGTCTTCTATTGTCTCATTATATTTATTTTATTCTAAGATCTCTCTAATTTATCCTGCGCGCATTCCCCAAAGGGTGCAGGTGTGAAGTAGAAAGACGTGTAAACCTTACACAGAGGCAATCCATACGTGCCACGTGAATAGCATACAACGACCATCGCCTTTAACTATGTGTGAAATGTACGAGTAACTACTGAACGTGGAGGCTTTTCAATGGGCAAAATGCAAAATTGCCAGGCCTTCAGTAAACCGCACTGACCAGCACAGCAAAGCACCGTCACACAACCCCCGTGATCTACACGGTGTGGGGAGGCCTTGACTCAACGGTGGTAGAAAGGACTGTAAATCAAATAATATTTGTGATTAAATATCTTACTCTTTGGTTCTTTCGGTAAAGTCACGTTTGGTATAGAATAAAATAAATCACGACGTTTCGGGCGCAATGTCGTGATTTATTGTATTTTCTACCTACGTGACTTTAGCGAAATAACCAAAGAGTATGGATTCCTGCAGTCACGAAAGCTTCAAATCAAGATTAAATATCTTGCCAGGTGGGT
The DNA here is from genome assembly GCA_014621495.2 of Entosphenus tridentatus. Lineage (NCBI taxonomy): Eukaryota > Metazoa > Chordata > Hyperoartia > Petromyzontiformes > Petromyzontidae > Entosphenus > Entosphenus tridentatus. The sequence continues at coordinate 2,056,665 of CM025656.2, forward strand.
CAGCGGCAGAGCGAGTGGCTCGCGATCAGAAGGTTGCGAGTCCACGGCCTGCTTTGGGGTTGACTCAGCCCATCGTCCCTCCAGGATCAATATAATGAACACCGCCTTCTTCACCTGATGACGGCTGCTTACGTTGTGGCCGAAACGTCGTGAGAATAATTTTATTAAGTTTTATTGTTATTATTTTATTATTTCCCTTCTACGTGACTTTACCGAAACAACCAAGAAGACCGCCTTGTAGTTAAGTCAAATGGTTGTCCACTGATAGACTCGCTTCCACCACAGGAAACAGGGATTGCTCACCGTGGAACGCAAATGCTGGATACAAGAAACGAGCGGCAATGCCTCAGCGCTCACTTGAGCAGCAATTCACTTTTGACTCTGGCTTGATTATTTAATGAAAGCAGCTCAATCACTTCTTGCTGGGCCCTGCCCGTGCCGTCGTGCTTAGCCCGCAGCGCTAAAGCTCACGTGTAAATGTCAGCTCCGTCACTGCGAGTCTTTATTTGGTTGTTATTCATGTGCGCCGCCTTCACGCAGCTTCCGAATACCGTGGGTCTCGCGGACAGAGGGCAATGGTGCGCCGGCAGCCTGGGAGGCCAGCAGAGCAGAGCCGGAGGCTTTGGCGGCGAGGTCCCGGTGGCTGGCCGTGACCTGCCCCGCTCACGGGGGTCCCTTCCTCCTCGTGTTTGCGGGAGGCTGGCCTGCAGGTGGACACGCGGTATCCCCCCACATCCACACCCCTTCCTTGCACTCTCGTACACTTGTCCACCGCGTGCCTTTCTGAAATAAACCCCCGCGCAAGATCGCTCCGGGGGGCAGTGTTTTACAAGGGCAATTTAGACACTCAAGGTCTGGTTCAAAAGCGACAATGAAAAGGAGTCTTGCGACTTTTTGCAGGGTAGCTCAATTTTAAACAATAACACTGGTCAACAAAAAAAAATTCTGGCCTGGACTTTTGCAGCTGTTTTAGACTAATTTCAGGGTGCTGATTCCAAATCTGATCTCAGATTTGCTCTATCACATCTCATTTTATGCTATAGGCATACCCCATTTTCATTGATTTTACCAGAAATTAACTCTGTCACTTATGATTGCCAGTTGTTGCGAGTCAGTGACTGCTTTAGTGTTAAAATATAGTGCTGTATTTTTAGGATAGTGTGTTTATAATATCATTTTATGTAGATATCCACATATATTTAATATTTTTCTTCTGCAGTTTTTATTGAAAATGCAATATTTGATATTTCAAAAACCTGATGTGATAGACAAACACTGATGCCAGATTTAGAATCAGCACCCCAAAATTACCTTAACACCGTTGGAATACCTTATGCCAGAAAAAGTGTGTGGACCAGTGTTATTCCTTTATCATGAACGAACGAGGATGGACTCACAGATCCTCTTAAACTGGAGGGCCCTGCCAAATTCCACTCATCGCAAATTAGTGCCTCGCCATTTTGACGATCCACGTCACCAATGAAAAATGAGACGATTCTGGTGTCTCGAGTTCTCACCTGGTTAACACAAATAAGGCAAACGAATGAGCGTTTTGCACGTGGGAAGAAACTGGAGTACTTTGAAAGAAAGAAAAAACTCCTCGTATATGGGAGAATACCACTCAGCAAGGCCGTAATTATAATATATATTGGGGAGGACACATCCCCCCCAATATTCAAATATGCTCAAAATGTCCCCCCAAATATATTGCTATAAAATAGATTTCTGTTTATATGATTGTGGTTATAGTTGCACTTTATTAATCCCTAATCTCTGCCATTACATACAATGAAACAAGAAAAGGTAAATAAGAAAAAACAGAGCAATGTAATACAGTACACTATTAGACATTATTGTCAAAAAAACAAGGTCCATGCTATATGTTAGTGAATATTTTTTATATTTTAGGCAGGAAATGGCAGGAAATTCGTTTTCAAATTTAGATTTTTTTTTTCTGGGGGAGGACCCCCAGACCCCCTGGAAGATTTGATCCCCCCCAATGTTGACTCCATGGCTACGGCCTTGCCACTCAGTGATCCGCACAGACGTGCTCACAACCCTTCTCGCGGTGCTGCCATGTCCTGGCCACTCTTATATCCAAGTGGATTTGGCATTTCCCTGTGGTGCATCGACCCCACCTACACATTCTGGTTTGAAGGTGTAACCATCACCACGCCTGACAATGACAATCAACAATGTCTCATCATTCGGCAAGCACGTTCACCAAAACCTTCTATTCTATGCAGCTGAAACTGTGTGCTGTATATAATACGCACACCGGCAAATGACTCCAATAATACTGGTAGGAACCTCCTGGTTACACCAGCCCGCAGGGGATTATTGTGTCCGTTCGTCCGTCGTGAATCTAAAAATGGGAGGGGTGGGGCTGGGTGGAGAGGGGAGGGTGGGAAGGGGCTGGGTGGGGAGGGTGGGGAGAGGCTGGACGGGGAGGGGAGGGTGGGGAGGGGCTGGGAGGGGAGGGTGGGGCTGGGTGGGGGTGAGAGGGGTGGGGCTGGGTGGGGAGGGGCTGGTCACCCGTGGTGCCCTTATAAAACTAAAGATCCCGTGGCATCGTTGGAGGACGAGTTTGGCCATCGTGTGCCCGTCGTGGTTTAAAATTGTTAAATCTAAAAAAGAAAAGTTATGCACCAAATGACTCAATTGGGAAATGCAGAGCAATCATCACCCACGACTGCGAAAGCTCAGCAGGAAACCCACCCTGAAAACATTATTGAGACTCAATGAGGCTTAAACCATACATTAAATGATCGCTATATTATTTTAGAAACATCACCAATATGTGTTTTTCCCTCGTGAATGCTGCATTGCTGCTGTGTCGTGCACCGTGCAACTCGAGGCCTGAGTCTGGCACTGTTTCATTTGCGACTGTAAACTCCGTGAAGCTGACAACTACCACGTCATCGTACATCATTGAGGTTTTTTTGGGTTAGATCGCGTTTGAATCTCTGCATCTTTTGAGGGACGCCGGCGAAGACATCAGCTTCATCCACTTGACTCGGAGTTTCACCAATTTTCTGGTTTGAAAACAAAGTTTCTTCCCCAATAGAGGTTCGTCAGTTCAACACCGTAGGCTTTCACAACCAATATTATCCACAACAGTTTTTTTTGTAACCTGTATTAATAATAGTATATACATCATACAGCAATAATACCAGTCTATATATCCTACCGCATATAACAATAACGACGTCGATGCATCCGGTAGCGTACGCTGAGGCTCAATAATGTTCTGCTCAGATGAGCAACATATTGACCCTGGTGGGATGATTGGCTTTTATGGATAGCATTGGTCGCAAAAGCCTCCGCGTTAAATCGCATAATCGATTAGCGATCGTCAGGAAGTCATTGATGGGTGCGAGGGGTTCGCGTGGCGGGTAATCTGTCTCTTGGGCATCCCGTCTTGTTCCTGTCCCCACTTCCCAAGTTTCTCTCGCTGCGCGGTCACTCTCCGGTTGGGTCATCGCTCACGCGGCTCGACGCTGGCGCCACGACCACCGCCGCGAGGGGTAGCGAGCACGCGTGCGTGTCGATCGATCTTCACCTCTTCACGACGATGACTCAAGACGGTCGGTGTGGGGGGGGGGGGGGCTCGCGTATCTGCGGGGCGAAACGGCGGCGCCGTCACCCCGCGGCGCTGCAATAAAGAAGCGCGCGAAAGCCGTCGCACTGAGCCTGCGTCTCGAGACGAGCAGTCAATGATTTTTTTTTCTCTCGTAACCATGGCGTGACAAAAAATATATCATGTTTTCGCCCGTTACACCCTTCGAACACATTCCCACCAATAAACAACGCCCCATCCTGCGCCATGCGAGCGCTACGATTCTCTGATCGGTTCCACACTGCCGTGTGATACCCTTCGGCGCGACGAACGCGGGACGGTTGTGGCCACGTCGAGGGGTGGAGCTCCTTGTCCCTTCCCGGATCTACTCGAGAGAGAATCCAGCGTCGTGCGGCTCGATTGATTGATGTAGCCACCTCGCTCTGACTCACTAAAATCACTTGGTGCTTTTCCTGTTGTCGTTGGAGCTCGTGTTTCGTAATCGCAAGGTCGGCAAAGCCCTGTCGGGGCTGTGAAGTAGGTACATAGAAATGGTATTATGGAGAAATTGGCTCCAGCCAGCGAGAATGTGCAATTTCCATGACTCTCGCTCGATCAAGAAGACATTTTGACGGATTTAACGTCTTGAGTTTGATCACAGAGTCATGGACGTCCCACATATGAAGCAGATATTGACAGGGCTTGCAAAATATACTCCTATCTTTTACAGTTTTCGAATGATTTATATTTGAACATCATAAAATGCGTTTTTTTGTCGTTCAAAACCGCTTGAATCCGAAATATCTCAAAAGCAATTAAAGATAGAATGATTCTCGCTTAAATTGTATTTGCTGTTTAATGCTCTATCAAACGAAAAAACCCGAAATCTTATATTTTGAACGGTTTCTGAATGGCACGCACAAACACGTTTACAGGGGACTTAAAATCGAGATTTGGGTCCTTCAAATGAAAAATCTCGGACTTTCACATATTTCCTGTTGTTTGTGTCATAAAAAGCTACCTATGTACCACATTTCAGCTTTCTACCTCGTCGGCAATTACCCCAGAGGGGTTTTGAGACATACAGATTAAGGTCTTTATTTATATAGATGTTCACCAGGATAATTTGCTGTCGTTACCCTGGAGGCCTCGTCTCAAGTTACTGTACCGCATGCTGCCTTCCGCTGCCTATAATCAGCACTCAAGCCAGAGCATCACAAACCATGCACCCGTCATATAATTCTCAGCATGCGAAAACATTTAAAGAATGGAATTCAAAATAGAAACAGTTTGAATCCTGATTTGAAGCTTTCGTGACTGCAGGAATTCAGAAACAGTTTGCTTGTGTATTTTACCTGCATTCTTTCTGACCTTGAGCGTTGTCTAATATTCCACAGGCGTGAGCCACTTAAGTTGCGTCCATAAAAGTGAGAGAAGCCAAGCTCACATTTGTTTAAAAAAAAAAGAAATCACCGATCGTTACAAAAGGCTGCGATGTTGGATATAAAATTCAAGTGAATTAATTCATTCGGTAATGTCACGGAGAAGGGAAACAATTAAATAAGATAACATATAAAACAATACAATTCTCACGACGTTTCGACTGCAACACAAGCAATCATCATCAGGTGTGAAACCCACAGGAAGAAAATGTTATTTTTTATATTTTTTATTATTTTATTGTTTCCCTTCTACGTGACTTTACCGAAAGAACCAAGAATATGAATCCCTGCAGTCATGAAAGCTTTAAATCAAAAGTGAATTAATTCCGTCAAGGTTTTGGGGTCGATCGACCGGGCAAAGAGCAAGATCCTGGGTGTCGACCAAGAATGGGATCCATGATCTCGGGAGGACAAGAGACCCGTGCTCTGGCGACCGCCACTTCGTATTTAATTTTTATTTGTGCGTTAAAAAAAATGCAAATGAAATCATCGCCATTGTTTCATTACACACCGTCATTTTATCGGCCGTTTTGTCATGCCCATTAAACGCAAGTGTTCGTTTGAAATAAGTACACTTCTGGTCTCAATGGGCTCTTGTATAATGGGCGTTATTTATAAATTACAACACAATTCACTGCCGAATGACAGTCTTGCGGAGGGGTTCTTGACCGCAAACACACAATGCTCGTCTTTGTGGAATCGGTGAGAGACAGGATCGGTCGAGACGTAACCACCACCACCACCACTTGCGTAGCCGTGGCAAGGAGTTCAACTCGGGTCGATGGGTTTGTAGCGCGGGATGCCAACCACTGTCCCTCCCGCTCGTGACCCGATTAGTAACAAACGAATGCCCTCTCCGTGAAGCCTGCGTGCTGTACTGCTGCCCGGTTCGGTGGGGCAAGGCAGAACCGGCCCTAGACCTTTGGGGGCCCTAAGCAAAATTTGGTTGGAGGCCCCTTTGATGTATGATTTTTTTCACCCACTCGCTAGCAGTGACTCTAGGGGGCCCTCTGCTGGCCACGGGGCCCTTTGCAATTGCAAGGGTCGCTTCGTGACTGGGCCGGCTCTGGCGCCAGGAAACAAACACGGCCGCACGCCACGTCAGCACAAATACCGAGCGTGGTTCCGAGCACGCCGGACGTTTCATTACCGCGCTTTGTAATCATCGCAATGCACTAATTGCAGGGTTTTTTGTTTGTTTGTTATTCCAGGGCTGCTCCTAGAAACTTGAAACCACGTCTCGCTCACGCAGGGGTAGGGGTGGGGGGGCTTCTGCCCTTTGATACAAGAACCCTGCTCACCGCCCTCCGGCCCCCACGTGTGATCACACACCCGGTGCCGCGTCGCAGGCTCGGTTCACGGTTAAAGAGTCGAATGCAATCGAGCCGAGCGCAGCACATGCGATGTTGAACCTGGCGGTGTTGTTGGTGGTGTCAGTTTTACGGCGCTCTCATCCCACCGGCAGCGGCACGGAAGGGGCACGCTAATTGATGTGGAGTGACTCATGCAGCCAGCTATGGCTGCAGAGTTTGGTGGTACATGTTGTTTACGTCGTTTATTGTGAAAATTCGGTCACTATGATCACTGTTTCATTGCTTTTATGGCTCTATTTTGGTGATTTTCGAAAAGTGTTTTGGTTTGGCCATGTTTGTTTGTTGTAGTACAAAGTTAGACTGATGGCCTTAATCTAAGATGGCTTGTGGTTGTTGTTGTTTGACTTGCATCCCACTGGGATTTTTGCACACAGTGTTGGTGTACGGTGATATTTCTGCAATATTTTGCTGTATTTTCTTGGATTTTTGTTTGCACATAGTCACTATAAGATGTATTCTTGTTCATGTTTTTGTTTTCTGTTTGTTGCGGTTGCACCCGATTCAAGAGCCGAATGGCTCACAGGGCTTTACCTAATAAATGAACTTGAACTTGAACTAAATTAACTAGCAGCGAGGTGTGGCTCCATCTCGCCAGGTGTTCCATAGACAACTCACGGCAACCAGCAGAAGACCGCGCGGTCAAAACTGAAGTGGACACGAACGAGATGCGACATCAAGCCAAGTGACATTGAGGCAGCTGCAGCCGACATCCCACTATGGCGCCCCATATGCGGCACAGGGGTCAAACACATTGAAGAACAAGCCACCCAGCATGCGGATAGTGCGTGGACAGCGCGGGCACAAACATGCTTGACCTGAAGCATCCCAGCCACCAGTCCCAGGCCTTACACGTCCCAGCTACGGCAGGATACGTGGCTCCAGGATCGGGCTTCATAGCCCCCTGCAGTGGCATCATCGCCAGCAGCGATAGCCACTAGCAAAGTCATTTACCAACAAACAATGGAAGCAACGTTATCTTCGTTATCGATGGACTGCCGTAAGCAAGCAAGCAGCAAGGTTGCGAAGGGCCTGACTCTGCCAGAAATCGAGTGAATGGTTGGCAACGCTTTGTGTTTACGTACATACAGGGCAACAGGTAATAGAATAGATCCGATAGCTCACTTTGTCAATCCGCCGCTAGATGAGGACCCCGTCTTTCCATGCCAGTCATGGTGGGGGGAGGGGGGGGTGTTTGATGAGTGCTGATTGATGAAAGGAGGGCCCAGGACAAGTTCAGATATCACTTGCCACTGAAGTTAGCCACGGCTGCAACTCAAACTCGCTCATGTTGAGTTCATGAAAAATATTATTCCATGTAAAACAACACAAATGTTCCTCCATCTGGGTGTGCAACTCATGCATGGCAGCATTCATCCCATGTGCAGCGCTACAGCTGCAGGTCATGGGGGCTTGGGGCTCAGGCAACTGAAAACACACTCGTACGCCCCACGAACTCTCAAAATTAAATTCCAGGATGCCCTTCAGCTGCACGGCGAGAGCCTACACGCAGATCCCCTCTTCTCTCGCAAAGGCGGTAGGACAGCTCTGCAAATAATTTGACAGCTGCCACAAAGGCATTTTAAACCTTGTCCCCCTTTCAATCTCGGCGAGAGCGTGGGGAGTCTTATAGCCTCGCAGTGTCTGTCGGACTGCGAGATGTGCGGTGGGGCCGAACCCCAACGGTGGCTCTGAGAGGGGGGCACTTGAGGAAGGCCCTCCAAGAATGCTGCAGCCTGTCCTCCCTTATACTCTTAGGTTTTTTCGGTAAAGTCACGTAGGTAAACATAAATAATATAAATAATAGAAATAATAATAGAAATAAAATAATAAATCACGACGTTTCGGAGGCAACACCAGCTTCCTTCATCAGGTGTAAAAAGGCACAGCAAAATAACTGTGTCCCTCCCTTGTTTGTTTCTTGGAAAGAAATTCCATCGCGGTAAATTGCGATACTTTTTACACGCTTTTATTTAACTCACTCTGTCTGTTGTTGTTGTTCTTGTTGTTGTTGTCGTTGTTGTATCTTCAAATCTTGTAACTAAATTTTTACCCACTTCCTAATGTGGTATCGACTGCAAACTTGGTATACTTACGTCATACTGATGACAATACTATAGTCTATCATAAAAAACTAAAAAAAACATATTTTAAAACATTATTTTTTATATGTTATGTTTCGGCTCGGCTGTAATTGTCCACGGTAAACTTGACGTTGGCTGTAATTGACCACGGTCCGTTACGTTATGGCAAGCTTCGGGGCCACTTCCTGGAGTCGTGGAGTTCTACCATTACTAGTACAGTACATTTCATTAAAGCGTGTTTAAAAAAGTTGTTTTAAATATTACTTATTAAAAATATATATTCATGGAGGTGGCCAAAGTGTTTCAGAAGTCAGAGACACTGAGATGGCAATGCTAAGATCCTGGGGTTTGAATCGAGGTATCGGCCGCCTGTAATTAAATCAGATTCTCGAGGTTTGTGAGTTGAATATCTCAGCCAGGTCAACAATTACTCCACACAATACATATCGTGGAGTGTGTTTCTTCATTTAATTTGGCTTTTGAGGTTCCGCAAAAATGTGATGCGCAGCGCGTTCTCACGCGCGAGGACGATATTTCCAAATTGATTTTCACTGGTCAACACACTTTTTCTGGCATAAGGTATTCCAACGGTTTTAAGGTAATTTTGTGATGCTGATTCCAAATCTGGCATAAGTTTTTGTCTATCACATCAGGTTTTTGAGATATCAAATATTGCATTTTCAATAAAAACTGCAGAAGA
>CM025656.2:2075819-2100144 GCA_014621495.2 Entosphenus tridentatus
TATTATGTTTTATTTTTATTATTTTATTATTTCCCTTCTACGTGACTTTACCGAAAGAACCAAGAAGATGAATCCCTGCAGTCACGAAAGCTTTTAATCGAATTGTAATAACAATGTTGGATGAAATTCTTGGCAGACAGGTAAAGCACACACGGTAGTGCATTGGCTCGATATGTCACTACGTCGCTCTTCATCACGCTCAGCAGATCATTGTCACCATAGCACGAGACCATTGCAGTGTCACTCGTGATTTGTAATCGTTATACTTGCAGAACAAACAGCCGGGAGATGTTTGGTAGAACATTGGGCTTGGTGTCATCGTCACCATCATCCACAATTTTCCACCGTCGATTAGATGTTGAGGCACCTCATCGCCAGCATGCATCATCATCATCATCGTCTTCCAGCCCCCTCCTCTCACATCGTCGTTTATCATCCATCATTGACGATGCAGTCGCCCCACTTTTGGGGAAGTGAACATCGGCTGTCGTTTAGCAAACGTGGCAGTCGGAAAACTCTTCAATACATTTGGGAGATGTATTTGTCTCTGGTTAACCATGCTTTGTGTCGGCTTCATATCTCTTCATGACCCTTAACCAGCGGTGTAAATTCCACATTCCCATGGTGGGAGCCAGGCTTTTTGATTCGACAACCAATCTTGACTCCCCATGAGGTTTAACTTTTTTTTTTATCAATCCCAGAAGGCTGAGAAGCTGATTAAACCCTTCACTGGGATATGAACTTTCAAACTTTCCGATTGTGCATCTTTCTGTCATCGTCATCACCAGCCATGATTAATCCACTGCTGGATGAAGACCTCCCCAAGCTCTCGTGATCTTTTGATGCAATACTCCCCCCTAGCACCTGCACATAACCTGATGTCATCGTTCCACATTGGAAGTTGCTTCTCTCTGAGAGTTAATGGTTTATTGTGACAAGTCATTACTATGGAGCGTGACAGGGGTACCCGGATCATGCGATTAATAAATCATCCCTCACCGCGACTTCGTGTAAACAGGCCACGCGCGTTTTCAAAGTGCGGCACCAAATACGGTTTTGGAAATAAGCACCTACCAAACAACTCTTGCAGTGTACATTCACAAAAAAAGGTACATCGCACCCTTGGATAGCAATGCTCCTTGCAGTCCATCAAGTCTGTTTGCATTTAACAATAGGGTGGATTGGCACGAGACCCCTCTTTGCCGTCCTTATGGGTAAATTGTTGCTGGAGATGTCGGATGTGTTAGATGTCAGGCGATTGCTGTATTCGTGTGTCACTTTGAAGTGACGCCAATCACTTTGTAAAAGCAATAAAATATAAATACACCACGGCAACGCATTTTTCTAACGAAAAAAATATTTCAATTAAATGTCTAGGGAAGGACGAAATGAACACCGCTGTTTCCCACTCGGGCAATAAAACGACTTTGCAACCGCCTTAAAATTACGCACGACAACACGTGCCCATTTGGTTTTACGCTACCCCTACGAGAGAAAATGTCTTGAGATCTGAGCTAAACATAAGCTCCGACGCAGCTCCGAGCCACGCCGAGTCGAAGTGAGTTCTGACTCATTAAACTGCAAAGCTTTTTCGCCAGGAGGCACAGAGCACAAGGGTTATGGTTCTAGCTCGCGTTGAGCAGGTGGCTGTCTTGTAAATCATGTGTCCTGCGTCAAAGTAGACGTCTAGTTTATTACAGCGCATGATGTATGGCTCTCGAGGGGGTTTTGACAATGTTGTCTGAACGACGTGTCTAGGGTTTTTAGTGGCAGGGCTGGGAAGTCATTTTGTGTGTTTTTTTCTTTCTTCCAAGTGTCAGCCACTGTGATTTAAAAGCTGTCTGCCAGTATCAGTTTCGATTTAACTTTCGCCAGCCTGGATTTAGATCCAAACTAATCCGCATTAAAAATTCACAGATTTCCAAATGGTTATTATATATATTATAATTGCAATTATTAACCTAATACAACCTTGCTTATTTTCAATGCTATTTTTCAAGAGGCTCTCTTTTCTCGGGATGTTTGCATCCGTATGAGAAAATCCACTCATTCGAGTGGACGTACCCAGCTCATGGTCACACTCCTCTTCATTTTGAACCTCTCTAAAATGTATGGTAATTCAGCAGTAAATACAAATTAAAAATACAAATTTTGTTCACTTATTCTACGCTAAAAACTCAATGTCGGGGTTTTTTAATATTGATTTGGCATCGTTGTTTTAACGAATGATATTAATAACATCCATTCACACTGGGTCTTGCATTGAAATGTTCATCCAAGTTTTATGTCTGAGGGTTTATAAAATTAGACATTGTCTACAAATTTGACATGGTCTGAACATTATATACGTCTACAAATTAGATAGATCTACAAATGAGATATGGTCCACAAAATAGATATGGTCTATACATTAGATATGGTTTACAAATTAAATATGATCTTCAAATTATATCTGGTCTACCAATATAGATACGGCTTAGAAATGGGCAAACCGTAAAAAAAATGTGAAAATATTTTTAAATGTGCGATCGTGGCTGTAGATACAGATTGGTCACAGCCCATCAGCATATTGCCTCCTTTCGTTTAAAAAAGAACATCTCTCCACACTCACGGCTATGAATCACGTCCTCCGACGTTGTTTTGGCCAACATTTAAAATATTATATAGATATAAAAAAATTATGTAAGATTCATATCAAATATTGCTGCTTAAATATTTGTTCGGACAGACGGAAAATATTACCTCTCCCGGGGGCGTATGGGAAGACGCTGCGGTTGGCGTTTGATCTTGCCCCTGTTTGATCGTGGATTCAACTTGCTCACTCCGAGGCTCACATGCGTTTATATAATAAAATAAATTGCATCGCTTCATACTCTTAAATCGGTTTATACTCTACCAAATTCATGACAAAATATGAACGTGGATTTCTACAATGCGAAAACCTTCCACGTAGTCATTATTAATACTGATTTAAGAATAAACAATTTGCGTTATTTACAAACTTTTTCATTCCTTTGCCGGATGACGGCCTCCACATGCTGTGTCAGTCGTTGGGGTTGTTTGACCATACTTCACCACACAAGACACAAGGTGATAACTCACCACTTCGTTTAACCATGGCCAGGAATCGAACTCGGGGCCATTGCGTTCAAGTTATAATCTTATTTAGCGACACGACGATGAATAGCAATCGTGCAGTAACTTGTTTGCGCTAAACATACAATGGGAATGCCCCTTCGCAGCCAGTGCAGTTAATCGGTGTGGGTTCCTGCACAGTGACTAGGTCATGCCAAGCAAGGCCACGTTTCTGATTCCTGCGAATCGTGGAAATGCCAAACTGCCAACGTATTGAACATCGTCGGAGTAGTTTGACACGTGGGCTTCCGCGACCACGATTGTCCATACTCTGGCTGTCTCTTGATGAGGCTGGTTGTAATTACCGGCGAAACGTCGCGGTACTCAAATCGTAAATGTTGTGGGTTCACTCTCCAACACACCGGTGTGCTGCACTAGTGACGAATTGGCGTGTTCTCTTTACGTGACAAACATTTACTAATTGTCTGTGCCGAGTGGTGGCGGGTTTAACGATACATTAGCCCAGCAAGTGGCTTAATTTATAACTCGCACCCACCCCACAATCAGTACCGCCTGGCCTGATCATGTCATTTTTAGTACCGGACAATAACACACGTCCCCGCGTGTTTAAACCCCGTGCAAGGGACATCGATAACAAGTTCCCAACATGACAAAGAGCATCTTCCACGATCTTCCCATCTATGCCTTTGATCACGGCTGTGTACCCCCACTTTTGCCATTTGACAGGTTTTCATTATATTATTATATTAGATTCCCGGGAAGACTCCACTGACGTGGCCCAGCACCGGACCTCACCACCCACGGTTCACCAATTTTCCAATAACATTCTCCGCTTCGTTATCCCGCCGATCATCAAGGAAGCGGTGGCCTCCGGTAACCTAATACCGGGCGTGGGTCTATCCCCTTTTCAATCTACTGCCAATTATGCCTCCCCTGTTGTGCAATTTGCGTCCCGGTGAGTCTGAGGCACCGGGCTTGTGGGTGGTGGCGAAGGGCGCAGCGGGGAGGCTGTGTGCCCGGAGGAGTTTGGGGGCTCGCGAGGCAGCGAGGAAACCCGGAGGGTGATCGGGAGGCAATGGGAGAAAGCGCTCACATCGCGGTGACGTGCTGCTGGGAGGGGCGTTTGCACGTTTGACTGACGCTTGGGTGCGAAGATGATCACTCGTTGTGATCTGTGGTTTGGCAACAAAAAAACACACCGCCGAACGGCACAAAAGGAAATGCAGTGGCATTTTGAGTTTGTTTACAGCGAGAGCGCCAGGTGTGGCGTTGTGTAATGTTGCTGACTCTCTGGCGTTCGTCCACTTCGACGCGTCTCGCCACGACTTCCCATCACGCTTCGGAAAGCCCACGTGGGCAATCAATTTCATTACTCGTAATTGCTCTTGGCAGACGCTGGGAACGGTTCATTTACGGCATGAACCTCGATTGCCTTTTGGTTATTTCACAGGAGTTTATTATCCGCCAGCGAAATGATGTTGTTGAACCACAATCCAGAGGTGTGGAATTATTTTATTTTCGTCTGCCACCTGTGCTTCAACTTCGGCACATGCGTAGAGTGACCACCTTCTCCACAGACCAACTCCAGGCATATTTTTTAGTCAGTCTAGGCCTTCGACAACTGTGCAGTAGTGTATTGTTATAAAGTTAAACACGATACCGCAAGATACTGGGATGATTCAGTTCCTGCCACCCAAACACACAGGCCAAATCCTCGCACTGCGTTTTCATCGCGCGTAGAAATATCACACTTGGATAAAGACACTCCTCCTTGGTAGTCGATATTGTGCATCCACTCACGAATAACAACAGCAGCGAAGCAGCCGTGGTCATGTGCACAATCTGTAGGTCTAAAGTCAAAACTATACTCCATCAAAACAACTTGGTAGGAATAGGGTGAGAAACACGCCATTAAATGTAGGGTTTTTACTCATTCATATCAAAAATAAAAACGTTTCTCAATAAAAACAACAATAGTATGAAGGAAATGTTGATTGTTATGTTTATTAAAATGTTCCCATGAAAAACCCTTTTACAGAAATTCCCAAGACCTTGCACTCACCGTATGAAACCCGTAATCATTTGAAAAAATCCACCAAAAGGAAACGAAAAAAGATGCAGGCTCTCAAAACACCAAACATTTCATTCTGCGTTGAAAAGAAGCCAAAAGGAAAGCATTTAAGCAAAAAAAAATTAGTAAATGCCAACGTCACGTGACTCTTCGGAGCCTGCTCGTTGTTTTGAATAAATTCTGCGGAAATTATGAACTCCCAGGATGCCGTGCGGCTGATAGAATGTGTCAAAAATACGTGGAGAGATGGATACGTGAAGGATGCGCAAGTGTCTGCTTATTTATGCCTCGCATTTTGCCCGTCCAAGAACGGGTGTATTGCAGTAAATCTGAAACTTGCAAGCGAAAAGCAGACCGCGACGTGATATTCATTGCATCCATTCATGTGCAATTTGTAAGGCCGCGGTGACACAGACTTATTTCATTGAAAGGTTATAATTCCTTGTTCATAATGACGTCCTTTTTACTTCGATGTCTCAACATGCGTGACAGAGATCACGTGACGTGGTGGTTCTGCCTTTGTAGTGAGGGTTGTGAGTTGACGCCGAGGAGGGGGGAGGAGGCGCCGCGCCCCCCCCCCCATGTGGAGTGACGTCACTCGCTAATTATTATAAATGGCGGGGGTGTCCATTTGGAGGACGTCACCTGTTCATGATTATTAATGAGGGGGACTGTTCGATGTGGAGTGACGTCACCCGCTCATGATTATTAATGAGGGGGGGTCCATGTGGAGGACGTAACTTGTTCATAATTATTAATGAGGGGGGGCTGGTTGACGTGGAGTGACGTCACGCGCGGGACACACAGACATTCCTGGCTCATTATAGTAGTAAATTGAAGGGTACTGCTGAGGTGGGTTCCCATATTGAAATATAATCGGCCAGTCTCTGGATCATGCACTGCTGCGATGTTAAAACGTCTCCCTGGCGATCACAATTTTTTTTATTTCTCATCGCGTTTTCAAAGAGCGGTTTTTAAAGTTTAAAACGGCGGTTTATGATGCACTGACTAAGTTTGAAGCGGATATTGCCTGCAGCTTGTTTCATTTTTACCGTAAAACAGTTGAAAGTTCGGTTTTCAGTGTGTTTAATTTCCCTTCGTAAACATGTACTGATGATGAAGTGAGCCATGTTGGAAGTCAAACTTAATGTGTAGTTCCATGAACTCCAGTTCCCAGCCCTTCAGTTAATCACAGCTTCCCAAAGACACCGGGAGGAGGAGGGGGGGGTGCGGTCAATGAATGGACACTGGTGATGACTTGGAACACGTGCTTGTATTGGAGGTGTCGTCGTTTGGGTAGTAACTTTGGGGCCATTGTGTATTTGATGGAGCAACGTGAGAGGAGCGGAATGTCCCCATCATTCATTAATCTCACTCTCCTGGACATTCTCGTCCTGATCGATCACCTTGCCGTCTACGATCGTCTGCGTGATGATCTTCACAATCTTCTTCTTCCTTCTCTTTTGCATGACCCCCACACCACCTTTAGGAATACATCATCATCACCCATCGTCATCATGATCATCATTAACCGTCATCATTATCATCCATCATCATCATCCATGATCATCATCACCCATCGTCATCATCATCCATCATCATCGTCATCATCACCCATCATTATCATCATCCATCATCATCGTCATCACCATCACCCATTATCACCATCATCACCCATCATCATCATCACCAACATCATCACCCATTATCATCATCACCCATCATCATCATCACCACCTATCATCATCATCCATCCAACACTGTCCATCAATTACATCAATATCAAACCTCAATCATCCTCAGTTATATTCTAGAGACCAACTGAATTTTCACACATCTGCACCCGTTTGTTACAGTTGCTCAGCACACAGGTCCAGTGGCCCAAAACATCTAACGGTCAGCAATGAGCAACGCGATCGCGGTTGTAATTGATACAGATTCGACGCGTTTTGTTTTAACGGGGAATGGTTATCACGTGGATCTTGGCAAAATAGACATTCAGGAGGAATTACAAAGTGGTGCAATGCAAGAGATGCGTTTTGGCCGGTTTGTATTATCAAGTAGGAGTTTACGGAGTTGATTGATTTATTAATATCGATTATTGAGGCTTACAATTTAAATTCACTGCCCCCTGAGCAGGTGGCGGAAATTCCACATGCTTATGACGGGAGCGAATCTATAAACGCGACAACTATTGTTAACTTCCCCACAAATTGGTACGTATTTTAAAGACCCAGGAAGGATGATGGACAGAGTCAAACGCCAACCAGGATTTGAACTCGCAAGCTATAAATTGCGACCCTCCTGCTTTGCCGCAGAGCCACAATACAAGTGGTAAGAAGGGAAATCATTTTTTTACCGAATGCAAAGTGTATTTAAATAACACCCCAATGTGTCATTTGAGGATTGGGCAGCGTGGAGACGAGCGGGAGTGAACAAAAATAATAAACGCGAGGCAATCTTTTTTCACGCGTAGGCTTTCGTGACCAACATCGTCCATAATACAGGTTTTTTTGGGTTAGATCGCGTAAATATTGTCGATTTGCTCTCCAACACACAGGTGTGCTAAACTAGTTACGAATTGGCATGTTTTGTTTACTTGACAAACTTTACTAATTGGCTGTGTCGGGTTGAACGGCACATTTATATTAACGCGATCTAACCCAAAACATTTTTTATTATGAGCATTTTTTTTTTACCGAACGACTGCCCATGGGGGGGGGGGGGTCGTAACTCCTCTGCTGTCGCGAGCGGAGGGATGCCATGCAAATGCTTTATTTACCAGCAACGGTGCCATCAATGCCGTCATCATCATCGTCGTCATCATCATCTTGGCCATTGAATTTGCTTGCGGAGGAAGATCTGCAAAAGAGAAATGCATGCAGGCATCTAAACCTCTGAGCTATGTAGCTCTTTTTTCAGAAGCGACCTGGCCACAAATGATAGCTCAACGAAGTGGCTTATCACGTGGAATTTTATAGCAGCCATTCACTCTAAATGCGCGTTTCTAAATGTGGAGGGAAAAACCGGAGGACCTGGAGAAAAATCCACGCGATCACGGGGATACAGGCGTCAGGTACAGGATCGAAAGAAACCACGACCTCCTGTATGCCAGGCGAGATAGTTAACATCTGGCCACCACCTTGACACCCATCTACTTCGAGTCAACCTCTGCTCAATGGGAGGTCACTCCTTCTCCTCTGATGTCCTACACTGTCTAGAACCTATGTAAAAAGATATTAAAAAAATTGCTATATATATTTTTAATAATCTGTACATTCAAAGGTCGAGGGTTTCAGAAATATGAACATGAAAATCGAGTGAATTTGCTACTCGAATGAGTGTGGAGACGGTGCTCAATCATCTGCTGAAAGCCCCTAAGTCAGTGGCGGAAATTCCTCATTTATATGGCGAGGACGAGTCGTCCATAGGACAACCACATTTGCTTCCCCACCAAGTCGAACTTATTTTATCGATGATGGGTTGAGTCGACCCCAAACTCGGATTTGAACTCAAAATGTTCCCCCATCGAGCCACTCGCTCTACCAATTAGTTACTACTTTTCATGCATTCAATTTTGTTAATGAAAAAATGTGAGACAAGGGGGGGGGGGGGGGGGATTAGGCAACTTGGGAAAAGTATCGGGACAAGATAAGAAGGTGTCCTAATGGTGCAAAACAATAATCATGATGTTAACACATTAAACAAAGAAACATGAGTCTACAAAGATATGTTATCATGCTATAATATCCATTATACCTTAAAAAATATAAAAAAGAAATGCCAAGACAAAAACAACAGCAATGATAACAAGTAAACTTCAAGAATATAATTGGCTGCTATGCACACATGTGCATGCAATATGGACTTTAAAAATAATAATATACATTTTGTAAACATTTGGATACTTACACAGTCTGAGATGAACTATAACCTGTGGATGAAAAATGGGCATAAGTTACATGGTCAATGACCCGTAATTAACATCGGTGCCAAGCGGCATTTAGACTGGCTGTGGGCACAATGTTATACTAGAGGTATGCTTAGGCTTGTTTAATTGTGGACCAGATTACACAAACAAAGTGGAACAAGTGAAAAACAATGCAAACGAGGCGGTAACAAATGAGACGCAAAAAATAAATTGAATCTTGAATCGGATCCTAAATTGATTGCTCATCAATTCACTGTGGGTTTGTGGGGTTTAATGGCTCCACGCCTCCCAATGCACCCCCGTGTTCTGACCTGCTCCATATCCACTTCCAAACCCTCCACCAGCACCACCACCACCAGCGCCAAACCCTCCACCGGCACCACCAGCTCCACCACCAGCACCACCACCTCCACCACCAGCGCCAAATGCTCCACCGGCACCACCAGCTCCACCAGCTCCGCCCAGCCTGCGAACAGACACACACAAAGACAAAGATCCCCCATATAACCTTTAACAGTGCTGTAAGCGAGCACCTATGAAGGTCGGCAAGGTTCACCACGTTTTTTTGGCGGTTAGATCGCGTAAATATAAATGTGTCGTTAAACGTGCCACCATCCGACACAGCCAATTAGTAAGGTTTGTCACGTCAACAAAATATGCCAATTCGTTACTAGTACAGCACACCGGTGTGTCGGAGAATAAACCCACTGCAACATTCATAATTCGAGAACCGTGACGTTTCGCCGGTAATTACAACAACCAGCATCAGCAGGCGACAGCCACAGAGTTGTGGAGAAATCCCCCCCGTTTCGGTCTTAAACAGAGAGCTAAAGGTGATGTCGTCACATGTGAGCCAATCAGGTGCGAAGACCACATAAAATGTGCATGCACCGCTCATGCGCGTGATGTATGTTGCTTCGTCGGGTGAACAACCCGATCGGAAATGGATATCCATTGTAATTTATATCACTACGTCACCCCCCGCCCACCCGCCACCTATTGCTGTGTCGGGTGGTGACGGGTTTCACGACACATTTACATTTAAGCGAACTAACCTAAAAATACACCCCTCTATCAGTGCCGGATTATCGTAGTAGCAAAAGTAGCTACATATGCTACGGGCCCCCCACTTTCAAGGGCCCCGCGCTAAATGCTTTCAAGCTATCAATTCCGGTTCAGTGATGCTGCACTTGCTCTATTACTATAGTACTATACTGCCTTCAACTTTTACGAACGAATGGGTGTTTAAGGTTAGCGATTTGTCGCATTATCCGGCTGTATAGCAAATGAAAAAATACCATTACTTTACTGCGCAAGTTGAAAATTTGCGTTTTAATATTTACGTGTTTTATTTGTTTAGGGCCCCTTTATAACGTATGCCACAGGCCCCGCACTATCTTAATCCGTCACTGCTCCTCTATTATGGACACAACCTCCGAACTCTGGCGACGGTCATGAAACCTCTCCCGTCCGTTCACCTGTTGTCCTCTCCCTCCAGCAGACGCCTGTAGGTTGCGATCTCCATCTCGAGCTTCATCTTGGCGTTGAGCAGCGTCTGATACTCCTGGAGCTGCGCGTTGTCGCCCGCCCGCACCTGAGCGATCTCGCCCTCCAGCTTCTGGAGCTGGGCCTGCAGCAGCTGCAGCTCGTGGCCGTAGCGGCCCTCCGTGTCGGCCAGCGCATCCTCCAGAGACTTGTTCTGGGGCCAAGACCAGGGACCCGTCGCACGCGCGTGTTAATTGTAATGGTGATCTTCTTGGTTGTTATTTATTAAAAACATAATAAATTATTATTAAAACATAATAAATTATTTTTTTATTTTTTTATTTTATTATTTCTCTTCTATGTGACTTTACCGAAAGAACCAAGAAGATGAATCCCTGCAGTCACGAAAGCTTTAAATCGAAATAATGGTGATATTCTTGTTTTTTTCGGTAAAGTCACCAGGTGATGACGATTGCTTGTGTTGCAGTCGAAACGTCGTGAGAATTTTTACTGTTTTATATTTATGTTATTTTATTATTTCCCTTCTACGTGACTTTACCGAAAAAACCAAGAATATGAATCCCTGCAGTCACGAAAGCTTTAAATAAAAATTTAATAATGGTGATGGTTAATGCTTTTCGCAAGCAATATTACGTTTGGTTAAATATATTTTTTGGGGGGGTTAGGCCACGTATAGTTTGTTCGTCCAAATCTCCGCCGCCCGACAGCTAAAAACAACTAATTAATTGTCATGTATCATATACAAACGTTTAACATCGCACCAATTATTACTGCTTCAGCTCACCGGTGAGTTGAAGAACAATTCTCACAGCCAGAGTTTGTAATTAGATACGGGACGTTTCGTTTGACAACAACGCCAAACAAATACGTGGCGTTGTCATTCTGACTTTCTCGTTTGTCATGCTGAATTTCTGGATCTTTTCCTGCTGATGTTTGCCACAGTTACAAGTGAAACTTCATGTCTTATTGCTAAAGATGTCATCACAATCATTTTTTTCAATAATGATACATTTCATCATCATCATCATCCCCATGGGCTCTAAGAAATAAGAAGTACTTTACAAAAGTCAACAGTGGTTGTCTTAAGAATACACTACCCCCCCATTCCCTCCATAGGAGGGTGCAATTAATAAAACTGGCTCAGGGCCTCCAGTGGACATTCACATTAATCGAACGGCCATTTGAGTAACGAGTGACTGCCTTGTTGTTTGTTTTATCCCGTCACAGTAATAGAGTAATACTTTCTTAACCCAGGGTTAGTCTCAGTAACAAGTGAGTCTCTGGTATATTTCTCAGGGAGCACTCTGCTCACGCTATGTGGCTATATGCACGGGAGCTGCTGCTGCTGCTGGTGATGGTGGTGGTGATGATGGTGATGGTGGTGGTGATGGTGGTGATGGTGGTGGTGGAAGATGAGGGGAGCGGTGGTGCAGCGGTTAGCGCGCTGCACTGCAAACCCGGCGACCCGGGTTCGATTCCCCCTCACGGCCAACACCGTCAGTGACGATTATCTGAACCGGTCCTGGGCCTCCCCTAGGTCGACTCAGCCTCAAATGAGTACCTGGTGCGTTGTGTAGTAAACATCGCCACTGGGGAGACAAAGGCGGTCGGGCGTGGCGTTGGCCACCCACCCCCTCGTGTACCGCTCCGGCCTTCATAGGTGGTACTCGCTAACAGCACTTGCCCCTACAGTCTGTTAAGGCTACACGGGGGGGGGGGGGTGGTCTTTGTCTTTTTGGACGCTGTGGCTCTGGGCTAGGGGGGGGGGGTTGTGGAGAGACGCGATCTCGCGTGGGTCTCTCACCGTGCTGCGAAGCATCTCCAGCTCCAGCATGAGCGTCTGCAGTGACTGCCGCGTCTCCTTGCTCTCAATCTTCACGGTGTTGAGGGCCGCCTGGCCCTGCGACGCTGTCGCCTTCACCATCTCCGCCTGCTCGCTCGCGCGCGGTGAAAGAGTGCGGGGAAGTCGCGTGGTCAAGTCGCCGTGTGTTGGATGCTGCCGAGTGCGCGGTGTGACTCAAAGGCGACAGCACAGTGTACACACACACATATATCTACCAAACAATAACAAAAATATGACTGTTAACACTACCATCATGATCTGAAGTGGTCGAACGCCTTTTTTGAGAAAACATTTCAATGACGGTATTCCAACTGTCAAATTGAACTCGTTATTATATACCTTTCAAAGAGGGTTCATCACATGCCAATCGAACCCATTTGCAATCAGCCAACTTCAGTGGGAAAAAAAAAACGAATTCAATGATAGCTGTTTTGTGCGATGTTTGTCAACCAGGCTGAGACCCATAAACTCTCGTCATCGCAGAGAGTCTGGTTTAATCATCGGTAGCTAAAATCTGGATTTGACCCTAGGATTTCAGCGGCGGATTTATTTGGTTACGTAGTCGTACACCTGTCAACACATCTGCTGAGCACAGGCCCGAAAGCCCCCCCCAAAAAAATGTCAAGTGGCCGAGCAATAAACACCACGAGCAGTCAACAGCACCCGCGAGTGTGGCGAGTGGTGGCGCAGATGAGCGGGATGACCGAGTGAGTGGGCGAGTCAGTGTTGCTGTGACCGCCGGCAGTGCGGTAGCTGAACACCAGAACGGATGAGTCGAAGCATTCGCTCTGGTAGACAAGGTCCTCGTCACGGGCGGATGTATCAACGATTGAAGTTCATGGGAATAGCAGCCACGGCAGTAGCGATAGAAGAGTGACAGTGAGTTATTCTACGGGCACCTGCTTCTTGAAGGCAGCCTCGGCCTCCTCTTGGTTCTTCCGGATCATCTCCTCGTACTGCGCTCGGATCTGCGCGATGATCTTGCTGAGATCGACGCCCGGGGTGCTGTCCACCTCCACGCTCATCTCGGCACCGCACTGCGCACGCAGCGCGGACATCTCCTGCGCGCACGACAAGCCGGGGACAAGGTAGGGAGGGAGGGAGGGAGGGAGGACCGGACAGAAATCGCCCACCGCGGTCAATACCGCAACAGTCTTGCCCCCCCACTCCTGCGTCAAGCCCCATTTCGCCCAGACTGTTCAAGTTCAAGTTCATTTATCAGGTATAGCCCTGTGAGCCATTCGGCTCTTGAATCGGGTGCAACTGCAACAAGCAAAGAACAAAACCATGAACAAGAAAACATCTTCAAGTGACTATGTGACTGAGTGCAAACAGAAAATCCAAGAAAAGACAGCAAAACATTGCAGAAAAAAATCACCCGTACACCAACGCTGTGCGCACAAATCCCAGTGGGATGCAAGTCAAACAACCAACAACAACCACGAGACAACTTAGAATTAAGGCCATCAGTCTAACTCTGCGCCCGCCACCGGCGAGAGGGCCTCGCCGCCCACCTCGGCGTGGTTCTTCTTGAGGTAGAGGAGCTCCTCTGCGAGCAGCTGCAGTTGGGAGTGCAGCAATCCGCTCTCCGACTCGTAGTCCAGCTTGAGGCCCCGCAGGTTGTCGATGTCGCCCTCCACCGACTGGCGCAGCACCATTTCCGTCTCCCACCTGGGCCACGCACGCGGGGCCGGTCAGACGCAGCGGGTGGGCACGGTGGTTTGGATTTGGCGGGCGCGACGGTTCATGAATTCGTTGAATGGAATCGATTGTTAGGCTCCAGGAATGGCGAGCTGTTTGACGCGGCCCGTCACCCATGCGGGAGGCAACACAACGAGCACTGCTTTGTGGCGATTCAATCATGGCTTTCTTATATAAATAGACGTGCCCCTGCCAGAGAAATGTGGAATTATCACGATTGGTTCCGAACCACCAACGGAGATGAGCAATGTCCAATGCTAGTTTCAGCGGGGAGACCATGTTACCTGTGACTTAACGAATTAATGTATCATTATTAACAGGTCTGGGAGTTAAAAGTTTTTGATTATCATTAAAAACACTGATTATGACGCTGAGAATGAAAAAAAGACAAAATCTAAGCCACGAATCCGTCACAGGTGTCTTGAAGTGAAACATAAATCAATGCCAACACAAAAGCGATAAATAAGAATGGACAAGGTGAAATAAAAAGATTTGTAAAACAAACAACAGGTTAGATAATTGCAGGGTTGTCCTTGAGGTACCTAAAGTGAACTCTGGAATGGGCCCCTCCCCCTTAGCTGAGAAATCGGGGCCCCCAAGGCAAAGAGGGCAGCTTTCATGCGGAACAAAGCCGAGCCTGTGCCCGAGGGGAATAAACCCGTGGAAACTTCTCCTTAAAGACCATAACGACCGTGTGCAATACACTACGGCGGCGGTGGTCATCAATTTATAATGACTCGGTGCTAACCCACGACACACACAAGTCGGCGTGAGTGTTCGCGTGTTTTTCTTTGTGTGTGTGTGTGCGTGTGTGTCCTGGCGGTAGTGTAGCGGTTAGCGCTACGCTGCGCTGTGAACCTGGCGACCCGGGTTCGATTCCCGCTCACGGCTAACACCAATGACGATTATCTGAACCGGTCCTGGGCCTCCCCTAGGTCGACTCAGCCTTAAATGAGTACCTGGTGCGGTGTGTAAACATCGCCACTGGGGAGACAAAGGCGGTCGGGCGTGGTGTTGGCCACCCACCCCCTCGTGTGCCGTGCCGGCCTTCATAGGTGCTCGCTAACAGCACTTGCCCCTACAGTCTGTTAAGGCTATACGGGGGATCTTTATCTTTGTCCAGGATGCAGGGACGGCGGGTCGACGGCTGCCTGCCTGTCGGCTTGATGGCAAGGTGACATGCACTTTGACGAGCGCGTGCTGGTGCCTCCGCTCGCGACAGGGGCCATCGATTCGACCTCCCTCGGTCCATCTCCGACAACGGGCCGGGTTCATCCTGAATGTTTCTGTTTGCGCGTAGTCACTTGAAGATGTTTTCTTGTTCGTGGGTTTTGTTTTGTTGCGGTTGCACCCGATTCAAGAGCCGCATGTCTCACAGGGCTATACCTATCCTTGGTTCTTTCGGTAAAGTCACGTAGAAGGGAAATAATAAAATAAAATAAATTATATTCTCACTTTTATTTTAATATAGAATATGAATCCCTGCAGTCACGAAAGCTGTAAATCAAATTTAGGGCTATACCTAATAAATGAACTGAAATGAACTCAACTGAAGCATCCGATTGGAGGTCATGGATTTGCGGTGACTGAACGATAACCGGTGGACAGAGTCACCGTTTACGGAATCGTTTCTCAATTCCGACAGGCAGGACCCGTTCCTCGAGTGGGCACTGCGGTGGCCTCAGTCGCCACGTGGTTAAACTTGCCCTGGCGTCTCAGTTAAAAGGTAAAGGTGCAGCCCTGCAACGGCTCGCTCACGACACTGCTGGCGCAAGGGGGCCTCCTCTCGAGGAAGTTCTTAAGAGGGTGTTTGGTCTACTCTTCCATGCCGAGCAGACGTCTTGGAAGAGGTACCCACGCTTTTCCCCACGACACACGAGCTGCCAATGGACTCAAAGCGGAGCAACCCCTTTAGGCTGCTGCGTGGACAGAGGTAGAAACTCGCCACATTGTTTTAAATTCAGTGCAAGGAGCAGAAGTGGAACCGGCGACATCTAGAATAGAAGTGGCGGGTGCTGACCACTGCACCCCCCCCCCTGCCCGCCCTTTGTTTCTCCGTTAAAATGTGAAAACGTATTGCGTTTATCGCGAGACATTTCTAGAAAGAAAATTTTGGTTCTGAATGGAAATTCTCCTCACGGAAATCGGCACTGAAGACAACCTGAAAATCATTAACCAATGTCCCCATGAACGCTGCCTTTTCAAATGTAATGCTTGGGAAACGGCCTTCCTTGAGGGCAGAGGGGGTCAGATTGTGAGTCACATGGCAAGGTTGTGAGTCATATAGCAAGATTGTGAGTCACATAGCAAGGCTGTGAGTCACATGGCAAGACTCATTATATAATGTGAAGGCTTGAGAATTAGATATAAAGAAAATGGCTGTGTAGTGGTCATTTGCAATCGTTAGGAAAATGTACTTAAATTGATTAGAAAAGTATACTTATAACGAGTGTGTTTTGAGACACAACTACACATATCAAATAACAACACGTGCAGCGCGCTCGCGTGTCTGATTGCCACATAGTCCCAGCTCTGAATTCAATATCCGGCGACGGCAAACATCAGTGGCGAGTGATATTCGAAGCGGTTGCTGGGCCACCGACCACTTTGTCAACAACTCCGTGCTGACCGCTGCAGTGAATTACGGTCTTACAGCTTACAGCCTTCATTCAGCAGTGGATTGACGACGAGCTGAGAATTATTGCTAAATAATAATGACGACGATGATGAATTGATGATGATTATTAAACAATAATTATCGCGACTGATTAAAACGAAATTTAAACCTCCAAGACACTGACTGGGGCAGCATTGCATTCTAGGCTATACATTGACAGCATCACTGTACAAGCAGCTCTTGTTTGTAAATGCAGACTGGTCCCTGTGTATTACTAAGCAGTGTTTGTTAATGAACAGCACGGTTGGCTACATACGGTGCGAAAGAAGTTCAACATACGTACACACAATGTCCGCAGGGTGAGGAATGGTTTCTATGTGTCAAGTGACACCCTGCACACCCTTGCAAATTATATTTTACGTCTAAAGGGTTTTTTTCCGGGTGAATATTTTAATAATAAAAAAGGAGTGGTCCGTCCTGTGCTTTACGCCACTGCCCACTCAGTCCCAGACATTTCAATAAAAGTTCAATCCCGTTGTGAAATCCTGGCTGATGAGCAGCATTTATGGATGGGTGCAGGTCCTCGGAAACGAAACACAATTCCCGAGGACAGAAAGTCTGACATGCCCTAGGACAAAACGTAAAAACATTGATTTGGAACAAGTTCCGGTGAGATCGCAAATCTATGGGCGCAGCAGAAGTTGCTAGAGTTGACGTCATCGCTTCTACTGCACCAGCCAATCAGCTGCCAGGAAGGCAATCCAATGCAACATGGCCGACATGATGTCACAACATGTCCAGTGTGACATCATCGCTTTGTGCATGTCAGTTGATCTGCGGCTGAGTCAGGTGTGTTTATGTTATTAATATTAATCATATTCAGTGTGAATGTTATGAATGCATTTTTTGTCATAATTATGTAAGTGTATTAATTGTTTTACGTCTTTTTCATTTACTTTGACAATCAGAATCTGAATCTTTGTTTATCCTGAAAGAATTCCGCACCTCCGACTAGCACGGTTAGCTACGTACGGTGCGAAAGAAGTTCAACGTACATGCATACATTCCACGAGCTATACAATGTTTTATTTTCTCAACTCCCTCACGGAATCAAATTTATGAGAATTTCTTAGCTTAGGCAATTTCTTGAATTGTGTCAGCTCTGGACTTGGGCCCTTGATTCCAGGTCAGGGGGAGAGGATATTGTCACATTATACAACCATATGGCCACGTTAATTAACAATGTGATTTGTGCCATTCGCCCTGCGCTGTTTAGCAATCGCAATGTTGGTGGAGTGCTGCTGTGGGTGCTGGTGGGGTTAAAATAACTACAATACTTGTAAAAGGTGTCAGTTTTGTTGCCAGAAAAAGGGGAAAAACCCTATTAGTATATTTTGGTACTGGCAAAGGAGGTCCCATGATGTAGCTGCTCACCCCGAGCTCTCATTACTCTGATAATGCGTTGTCTTTGAACTGTGCGCCTTTTGGCGTCATCTGGTCGAACACCATATGAGACTAAAGAAAGCTGTCTCTGGTGTGGACCAATCAGTTTCAAAGACAATGCATAAATGATCAGAGTATTGTTTTTTGTTTGCATTTGACTGCAAGTATTGCGGTTAATGTAAGCATGATTCCTTGCAAAATGTGTCAGTTTTGTTGCCAGAAAAAAAGGGGAAAAACCCTATTAGTATGGGGTTGAAGGTCATTAAATGGCAATCGAATTTGCCAATTGT
This sequence comes from Entosphenus tridentatus, assembly GCA_014621495.2. NCBI lineage: Eukaryota > Metazoa > Chordata > Hyperoartia > Petromyzontiformes > Petromyzontidae > Entosphenus > Entosphenus tridentatus. The sequence continues at coordinate 2,094,318 of CM025656.2, forward strand.
ACGACGCGTCAGGAGATCGGCATTCATTTCCAATGCATACATCCATCTCCCCGAGTTCCACCGTCGCTCTCTCAACACGGGGACGTCACTCACTTGGTTCTGAAGTCATCGGCGGCCAGGCGGGCGTTGTCGATCTCCAGGGAGATCTGGGCGTTCACCAACTTCGCAGATGTGATCTGGTCACACGGAACGGACGCAATCACTACCATTTGCTGTCACGCTCGAGAGCTCAGGGCGCAAACCCATCTTTGATGGTTCCAAACAATGGATATTGTATTTTGCATGCGGTTTAAACTGGCCTTTTCCAGTCGGCTGCATCAGCATTCAAACCACAGCTGAACCGCATTCTTATTTTCAAAGGCAGAGCACGCCAAGGGCACCTTTTCCTTCGGCCACTGCCCATCTACCACCAACCACAAACTTAGGTGCAGTGCGTCACCGTTTGATTGAAGTCAATTTGTGGATCTCCAGCGGCAACGTCGTGTAAATGTACTTGAAAAATGGACAGACGATTATTTTTTTGATTCCAGTGACATTTTATCTGATTTAAATTTATATAGCACCTTTATCGAGGCGTTTTACAGCAATTATAACATTGCACATCTGATCATTATGATGATAATGATTTTAAATGAAGAACTGGGCTATTATAAGTGCTGGTGTAGTTTTAATGACAGCAGAACAAAAGGGATTGGTAATTAGGGGTCGGAATAGGCCTGGTTGTGGATGGGCTCGGTGGTGAACTTTTTAATTTCTATAACCCGAATTCGTCGAATGCACTTGTGCTTGATGTGTTCATACGTGATGTGTAAATACGTGATGTGCAAACACGTGATATGTCGACATATAACTTATTGAATTCATACTGTGGAGGATTTCAAGTCGCGCCCTTGTCCGTCAAATGAAATTGCATTTCAATTAAGTTTCTTCATCAAAAGGTCAGGTATTTTTCAAGGACCGTGTAAAATGTTGAACTCAAAGTAGCTTGTGGTGCATCAGCACACTGCGCTACAGCAAATTATGGGTTCCACTCCTTCCTGGGAATCACTACACCAGTGGCAGGTGGGGATCATTCTTAGTTTGAACCTCACCCAGATCGGATGGGCCTACACATCTGAACTAATTTTTTAGCATTTTACTATTTAACCTGGGAAATCAGAGGTGACCAGGTGTAAGTGCGTCTGGCCACACCGTTTTGTCGTGGACGCTGCTGCTGCTGCTGTTAATTGACGCAGCACTGAACGTCAACATTCAACAAGGTTTACGCAGGGCACATTTGTGTCTGATGCCACTCAGTACCGCAACAAAGCTTCGTGGCTGCAGTGTGGCTCACCAGTGCACCGCGGTCTTACCTGCTCAATGAGAGCCTCGATGTTGACGAGCAGGGGGTCGTAGTTGGTGGTGGAGATGTTGCTGGCACGGGACTCCTTGATCTGGGCACAGTGACATTCACGCTGCGCTAGAGGACCCTCCGGCGGCGCCGATAGGGGCGCGTTGACGCAAACAACGCTTCCCCCCCCCACCTCTGCCCAATGGACCGTAAAGGCACGGGTAATTTTAATTCTGGCAAGCGTTGTTTAAGAACTTTAAACAGTTTTCTTGAGGGTTTGGAAGTAACAACAACGCTAATTTGCTTTTCCACCAAATCTTCAATGGGTCTCAAAACTCAATGTTTAGGGTATTGCTATTGGATGTTATACAAATAAAAATTTGTACATGTGGAATTAAGCCAGTGTCACGGAAAAACCCATATATATATACCAAATAACTTTCAAAAAGGTCATAAACCTCCCTTGTTGTACTGCCACTAAAACAGGTACCACCACGTGGTCCCTGCCTGCAGGCATATAGATGCATCACGTCGGCTGTGTGATCCACCAACTCTCGCCTGCGAGTCACTGGACGGCAGGCGAGCATTGCCGGCGCATGCAAAGAGTCGGCGACGTTCACGCGTTCACAAAGCCACGTCGCATTCTAGAGACGTGCACTTAGTTGAGGCCATTGTCGTGGGTTCCTTTGTAGTCTGGAGTCCAGGGAGGTGTCAAATTGGAGCTGGGGACACTGAGAATCAAATTACCAGTCCCCATTTTGTTTCTTGTTTAGCTGAAGCATAAAGCTTCTTTCACTCGTGCGATACTCAGAGCTGCCTCTGACACAAACAGACAAAACTGTACGCACACGAAGGATAATTTACTCACGCATTCATTCACACGAAGGATAATTTACTCACGCATTCATTCACAAATTAGATTTTAGCTTCACTGCGTTCTGGGAAAGGCGCAGCGCTAAAACGAGTTGAGCCACGCACAGCGTTATTTAATGTCGGAAATCGCACACGGAAATTTGCTGCTCGATCATACAGAGCAGATACAACCACTTATATAACTCACATTGGGGCTGGTTATGTGGGAGTGAACAAGATTTGGCGAGTTCTAATCGTAAAAAAATATTCTATTCCAGCCACATATGTTCGTCCTTTATTTTGGATATATGAATTTAAATTCCTAAAAACTCATCGGAAGGCAATCTGTCTCAAAGATAATTTTCAATTGTACAATGCTTTCGGATGTGTAATCAAATATTAGTTTTTATTCTTAATATCACGATTATTATTCATACCAACGACCCACATGACCGACACGGCGTGATAATGGCATTTATCCAGAGGTGGATCGACACGAAACTCTTGAACGATGTGCAGTGCGGTGTCTAGAAGTGGATGTCCTCTTGATAAATCGGAGCCTAGCATGGCCGTTGGGGGATTTTCCATCCCTGTCTCATTGTGGCACGACGGTGGCGAAATGTTAACTACCTCGCCTGGTATGCAGAAGGTCGGGTGCTGAATCCTGGACCTTGACGCCTGTTGTATATTTGGAGTTTGCATGTTCTCTCTTATTTTCACCGGGTCCTCCGGGTTTTTCCGCTCCACATTTAGAAACATGCATTGAGAGTATGTGTCTGCTATACATTTTCACATGATGATAAGCCACTTCGTTGAAATATCATTTTTGGCCAGGTCACTTCTGATAAAGAGCTTACGGCTCAGTGGGGCCTGACCTGGTAAAAAAAAAAAAATGCTTTATAATAGTTTCGTTATTCATTGAGCGGTGGTGGAGACACGATGCCTTCAATCGCACCTGCCACCGCGTGCACGCACGCCAGAGAGGACGCTCACCTTGATCTCCAGGGCTTTGTTGACAGACTCCAGGTAGCGGACCTTCTCCATGTACTCCTCCAGGCGCGTGTTGAGGTCCTGCATCTCGAGCTTCTCATCGCCACCCAGCAGTCCTCCTCCTCCCGCTCCACCGCCTCCTCCGCCCCTGCCGAGGCTCATGGAGGAGAAGGAGGACGAGGAGAAGGCCGCCTTGGACGAGGAGAGCACCGGCTCGGCCCCGTAGATGAAGACGCCGCCCGAATGCACCTCGATGCCACCGCCACCGCCGCCGCCGTACACGCTGGCCGCGCTGCTACGGGCGACGCTGCGGCCGCCGCCGCCGCCGCCGCCGCTCTGCGAGTGGCTGGAAAATTTTCGAACCGTGGACATCGTGCTCGCCGCTCTTGACATCTCGAGAGGAGTTCGGGAGAACTTGAGAGACAGAGAGAGAGAGAGCAATGGGATGGGGTGGCGTGCTGGGAAAACCCGGACCACGTTCTTGCGACCTTTGGGGATATTACGAAGTTGGGAACCCGCCGGCAGAGGGACCTACGGGTGGCTCGAGCTTGAGGTGGTGAATTCGACAGGTGTGGAGGGCCTCGAGGTGGGCCTTCAGACGCTGCAGGACACGTTCCGGTGTGCGGTGAAACGCTCCGTTCGCCAGATATATATAGAGCGCCACACATGTGGGTTGAACGTGGGCCAGCAAACCCCGGCTTCCGATTGGCTCGCCCTGCCCCACATTAATTTATCTCCCAAGCACAGGTCGCATGAGCGCGCTGGGGGCTCAGGGCAGTGACACCTGCTTCGGTTAATGGTTATTGAAGCCAAGGCACCAGGTCGCGCATTCCTCGGCCACACCTGCCCTGCGTGGAGGCGGAGACAACCACGGCGCTCCAAGCCACCCCCCGTGGGGCTTCACTGAGAATGAGCCGACATTCGGGGCTGCCCGCGTCAGCTCCTTGAACCGCGCAGCAGAGCGAATGCTGCGCTTCGCAAAAAACGCATTCACGTGAAATGAAAAATTCTCAGTAGCACGGCATTTTATTGCCATGTAAAACACCGAATTGTAATGCAATAACAATAATAATTGGTATTTTCAGGTGCTTTTAATGCTCATATGAGTACCAAGGGCAGTGGCACATCTCCCGTTTACAACCCTGAGCCCAGCGATTGAAATTCCACATTCCTACAGCGGGGGTGAGTCAAATCCATTGGACAACCGCCGTTTTCTTCTTCGCAAAGCGTTACTACTATTTTGTCGACCCCCAGAGAGAAGATGAGCCGAGTCAACCCTCAGCCAGGGTGTGAACTCGCGACCTTTCTGCGTGCGAGCGGCTCGCGTTTAGAGTCGCACTTTGACGTTCCGTGCATCAGAATTATTCACCTCGCTTCACAATTACGTCCCTAAGCAGTGGACCGCGTATAAGTTGCGTTTTTTTAATTTAAATAAACATTCGTAAAAAAAAAAACCTGAATTTTTGTAAAATACCAAGCACTATCATCAAGAAGACAACCGTTTGAAGAATATTACACCGGTAGGAACCTTCTGATTACACCAGCCCACAGGGGATTATTGTGTCCGTCGTGCAGGGAGGGGCTGGGTGGGGAGGGTGGGGCTGGGTGGGGAGGGGCTGGGTGGGGAGTGTGGGGGGTGGGAGGGATGGGGCTGGGTGGGGAGGAGCTTGTCATCCCGTGGTGCCCTTATAAAACTCAACGTTTAACCTACTCACGCCGGCTTGTGCCCGCCCTCACAGTCGGGCATATTTGCGGAATACACCACGCCGCCGTTGACCCTGGCCATTGACCGAGCAACCCAACGTTCCTACCAGCTCCCTCCGCATGAATGTGTTATTTAAAAAAACGTCCTGAATGTGCTGGCACTTGGAATAGAATGCATTTACACAAGTTGCTGCTAGGCCATATCGACGACCTAAAACGATGAAAGTGACTAGTCATAGGATTGGAAGCGGGATACTTCACGCGAAAACTATTAGCTTTCCGTCTGCTCACACATTGAATCCATTTGTATAGACAATGTAACAGGTAATTAAGGCATTGCCTTCCATTGTATTTCAGGATATCGTTCGTGAAGGCACAATGTACTTGAATAAAATGCATTGTATATTCCTCGGCTGCTTTGTAACATGAGACAGTTGAAATTCATCTGAAATGACCCCTCGACACTGCAAATATTATGCGCTCGGCTATCAGTATTTGACACATCTGCCAATCCCCGCGCCCACGATCTACCTCGCCCTGGCAAACAAAGTGCATTGTTTAACCTACTGGGTGTCGCATCCTCAATACCGCCAGCTGTATGCGCACCACGTACCTACATCAGATACACGGTATTGTCGAAACAAACGCTGTTCTGTAATGGGAGCACGCACGATTAAAAGCTTTCCGCTTCGCGTGAATAACCTGCTGTGTCCATTGAATATGACATTTAGATGACACGCCGGAAGCTTGCATGCAACACACACGAATGCAGCATTGCCCCTGACACGAGTGTTGATGAGTGCTGCTCGCATTATATTCTTAGGTTTTTTCGGTAAAGTCACGTAGGTAAAAATAATAATAGAATTATAATAAATGAAAAATAACTAAATTATATCACGACGTTTCGGAGGCAACACAAGTCTCCGTCTTCAGGTGGGACCGTCACAGACA
>CM025656.2:2100544-2114173 GCA_014621495.2 Entosphenus tridentatus
TCGTCCTCTGGCTTGAGATGGCTGCCACCTATGGGTCAGATGATTGCATGCCAGCATTAAGCAATTGGTAATTAAATATAATATTTTTGTCCTAAAAAGTGTAAAATTTTGGGAAATTTTTTTCACGAACATTAATTGTCACGCACCACGAGTCTGTGTGCAAAATGTCAGCTCGATTTAATCACGGGAAGTGGGTTAAAAAACGACCGAAAGATTTGCACGGTCGTAAGCAAGCAAGCGCGCAAGTGAACTTAATATAAAGGAGTTAAAAAGATCATGATGCCCAGGCCGTCACACATGTTTGGGGAACAACAATGAGAGTATCAATCTTGATTCGAAGCTTTCGTGACTGCAGGAATCCATACTCTTTGGTTCTTTCGGTAAAGTCACGTAGGTAGAAAAATAATCGATCACGACGTTTCGATCGCCACACAAGCAATCGTCATCAGGTGATCTATTAATTTTCTACCTACGTGACTTTACTGAAAGAAACAGAGAAGAAGGAAAGTCTCCCCAGTTATCTGTAAAAACGATTTGAGAGTTTTCCCACTTTCATGCGAAGTGTTTCTGCGGGGAATGTGGTTTCTTCCATCGAGCGTGATAACGACGCTCGTGACTGAGCCAGGAAATCTTGTTTTTGAGGAGCATTCCACATTTGAGTTGTTGAAGCCAATTGAATTGAATCGAGATGATGCATTTGAGTCGACCCCAAATCACCGTCATTCATTCAAATAACAAGCGCTGTCATTTCGAAGACAACTATTTTAAGAACATTAGAAACGTCATGAATGTGCTGGCACTTGGAATATAACGCCAATGCATTACTCACACCCGGTGGCATTCATGCAAGTTGCTGCTATGCCATACCGACGACATGATTTAAGTGAGTGATGAATTTGAGTCAACCCCAAATCGTGAGAATTCATCAAACTACCGGTGGAAGGGGGAATGATTAATGCAAGCCTAATATCAGTGCGACTCTCCTTTCCGTGAAAGAAAATAACTTTGGGATTGCTCTACAAGTGTAAACTAATAATTATAACTCACTAGCGTCACTGTTAAGCCTTCGTTAACATGGGAACATCAGCTGGGCTCGCATATTGAGCAATGACTTCAAATGGTTACGCTTCCTTAAATAGCATCCAACGAAATTTATTCCAAAGTAGGTGAAATAAAAGCTGGCTAGTTAAAGTTTTCAACATCTCCCCCTGCGCGTTTGACAAACGCCGCTCAGGCGCACGACTCAGCACTGTGTAACGCGACGACGCCAGATGGCATTTAGCAAACGGACACAACAATGTTTTAAACAGAGGTAAAAAAAAAAGTGGGTTAAGCGGGGCGGCGGTGGGGGGCCCTTTCACTTTTCACGGCACGCGACAATAGACCGCGCTCTGTCGAGCGATCCCTTTGCTTTGTGTGCATTGAAGGCGACAAATTGAGGCATTAAATAAACATGGACAATGCACCGGTAACGGCGAATGCCATGATGTCTTTCAGAGCAATGCACTGTACATGCATGTTAGGGGCTTGACTGGCACATGCAGAGGGAGGGCTTCACCAGGGAGCCCCGACGAGAGAGCGGTGGTCGACGAGAGAGAGGTGGACAACGAGGTCGCGGTGGAGGCGGGGCTCAAGGGGGGGTCGCTCAAGCCCGGAGCACCGAGCCGTGACGTCACCATTGACACGTGGGCTGGTGATGTCACAGTTGCCCGTGGGAGTTGCAGTTGTAAATTGTTGTTGTCTTGTTAATATGCCAATTAGGGCAACTTTTTTTAAGATTTAAATTGCGAAGAGGACAAGTTTCCAGTTTGGTGGAGCTTATCCAAGCCGTGATTAACCTTGACACTGTTTGACCCACGATGCATCGGCATTTCATGTCGAGTTCAATGCCTGGCGTTGTATTAAATAAGATGTAAATCTTTGTACTAAATAAACAACCTTTGACTTCAAAACAGCACGCGCACACATACAGGATATAATTTAAAATTTTAATGCAGAACTTCAAAGCCAAGTGCGATCGTGTTGCACTTAAGTTCAACGCGCTGGAAATGTGTTGAACAATTTTAAAATCTACAGCGAAACATTGCGGTGATAAAAATCATTACTCTTAACCAAGATATAAAGGCCAAATAGGCGACGTCTACAGTAACGTGTTTGTTATATTCCGAATGTGGTGGTGGTGGCGTGCGTCTCGTTCGCGTTATCCGCTTGTAGTAAACCAAAATCATTCTGCACCATCAGTCACTTTCATTCAAAGTCATTCACAATGAACTCAGAGTGGGCTCCCAATAGGGGCCTCCGTGCAGTACTGTGTACCCACGCTCTACCCACTTTCTATCCACGCTCTACCCACGCTCTACCCACGCTCTACCCACACTGGCGAGTGTCACTTTGTTGTTGGGGGGCTGCAACCGATTTATAAAATCTCCACATTGCTATGGCGAGGACCGCTCGTTTGCTGGCTCGTGGTTATTATTTTATTGGACCCCCAGAGAAACGATGAAGATCAACGATAATTGGCTGGAATTGACTCTGGTCAGGCATTCAATTCATGTTCTGATGATTGGAAGCTCTGCGACTCTACGAATTAATATGCATCCCAGACCAATATACAGTGCACACGCGTATATTCAGACCAGTATATTTACAGGTGGAATTGTATTTTGAATATACAGCCTCATTGTCAATCAATCCACTGCTGGATGGCGACTTCCCTGTACCGTCCGCCACGGGGGTTCTGACCATACTTCACCACGCTGGTCAGTGTAGGTTGGTTTAGTGGGATTGCCGGACTGGTTAGGATATCACGAGCCACGTGATATTAGCCGTGGCCGGGAGTCGAACTCGGCAAACTAGATTAATTGCGCAGCGTTTACCGCCGCACCACCGCTCCCCTGTTTACACTATTTACATGCCCACAAACATATCGATACATATGCTGTCCTATGCCTATACATAATATTAATATACGCGCACACACACACATTGAGCACCATGCATATTGACATATAAACACATGTGCTGTCTATACCAGGGATATCCTACAAGAGTGTCTCCTCCACTTTCCTCAATAACTTTGAATTGCACTGAGTACAGCGTTCTAGATAGTAATTATTGGAAAAGTCATGAGCATTTTGGCTGTTGTAAACACAGCCTCCGTCATTTTCTCTGCACATGCGTCCAAAATTAAACCGGCGTCAGGACTCCTTCACCGTGAAAAGGGGAACGGACTGTTTGCAAGTAGCATTCTCTACAGTGGCGTCACAACAATAATGAGGTTGCCAGTCACGAGTTGTAAGGCGGATGGGGCAGCATGCAACGGTCTCATCTGTTCTCAGGGTTATGCGTGGCCTGGCATTGTTGTGTTTGGAGCAGGAACTGTGCCACGTGTCAAACGACGGTCAAATGAATATTTAATACTGTGCATCGGACGAGCTGACAGTTACTGAAAGAATAGGATGCATTACATTTGGGGTGTGCCGTGTAAACGCATAGGCGGCGTTCAGGCAGCTGCACCGGTGTCATTCGTGCGCGACGCCGCCATTGGCCTTGGCGACGTTCCGAAAGCTTCCACCGCGAGCCGGCAGCTGGCTGCGGCGCTCCGAGGCGATCGTCGCGCAAGGCTCGGTCCGTGCCGGGCGGCCGTGCCGAGGCCAACCCTGCCGGTCCCGCGCATTCGCCCGGCTCGGGCGTTTCTCGCCGCCGCCGCCGCCGCACAAGCCGACGCACGTGCCCACGTTCCGCGTCCCGCAGAAGTACGAACCGCGGGCGGCTGGGCCGTCAGGTTCGTCGGTCGACGACGGGGACTCGGAGTCGCTGAACCGGATGGCAGCGGCGGCGGCGCTTGAGGGGGCGGCGGCGGCGGCGGCGGCGGCAGTAGCCGTGCGCAAAGGGGGTGGCAGGAGGGCGAAACCAGGAGTCGTCAGCGCTGAATTGCGCCGTTTGGAACGGTCGGGTGTTGCTCCTCCACAGGCCTGGCAGCAGGGAAGGGGACGGGAGAGACCTTTACAGATCAAATCACTCCGAATGCGCCCAATCTCATTAATTTTAAGCGGGAATAAGAGATATAATTACTTTGTTGTAGGTAGGACTCCCAGACTGATATATTTTTAACAGTTCCAAAAACAAACTACTGCAAGCAATTTACCTTTTTGCCAGAAGGAGATGATTTTACAGCAACTGCAATGAGAAAAGAAGTCACAAAACACGCAGAAACGTTTCAGACATTCGTGGCTTACACGGGGGAATGCATCTCACTCGACGCAGCAATCAGAAATGTCGTTTTTGTGAAATGGTGGCACTTGGCTTGAAAAGTTTAATCATCTCCGCCCTCTCGTTTCTCTCTAGGGTTTTTGAGTTTCCAGGACAGATGACTCCTTGACCGTGAGGAGACGCGCCGGTCGCCACCCAAAGCGAGCGATGAAATCTCCACATTCCGATGTCGGGAGGCCAGTCTCTCCGAAGGGTAACCATCATTAACTTCCCACAAAGTGGTACTCGTTGTATTGACCCCAGGGGAGTAATAGACTTTGGGAATTCTGGGATGGGATTTGAAATTGACTTGCAACCCACAAATTGTGAGTGAAGCACTCTAAGCACACTGACATACAGCCAGATAGAGTAACCTAAGAATGATAATACTTTATACAGCATGATAATAAACCATTCCAGGTTTAGAACAACTTTTAGGATGTTATACCTCACTTTCAGGAACTGTATACGACACTAACACATTCCTGCGGAGGGAGCTGGTAGTAACGTTGGGTTGCTCGGTCAATGGCCAGGGTCAATGGCGGTGTGGTGTATTCCGCAAATATGGCCGACTGTGAGGGTGGGCACAAGCCGGCGTGAGTAGGTTAAACGTTGAGTTGTATAAGAGCAACACGGGGTGACCAGCCACTCCCCACCCAGCCCCACCCCTCCAAACCCCCAACCAGCCCCCACCCAGCCCCACCCAGCCCCTCCCCACCCTCCCCACCCACCCTTCCCAGCCAGCACCTTCCCACCCAGCCCCTCCCCACCCTCAACTCTCCACCCAGCCCCACCCCTCCCATTTTTGGATGCACGACGGACGGACGGACACAATAATCCCCTGTGGGCTGGTGTAACCAGGAGGTTCCTACCAGTATTCAAACTAAAATGACTGAGACGCTGCATGACAAGCACACACGGGCGAAAAATTAAACCGGTTCAGAAAATTCAACAGGAGCAAGAGCGCCCTCTGCTGTGAAAAACAAGCACGGACGTGACCTGGGCCTGTGTTCTTCGTCACGGATCGGCTCTGGCTCAACATTCCGACACTCGGGCTCAGCTCAGGCTTGAGCCGCTCATCTGCTTCTAAAGATGCACGAGCGGGTGAGCCGTGGCCTGGCTCAGAGGCTCAGCTCCACGTAAATCCTGGGACCAGACTCAGAGCTGGCTCAAGTGAAGCGTGGCCTTTGAGCCACGGCTCACTTGAGCCGGCTCAATCCTGAGCCAAGCCGTGGCTAATAATGCGCGCCTCGGAGTCCGCCAACTCTGGAACTGGCTCTGGAGGCTCTCTCAATCTGGAATTCTAATTTGTCATCTTGATCTCAAGAGCCGCTGGCCCACAAAAGACAGTAATTCTATGATGGTCAAGCTGTTTAATCAGATACTACAATGTGGTAATCGGGGAAATAAAAAACGATTGTAAGGCGGGGGAAACACCGTTGCGATTGCTCTGGTGAATGGTTTCTAAGCCCATACCTCCGACGGTCTGGCTTGACGAAGACGTCACGTCGGATGGCTCGGTGTTGGAGGAGGAATTCTTCATGCCGGTGTCCGGTATGAAGCTGGCACACACGTGGGTGGCATGCACAACAGGTATCGCATTTGTTAAGTCATCAGTGCCCACTCATGCAAGGATGTAGAAGCATTTTATCGACCCTGGGAGGGATGATGGGCTGGATTTTAGCTCGCAGCTTCCCATGGAGAGCCGCTCGCCCTACCGCTGTGCCACCTGGCCAGGTACATTAAACACCACCAAGTAAGATACGTTGGAAGGAGTGGCGGTATAGTAAGTAGCACATTTGAAGCTGAAACTAGCAACTAGAATTCAATTCGCAGCCACGGCCACCACCTGCGGTTGAGTTATATCTAAACCGGATCCGGTTTGCTCCCTTCACCTACCCGCACTATGGTCAATTAACCCTCACGGCCCGCACGGTATGGGGGAGGGCCCTCATCCAGCAGTAGATTGACAAAATCCCCTTCACGCCTACACGTGCACACGGGGAACCAGTTGGAAGGCTACGGCCGAAGTCTGCGTGGAGAGGAGTGGCGGGCGGACAAGAGGCGGCGGCCCCGCACCTGCTGGCGATGTCGCCGAGCGGGGACTCGACGGCACGCACGCTGTCCGGCGCTCGCTTGCAAAACCACAGGCAGAGCGCGAGCAGCAGCAGCAGCCCCAGCGCCTCGCTCGTCAGCAGCAGGTACAGGTGACAGGCGGTCACCTGAGTGGGGACGCGTTACACACGCGCACCGTAGCGACCGATGAGTTTGTACGCGGTGAAAAAGGCACGCGGGAGTCCGTTCCATGTTTGGTGAGAGAGGCCCTTTTGAATGGGCAACACGTGAGTCGTCCTGTGGCGTCATCTCGGGCAGCGAGGTGCGACCCGGGGCCCGGCGGGAGTGCGTTCGCTACGCGTTGCAGAGGGTTCGTGGTTGGACTATGGGCAGGCCACCGTGATTCTTACCGCTGGTGTACTAACCGCCTCATTCGCGGCGGACGTTAGAGCTCCCGTGATATCATTCGAAGACGACTGGGGCGGTTGCGTGCCCACGTGACGGTCCAACTTTGAAAAATTACTTTGCTTGGGAAACGCATGGCTCTCCAGAGAAGGAGTTTTGAGACTCAGTGATGTTTTCCTGGGGGAAAAAAGTGAGCTTCAAAATAACAATCTTCATTAATTATTAGTTTGTTTTGAGTTAGATCGTGTCGAGGAATAACGGCAATTTTTGTTTTTTTTACTCTAACAATCCACCACCTGACGGAGCCAATCAAAATCAAGTAGCCACGTGGTCAAACAAAGCAAACCGTTCCATCTGGCGGGTTTAGCTCTCGCGGCTTTGCACAAAATCTATGGAGGTACAGATCGACGATCGCGCTGCCCCCCTGTAGCGGCTCGACCATTCGCGGTTGGCCGCGAGACTCCTGTACGTATTGTGACTGCACTGCTCGCGATGATGCTGCTGCTGCGGAGAGAGCACACGTGGCGCCGTCTTGTCCTCCGTGTTATCTCCCAAGCGGCCCATCGCGGGTCCCAGGTCACGTGGTGTTCCCAGGTCACGTGGTGTTCCCAGGTCACGTGGTGTTCCCAGCCTCCGGTGAAGTTCAGCTGCACGATGTTTTTTTCTCCAGTAGTGTACAGCACTGTACATGGAACCGTGTACAGTATTGTACACTACACAACTTTTTTTCATTCTATACATTTACTGTGCAAGTTACAGTTAACACAAAAAAAGAATGATCATATTTTACATTCAAAATGCTTCCTGTTTAATGTGCTGGGTGGATGTATTATGAACCGCGAACCAAACCATAATTTCCTATTTGCCTTTGAGTTTGCTAATCGTGGATTTGCCGATTGCAACTATTTTCAAGAATGTAACCCCCACGATGGGCAAGGGTTTGCTGCATACCAAGTGATGTGGCTTATCAGCAAAACCGGGTTTACAGACAATACATATTATGGATATTATGGGTAAATGAAAGGTTAGAAAGCCGTGTGGTGGATGACGAGGGCAATGTGCATGACGCTCAGATGGGAATTTCGACCGACCTCTTGCTTCAGCTGCTGCACACTTTGTGTGACGGCCACCAGACCCAAGGTCAGATTCTCCACTCTCGACAACAGATCTCCCATCAGATGTTCGTGCAGCACCACCTGCGATATCACAACAAAGACAAAGACGCCCCCCCTCCATGTAGCTTTTAACAGGCTGTTGGCGAAAGTGTCATTAGCGAGCACCTATGAAGGTCGGCACAACGCATGAGATGGGCGGGTGGCCAGCACCACGAACGGCAGCCTTTGTCTCCCGAGTGGCGATGTTCGTTTACACATCGCACGAGGTACTCATTTGAAGCAGAGTCGAGAATAGAAGCGGTCCAGGACTCGTTCTGACAATAGTCACCGTGTTGGTGGGCGTGAGCGGAAATCGAACCTGGGTCGCCAGGTTCGCAATGCTGTGCGCTAACCGCTACACTACCGCTCCCCACTACCGCGATTATCACACGCAATTCGGGCAGTATCCCACCAACCTTGGCAGTACCCAACTTCACAAAGAAATAACAAATGTACCGTAAACCAATGAATACATTTCCTCTTCTTGGTTCTTTCGGTAAAGTCACATAGAAGGGAAATAATTATTAGGGAAATAAATAATTATTAGGGAAATAATTATTATTTCCCTTCTACGTGACTTTACCGAAAGAACCAAGAAGATGAATCCCTGCAGTCACGAAAGCTTTAAATCAATATTTAATACATTTCCTCCTTGCTGTTGTTATCTTTTTCCAATTTTTCTACAAATGTTACTATCGGTGTCACGTCAGAAGACGAAGTCTTCATTTGGAAGGACAGCAGGGCAGTGCATCATCCCATGTTGGATCAAGGCCTTCAAAGGAGATATTGCATCTGAGAACCTTGCAACTGCTCCCCCCCTCGCCCACGCTATGGAGTGCACTTTCCATACGAGCTGCAAACGGTGAATTTCCATGAACAAAACTATGTTCATGAAGATTTTTTTTTGTAATTTGAGCAAGCGACACTTTTCATTCCATACATTCATTTCAAATTCATCTTTGTCCGTGCAGAATTTTTGCTTTCGTCTGTAATGCTACTTCTACTTGGTCGTTTTTATTTATAATTTCTATTTGCACCATTATTGCACTTTGTCTTTATGTCATCGCTTTTGTCATTGCGGTGCCCCAGGTCACGCTTGCTAATGTGGCTCCTACCCTCGTCTCTCGAGTTCCCACCTGGCTACGCACAATCGCGCACAGTGACGAGCCTTATTATACAGTGCACACACAATACTCTCGTGATCACTACTTGTGTGTGGAGAATAACATGAATTACACATTTTTTTTTACCTGCTCCTGTGCCATGCGGGAGGAATTGAGCAGCTTGGCGATGGTTTTGTCGAAGGTTTTCTGCATCTCCTCCATCTGGCGTCTGTACCTGTGTGTGTGTGTGTGCGCACAGGACAGCACATTTGGTGGAAATTAATATACGAGTAAGTAACCCCTTGAAAATGTTTAATCCGAACGATGTCGAGCAAAAACATTACTTGTATTATTTGAAACAATGTGCCTAAATAAGGTGTTCTACCAATGTGCAATGTCTGCTATGGCATTGATTATAAACATGGACAACGACTAAGAAAGTGGAACACAAGCTGAAAAGTACACAGAGAAGCACAAAGAGATGCAATTCTAAATAACATTGACAGACAGAGAGAAAAACACATGGATCCCAGACTTACTGAGGCTTTTCTGGGTAAAGATGACCATTATAAACGGTGACGGCAATTTTTCCGTGGCAATATGGGGGCGCTATTTACAAATCCTGTAAAACTTGTCTAGGGCAAGTCCTCGCTTGATGCGCTTTTACACTATCACGCGTTTTTCGCTATGACGAGGTTCTTCCATGAGGGAACACTTTTCGCACAAAGCGGAACGCGCGGCGTTATAAAACAGAACGTGCCCATTATAACGCAGTTTGTGAGCGATTGACGACAAACCACTTTCTGGAGCTGCGCAGCTTAGCGGTGCGCGATACGGTACGTGGAATGACACAGGAACGCAGCGGCATCTCACTGTGCGTGCGTACGTCGTAATCTCGACAATCTTTATCGTTACATTAATTGTGGGTAAATAGTTTTCGCTGAACGCGTTTTTTGCTTAACCAGGAACTTTTCACGAACGCAGCTACATTGTTAGATGCGTTCCTGAAATAACTCGTTATCCAGGCAGACTCCTCCCGTACGCGATGAGGAATTTTGACGAAATAACTACAGACACGGGGGAACTCAACGCTTACAGGGAACGCTTCCATGTCACTCGTCACCTCGGACCACAGATAAAATGCGGATTATAGGATTTTTCACGGCTAAAATTGAGCCGAGGGCATCCGGGTTTGCAGGTAAGAGAAATGGAATACCTTAGGCTGACCTCCTCCAGGTAGCGGCTGCTCAGGGACACGTTGAGCTCCAGCGCTCGGATGCGGTTGCTGAGACGCATGAAGACCGACTCCTTCTGGGCCGAGCCGAGAGCCAGCGCGCCGGCGGGGGCGGGCGAGAGGTCGCTGGCTTCAGGGTAAACGTCGGCCTGCGCCGCGTCCGCCCTGGCCTCCTCGCCGGATCTGGCCGCGGGTGGCGGCGGCCGCGCGTCCCCCTCGCTCGGCTTTCCTTCCTCCGAGCGGGCGTCCCGTTCCGGCGGTTGCTCCACGTCGGAGATCGTGGCCGAAGCCTCGAGCGCGTCGACGGCTCGCGCCGACGGCGCGACCGACGTGGCCTCTTTGCCGTCGTGCGCCGCTTGTAAAATGTCGGGCCGAGCGCCGGCCTCGATGAACGTTGTGACGGACGGCTCCACGCCGACGGTGAAAAGCTCGTCGCCCTCCGACGCGTGGCCTGCGATGGCCGTGCACGCAACGTGCGATGCGTTCTCCTCCTCGTGGCGAGCGTCGCCGCTGATGCTGCCCGTTTCGGTGCCGTCGCCGGTCAGGCTTCCAAAACTAACGCCGCTGCTGCGGAGATCCGCGGCGAGCGGCTCCTCTGTCGATGGGCGCGCGGAGAAAATGGCGGCGTCCGAGGGCGCGGGACTGATGTGATCCGCGGCAGGCATGCTCGCATCGGCTTTAATATCGGCCGTAACGACAGACGGCAGAAGGACCGTGGTGGATTCATGAGCCAACGTAGCGACAGACTCGCTGGCTGGTAAATTCGACGCGGTCGGAGACTCTGCCGTTTGTAGGACCAAGCGGGAGCTAACGGGCAACGATTCGTACTTAACACTCGCTGTGTAATCGATGGGAACGTGCCACGGGCATTTCTTCAACACCACTTCCAGAAAAGTTACCCGATGGCTCTGTGCCAAATAATCGCCGCACTGTCCCTTGTCGGTTTTGCTGAAAGGGCCTTTGTTGGGCAGAATGAGTTTTGTCAGTTCTTTCTTCCGCTCGGTGGTGAGTGTGTGGTCATCCAAAGTTGTGACCCCGGGTCTCCTCCTATCGTCATGAACGACTGCGATTTTATCTTTGAGCACCTCAGGAAGTTCGGCTTGGTCTGGTCTGCAGAAATAATACGGACGCACCAGCCCAATTTGACTCCATTGTGTTTGGTGCAATACTAAATGAGGTCATCAAACATGTAACAAATGATCAGAAACAAAGGTTAATAACACTTAGGCCGTGCATTTGTCGTTTTGTCTGTTTATATACTCTGATAATAACCACCCTAAGCTAATATGAGGTTTATGTAATCTAATTTAACTGTGAGCTTTCAACTCAATATGACTGAGCAAACTTTTGCTTAAGGAAATGTACTTTATTTAATACTACATTTCTTCACCGTTTTTCATTTCTTCTGTAATGCGGTTGTTTTGGCCACGATTTATATTTAGTTCATTGCTGTACTTAGTTTTTACTGCTTTTATCATTTTGGTGACCCAAGTCGCTTTTGCCTGATTAAACAAAATAATCGAATACTATAAACTCGTACTCCTGTTAATAAAACGTGAGCACCATTTTGAAATCGCGTCCGATATATCTTGCTCCTATAACATTATCTGTCGCCAGGAAGTGAACCCAGGTCCACAGGGTGCAGAGCGCGGCAGACAAACCCACCGCACCACTGGCTCATCATTTATAAACAAGCGCGTACGCAATGCAAGAAGACTAAGGACGGCCGATGCGGCACGCATAACGATTGGGAGTTTTGGAGAGCCGATGTGAACCTGTGGAGCCAGCCCAAATTTGAATGGGTGTCCCCACGCAAGATGAGATGGCGTCGTACCCATTCACAGCTGTCTCCGGCTCCCCAGAGGCATTCTCCCGCACCGCATGCTGATCTCGAAGAGCCACTCCAACTGCGAGCAGAACAGCAAGCACAGCGATGGTTCAGGCAGCTTCTCAAGCACCCTAATGCTAAAGATTAAATACACGCACGACAATGCAGGACTTTGGGCTAATACATTTATCAGAGTCTGTATCTCCGAGTAAAATATAAGTGATGAAGTTTTGTCCGTCAGCTCATGGGCCGTTCCAGACCAAATATATGCAGGTGCATTTATTTAAGCGGCTAACGTCTGGAAAAGGTTGACTTTTTGGGTCTCAAACTTCGATTTAAAGCTTTCGTGACTGCATGGATTCATATTCTTGGTTCTTTCGGTAAAGTCTCATCAGCAGTGTCACTAATTGTATAAATGCTGCTGGATTGCCGGGTATAAAGAGTGAGGTATTTATATAATTCTAGAGTTTTGTACTGAATGTGGAAAATTTAAGGTCTAAAATGTAGCATTATGTTTAGACAGACTCTTACCGATGGCCAATAAAATGAAAAACCGACGGAATTTCTGTCCGTGAAAATGTGAACCTTACGGCCTTCCTTGTCCCCCTTGTTGCCTCCGAGCACCTTGGCTGCCATGTTCACCATGCTCAGAATGGCACCTAAGGGTGCAACGCATCGCGAATGAGTCGGGGTTATGCACGCCACAGTCACAGCAGAGTGGCGGGCGACGTGCTGGTGCAAGTCAACTCACTCGTGGCAGACCCCAGCAGGTTGTCTGAAGAGTTCTCGTTGGGATTTCCCAACCCAATGGCGATATCTGACAGTGTGTTGGGGCGACAACAAACACAAACATTAGTTTTCACTTAAGGGTGTTCATCGTTTACAGTTGAAGTGTTTACATGTTTGAGCTTCGTGTGTATGTATGTTGAACTTCTTTCGCAACATATGTAGCCAACCGTGCTAATCGGAGGTGCTTTCACAAATGATGAGAGTTTTCTCCATTTAATAACGGAGCCAATTTATTTCTTCACCGAGTCTCAAGACTCTTTTTAAGAGGGTTCTGCAAATCTTCTTGGTTCTTTCGGTAAAGTCACGTAGAAGGGAAGTAATAAAATAATAAAAATAATAAAACATAATAAAATAATTCTCACGACGTTTCGGCCACAACGCAAGCAGCCGTCTTCAGGTGAAACCAGGTCTGTCGAGGCGACAGACCTGGCAAAGTTCTGGAGGGTTCTGCAAAAGTAGAGGGGGGGGCAGCAATCGCTTTGTGTAATCCTGATAAAAGAATTTGCGGTGTAATTTTTCTAATTTGCCAAAAAAATTGGACCCCACGATGCTGGCTACGCGACGGTCTGCTCTTCTTCAAATGACGTCACGAAATCTTAACGTCGACCGCGAGCGACGCGGGCAGCGCACGGTACTTGATGGTCAGTGTTAACCAGGGCGGCCCGTCGGTATCGAACAGTGAAAACATTCGTAACAGGCGCCGAGTGCTCCACCGCCGGGTCGCGTCACCGCCCCACGTGAGGGAGGATGAATGCCGAACTTGGGTCCCAACGTTCCGTGAACTTCGACTCCCCATGGCAAGTGACCAGG
>CM025656.2:2139173-2156342 GCA_014621495.2 Entosphenus tridentatus
TTCTTCACCTGAGGACGGCTGCTTGCATTGTGGCCGAAACGTGAGAATAATTTTATTATGTTTTATTTTTATTATTTTATTATTTCCCTTCTAAGTGACTTTACCGAAAGAACCAAGAAGATTGTTATTACAATACTGTACCACATACTGGTGGTCCCCTTTTAATGTGCAAGTGAGCACGCATGCGATCGCATGGGGAGAGTATTATGCACGTTGCCTATTTATAGTCGTATCGAGTCGTCCAAGTACTGCAGTCCAGATAAGGTCACGCACAGCACCGAGGGTGTGGGTGCATCAAACACCAACTCGCGCGGACGCAAACGTCGGCACCTAGACGGGTTGCCAAAACACCGCCTCGGCGGTAGCCTCTGTTGTTGGTGACGAGTTTTCACCAAACTTTGGCATTCGGCAACCATGCGAATTGTTGAATTGTGTGCAAATTGTCGACAAATGTTGACCGCGGAAGCGCTCTTATCCGTTGTGCTGGGGAGGCAACATCGCCGATTCTCTGTGAGTTCTATATACTCCACTTGCCCTAACCATAACCCTGATATAGTGGTGGAAATTCCACATTCCTATGGGAGGCCAAAGGATAACCCACTCTATATGACTTTGAAACTCATTTATTTAGAACTGACTTTGTCTGTAGTTAGTTATTCTTCCCACGCAACTCTGATTTAGCACGCGTGGCTAAGGTTCTAAAGAAATGAGTTTTCAATCTAGATGTAAAAGTGCTTAGAGCCCCAGCGCCAGGTGGACAAATTAGGAGCCGCGTTTAAAATCAAGTGTCAGGCGAGACGTGAGACTCATGGGAGATGGTACAGGAGGATGATGATGAAGGTGATGATGAAGGTGATGATGATGAAGGTGATGATGAAGATGATGATGATGATGATGAAGATGATGATGATGAAGATGATGGTGATGGTGATGATGAAGATGATGATGATGATGAAGGTGATGATGAAGGTGATAATAAAGATGATGATGATGGTGATGATGAAGATGATGATGAAGGTGATGATGATGAAGGTGATGATGAAGATGATGATGAAGATGATGATGATGATGATGAAGATGATGAAGATGATGATGATGAAGATGATGATGATGGTGATGATGAAGATGATGATGAAGGTGATGATGATGAAGGTGATGATGATGAAGGTGATGATGAAGATGATGATGAAGATGATGATGATGATGATGATGATGAAGATGATGAAGATGATGATGAAGATGATGATGATGATGAAGGTGATGATGAAGATGATGATGATGATGATGAAGGTGATGAAGGTGATGATGAAGATGAAGATGATGGTGATGATGAAGATGATGATGAAGATGATGATGATGAAGATGATGATGGTAATGATGAAGATGATGATGATGATGAAGATGATGAAGATGATGATGATGATGGTGATGATGAAGATGATGATGAAGGTGATGATGATGAAGGTGATGATGAAGATGATGATGAAGATGTTGCGGTTGCATGGCGCACAGATAGTCCGGACTGAAAGAGCCAGCGTGGTTTGTTGGCGTTCGCGGGGTGGATTTGAAGATTGATTTTGCTCACTTGGGAGATGGGCGTAGTTGTTGGTGTTTGTGTGCGTCGCTGAGCAGACAGGGTGGATTTGAACATGGATCTTGCTCACTTGTGAGTTGTTGTAGGTACAGATGAGGCAAGGGGCTATTCAGCAAAAGTTCATGAGCACGCTGTATATTGTATATAAAAAAACAAACACAGTTGTATGAAAACAAATATTTAAGTAATTTTAATTAACACATGAACACGTCTGTTTCATTGAGTAACGAAAACAATGGGAGTCGGTAAGCTTCGGCGCCTTCTGAAGCAACGTGATCCGGCAACAGGTTACGTAGGAATATCGGACCGGTTTTGAATTTCTCGAGTCTCGTCAGCACAGTGTGACCTGTCACACGTGTTGTTTGTGTACTGTACCACTGCAACGTGATGGTTATGGTACTAATAATGGCTAGTGACATTAAGATAACCTGTCAACCCCTTATCAATGCCCTACCTTATTACAAACCAAGTCAGACCTTATTGGTCACCCCGTGCCCCTTATGAATCCCAACGTTCATCCTACAAAGTCCCATCACAAGGGAGAAACACAAACAAATAGACACAATTGATTTTGCCCGGATCGAAACGGCTGTACGCCGTATGGACCTGAAAACTCAATTTCCCTGCACATGAATACGGGGTAAACCGTATGGGTTGACAGGTATGCAATAATGCAAGTTGTGTCAATATATTTTTTTAAATTATTATTATGGTTGAATTATTTCAGCCAGGTAGTATACTATGCCTGACTCACATTTGCAAGATTGCGAGTTCAAATGGTGGTCGGGCATCAACGAAGCAAATTCATTTATCGAGTCGATAAAATGGGCAACTCTTTGTGGGGCATCAATGGTGGTTCGTCTCACTCGGAGGCTGACTCTGACAGCGTCGTGAACACTGCCCAAATGTCATTTGAACATAGGCATGCTTCGGCGCTCGTAATAATTGCGGTAAAACAATTGACTCGTAACACGAGAACAGGGCACGCGAATAGGCGTGGCGAGGGGGGTGGTGACATCACGCGATGTGGCGTGAACGGCGCCAGCATCTTTGTCGTCACGAGTCAACCGGGGCAGGCGAACGCAGAGACATTAAACGGCAACTCCAGGTCGTGATAAACACAGAAGCTTCACAGCGCTCCCCTTCTTCCTCTTTCGCGTCCATTTTTTTTTTGGGGGGGGGCCGCCCCCGGATTGTGACCGATCACAAATTGATGCCGACATTTGGCATCCCCGTTCGGCTGCTTCAGCGGTAGCCGCCGTGGATTTGTATCAGATCGCCGTTGAATTATCTGGTTGGGGCAGTCCGCTCACGGTGCGTTGGCACGGGTCTGAGACGTCGCGACACCACCACAGTCACAAACTGGACTCTCGTTAATTTCACATTCGTGGAGAAAGTGTCCCACATCTTCCACGGATCCGATTCAAGGAGCAGAGCAGATCTTCCTCGGCAGGTCAGATCCTGGTTGGAGGATGTGTGGGGGTCGCTGACGATGGATTTCTGCAGCTGGGTTGGTGTTTGCCGAGGCTTCCCTTCATCTTGATGCGGTGGTCTTGTCGTCATTATGGAGGTTTCACCGTAAACGCATTATGGCATTCCCTTGCAGTTTGCCCATCGTCAACCCTCGTACACACAGAATTAAAGGTCAAGAGGTCAGCAAAGTCAATGCCACTGAGTGCCACGAATGTACATCTTGCCGCTGTTTATGTCCTGATCCCACAACTTGCCGTCCCACCATCTGGGATTTGGTCTTCCCCTTCGTCTCGGACCACTGGGTTGCCACTCCAATGCCCGTTTTGGTAATTGGACCGCCTCGTCCTGCAACTCTGGTCGTGTGAGCTCGTTTTAAGTCGATCTTAAACAAGCGTTATCACACGTAAGACACGTTAACCGCTCAAAGGAACAGGCAACGATGATGCGATGCGATCCGCTGTTGTCCATCGTGCACTCTGCTCTCGCT
Source organism: Entosphenus tridentatus (assembly GCA_014621495.2). Lineage (NCBI taxonomy): Eukaryota > Metazoa > Chordata > Hyperoartia > Petromyzontiformes > Petromyzontidae > Entosphenus > Entosphenus tridentatus. Next base: position 2,142,728 of record CM025656.2, read on the forward strand.
GTGGATAAGGGCAAAAGTCTGTACAGGGACTCCTCTACTTACGATCATTCTACTTACGAACTTTGAGAGATACGAACAAACCTGTATCGTTATGTCCAGTTGCCTGTTCGGACCAAGAGTCGTAAGTTCAACTGCCGCGCAATAGATGACGGTGGTATCTGCATCTGCAGAGCATGAAAAACCAGTGGCATCTACATCTGCAGAGCATGAAGAACCAGTGGCATCTACATCTCCAAGGGATCACTCAACTTTTAAAGCCATTCCCGTGTTTCGTGTACATGCCGTACAACATGTTTGGAATCTATCGGAGTAAAGTTGGACTTGCGAATAAATCGACTTCTGAACAGACCTCTGGAACTTAACTCGTTCGTTAGTAGAGGCGGCCACGTACCAACATTCTTGACTTACCGAAAGACCCAAAGAATATAAGTGCAAGCATTTGTAAGGGGGCTGAACCCTCCACGTGCCCCCCCCCCCCCCAAGACTAGACGGCTACGTCCGGCCCACATTGCTGCATCTGCCCTGTGGGTGCAAATGACACATTGTAAACAACATAATGGCCACATTGTCTCAATTCGTGCACACCGGCCGAGTGGCTGCATGTTTCAGTAAGACGATACAAGCAAGATAAGATGTGGCATGCGGTACAAATGTAACAGACGAGAAAATGCAGTTGCCCATAGCCGATGGAACACACTGCCCGTTGAGATCGGATCTGCTGAGTCAATCTTCCACCTTCAAATCTCAATTAAAAACTCAGCTGTTCAAAAAGTTCCTACAATCTGCCTTCAATACCCTCCCCTACTCTCCCACCTTGTATATTCCGTCCCTTGAATTGTTTCTATGCTGCTCTTATGTTTATACACATACCAATGTTTTTTTCATGTAATAGTTTATTTTAAGCATGTATAATATTGAATACTTTTTTTAATGTTTCGTGCTTTGAGCATGGGAAAAGTGCTCTATGAATAAAATGAATTATTATTAATACAAATGATGAGACAGATCAGATAGACAATATAACAACCTCAAAATAATCGATTGTCTCGTGAAAATCGTGCCCATAAATCGTAAGAATTTATGGAATCACACCAGAGGAGCATAATGATATGGCTACCTTACATTCGTACGTGTACTTCCAACAATAAACATTTATTGAGTCGTAAAGCATTATGACAGTGAAATTGAAAGGTACATTTTCACCTTAACTGTGTTTGACATCAACAAAGTGGGGACTTTGTAAAACGCGAAATAGTTATACTTTGGCCTGGAATGTGCAGAGCGCGAATCAATGTGAGTGGCTGTGTCTGTGGCGCTGCGGGGCCATAGCTGACCAGGATTATGTCAAAAACGTAATCCGTCTGTCAAAACACACGAGCACATGATCTCATTTACCTGAGCTCTGCATGAGCACTACTGGAGGTTTAGGCAGGGTCATGGGGCAGCTAGCAGGGGGTGGTGGTGTTGGGGCACGTTCACAAATCACAGGTTTGATATCAACAAACGATTAAGCTATTTCTCGGCTGTATGTTTATTAAAGGAGGTGTTATGCTGATTTAGTACAGTATAGAGTGTAATGCTAGTGTGGTGTGTGGTGTATACATCCGGATCGGTGGCACAATAAGTTTTAAAGTTCAAATTCTAGTTGGGGGTTGACTCAGACCATCATCCCTCTAGGGTAGATAAATGCATTCCATTTTGTGGGCAATTCAACAGTGGTTAAATTTCGATTTAAAGCTTTCGTGATTGCAAGGATTCATCTTCTTGGTTCTTTCGGTAAAGTCACGTAGAATAGAAATAAAAAAAATAATAAAAATAAAACATAATAAAATAATTCTCACGACGTTTCGGCCACAATACAAGCAGCCGTCCTCAGGTGAAGAACAGGTCTGTCGATAAGACAGAGTCTGAGATCAGACTCTGTCTTATCGACAGAACCAAGAAGATCAACAGTGGTTGTCCCATGGATAGACTCACTCTCGCCATAGGAATGAGGAATTTCCACCACCGGCTCAGGGCGATCAGCGCCACGTGAATGCTCACGTGAGCAGCAGGTGGCAGCTTTCCTTGTGACGACACAAACTGGTCACGTGAATCCGAGCTTCATCTCGTCCAAAGCCACACGTGGCCTGGAGCTGGTGCTGGTACGGAATTTGTACTTGTGTGAAGTCGACAATTGCAAAATGTTTATCTTGTATGTTTAAAGAAAAACAGTCGAATGAATGGCACAATTACATCGCTTTGCCTCTGCTTCAGAAGACCTTGCCCTGCCCAGGAATGTTCAGGCGTGCTCGCTGTCCCTGTGGGCTGGGCTTGGTCGGCAACGTGGTATTCAGAACGACTTTTTTTTTAATTACTTCTCCATAAAAAAAAGAACCTCCCCTTCATCCACCGCCTTAACTATACTGCGTTGGGAGAGTGTTCGAGCCTTCAACGACGTGTTTTTGCACCCGCGCAGAATACTTGCGTTGCGTGATTGTCAGCGCGTGCTTCTAAGCGCCAAAGAAACAATGGTGATTGAAATCAGCATCACACCACCATGGGATTGGCTAAGGAAGCACCCACCCGAGACTCCAGAGATGAATTCGTTTCATTCCTCTGCCCCAAACATCCATTAAAGGAGACGTTGCCAGATACCTCCGATGACCACGGTGCCATGACGGGCCCAGATCTAGCTTTACAGCGTTATAAACAAATATATAGCTTGCAAGTTCTTTACATTTTTAGAACTTTTATTTCATAACGCAATTGTTGTTCGTGAAGGTATGTGAGAGATAAAGTGCTTCCCGCAAGACAACCAAAGCTTTTCATTGATCTTCAGTGGAAAATTTTACTCGAAAGACAAGACACCCGTTTCACGTATTTGTCCCCGTTCATACAAACACAAATTAAAGATATTTATATTCTTAGGTTTTTTCGGTAAAGTCACGTAGGTAAAAAATTAAAATTAATAAAAGTAAAATAAAATAAAAATAAAATAATTTGAATTTTTTACCTACGTGACTTTACCGAAAAAACCTAAGAATTTGAATCCTTGCAGTCACGAAAGCTTCAAATCTAGAATTAAAGGTATTTGTTTTAACACATCCCATCAGCCGCATGGCCTTCTGGGAGTGCACCATTTCAGCAGCAATGGTTCATCAACACAAGCAACGGCGTTCATGATGATGTTGTTGTTGTTGTTCAACGAGGTGTATCAGAAGCGTGAAAATTGCAGCCAAGATTGTTGGCGAACGCCTCGGACTGTGTGCGGTGCGTGTCGCCCGTTCCTGTGCGACGCTGTCTACAATGTTGAATAATGAACGACACTTTTACGGACACCTCACATGATTGTTGTTAATATTTTGTTGTTGATGCAAGTTCAATGATCAGTTTAAAAAATCTATGATTTCTTTTAAATGGCGTTATTCATGCAAATTGCATCTCACAGTCGCAGAGGAACCAACAAGTTTGAAGGTTGCAAGACGCCCAAAAACAATCCGCAGTTCTCTATATATCAATATGTTTTCAGCCAATGAGTGAGTGTTTGATAATTGTTTTTTTTTACCCTTTTATCTGGCAACAAAACTGACACCTTTTTTACGAGGAGTCATGTTTGCATAGACCACAATACCTGCAGTCATAATGCAAACAAAAACATAACTCTGATAATGTATGCACTGTCCTTGAAGTTGATTGGTCCACACCCGAGATAGCTTTTCTTAGAGCCTAGTCTCACATGGTGTTGGACCAGAAGACGCCAAAAGGCGCACAACTCAAAGACAATGCACCATCAGAGTATGAGAGCTCGGGGTAAGCATTTACACCATTGGTACCTCATTTACCAGTAAAAAATATGATAATTGGTTTAAAAAAGGTGTTAGTTTTGTTGCCAGATAAAAGGGTAAAAAAAACAATTATCATATTTTTGGACTGCCAAATGAGGTACCAATGGTGAGTGTTTGTTACACGTGTGGGAGGAAACACCCGGAGAAAACCCCATGCGTGCGAGGGAGCAACGCTCTATCCCCATACAGGAGGGACAGGTGATATCAGTCCACACTTTGCCGTGACTGCGTTCTTCCGGCGAGCCAGGGTGCTGCTGTACCTCGATTCCCACGGGAAGGGAGTCGCGCAAACATTTTGGCATTTGTGCGGTCATCCACCAACCCCGCGCTGCCCCCCCCCCCCCCACAGCGCTTGATCACAAGCGGCCACATGCAGCAGTGCAGCCACCGCAGTTAATTCAGTCGCCGTGACGATGATGGGAACCATTCTCTTAATTCCATGGTCTGTGCAAGACACATATATTCACACTTGCCTTCCCATTCTATCTAGGACTTAAGAGGGGAAAAAAGAAACCCAGTTTCTTGACTTATTATTAATTTCTATTTATTGCTTTTCCTACGCTACTTTATTTTGCACGCCGGTGGCAGTTTTACTCCACTGAGTCGGTGCTAGCCGCCGAGGTCGTGGCGGGTTTCTTTTTTCCCGTTCCCGTTGCTTCGTGCCGCCTCCACTCGTGCCCGTTCCGCTGCCATGTGCGTGCCGATGCCCCTTGCATTCAGTCACTCGAGCGTGTGTATCCATCAGCGTGGTGGCCTGAGACGCCCACTTTAAGACGTCGTTGACCGTAAGTGTCAAACGTGGCCGCAGGAACATCCCGTCTGCACGCGCTCGGCAGAATTCCAGCAGTGCGTAACGACGCGCGCCTTCCAATCGAAAGCTGACCACCTACTCGCTCCCGGTTTCTCAGCAGGTGCGATGTCACGTTCAAGTTCATTTATTAGGTATAGCCCTGTGAGCCATTCGGCTCTTGAACCGCAACAAAAAAAAACACAAACATGAACATGAAAGCATCTTAAAGTGAATATGTGACTAAGTGCAAACAGAAAATCCAAGAAAAGACAGCAAAATATTGCAGAATAAACACCGTACACCAACGCTGTGTGCAAAAATCCCAGTGGGATGCAAGTCAAACAACAACAACAACAACCACAAAACAACTTAGATTAAGGCCATCAGTCTTACTTCGTACTACAACAAACAAACATGGCTAAACCACGTATGCCGCTTGATCCCAGTTATGTTGTTTGTTGCTAACTTTGCACTGGAACGTGCTCTTGCCATGAAAGCCACCCACTTTGTCTGCTTGTGGGCGCTGGCGTCTACGGTACACATTCCCCACGGCCCATTGTGGCAGACAAACGCAAGCATTGCCCACATACGCAACGCTTTAACGTTGCTGATCCAAATGGGACCAGCATGAATTACGGCGAAATATATTTTGCAGCCCACTGTCGAACAACGATTTCATCGGAGTCAAGAGTGTCTCTCCTAGAATACAGCGACCCAATGCCATATAAATGTAGATTCTTCGAGGCAAATGAGTGCATAGGACAATGGTCATGGACACAAAAAATGTTGCTAAATAATCTCTCTTTACGTTAGTCTTATTGTCACTTGTATGCCCAGTGCGCTATTGCCATGTTGTGAGAAAAACAACACTGGTCAACAACAAAACAATTTTTTGCAGCTGTTCTAGACTAATTTCAAGATGCTGATTCCAAATCTGATCTCAGATTTGCTCTATCACATCTCATTTTTATGCTATCGGCATACCCCATTTTCATTGATTTTACCCGAAATTAACTCTGTCACTTATGATTGCAAGTTGTTGCGAGTCAGTGACTGCTTTAGTGTTAAAATATGGTGCTGTATTTTTAGGATAGTGTGTTTATAATATAATTTTATGTAGATATCCACATTTATTTAATATTTTTCTTCTGCAGTTTTTATTGAAAATGCAATATTTGATATCTCAAAAACTGATGCCAAATTTGGAATCAGCACCCCAAAATTACCTTAAAACCGTTGGAATACCTTATGCCAGAAAAAGTCTGTTGACCAGTGTTATTGGCCTGTTTGGCCCCTTTGAAGGCTGTCTCCCTGTTGCAGTGTCATTTTAAAATGACACTGCTGTAAGGAAGCCGTTAACAAATGGTTCACGTGATGCTGGTGAAACCTTTCACCGTGACGAAATAATGTCCCTTGCTCATTTGGTGCAAAAATATATAATAAGATGGAGACTGTTGAAAAAAAGAAAATGTTCATGGCATTTCCATTCATAAACAAATAAAGGTTTGTATCAGTTACATACAGAGTTATACAAGAAAGATACAAGGAATTCATCTTTTGGGGTATCCGTCATATAATCCGTAGCACCATTAATGTAAAACATATTGCAGACTTACAGTGGCTGGGGTTCAAAGTGGGCCATAACCGGACTTGAATACATCTTTAATCACCAATAACGCGTCTTTGCCACATGTGAATACGACAATCCCACCACGTCTGCGCTGCGAGTGAAAAGGAAACGAAAAAGTTGTGGAGGTGGAGGTAGGAGCGAGATAAGTGAGGGTCGGAGAGTTGGTACTAATTGCAGAGTGTGGCTAATTGAGACAGGGCCACCAGCATTTGATTGGCTCGTGTGCTCCACCCAACAAATGTCTGGCCTCCTCCCCACGCCAACATAAGGACTTCTTAGTGTTTTTGTCTCTTCCATTTATGGTATTTAGAGGGTTGCTCTAAGACCGGTTTAGACCAAGCAAAGGCAGAAAGTGAAAATATGAGAGAGGTCGTAGTTTTATTTTGGGATGTTCTCTATTGTGTGTGTGTTCTCCAGGCACTCCTGTCTCCTTATATAAGAACACAATTATCACTTGAAATAGAATTTGACAATCGTCCAATAAGACCTTGCCTTTTGACTCAATGGGGCTCTCCTGGGTAAATAAGATGGTAATTATACAAAAAATACACGAGTTGTCTTAAAAAAAAATGTGATTCACTTGGGGCATTGACTCTGCTCCCCATCTTTCCATTACCCCGCTCTCCACAACCGGTTTAATTTATGTTGACGGTGTGTACGAGCGTCACGACAATGTAACGGTCCGGCGCATTGCCTCAATGAAAAAACAAATGTGATTCGCATTAATTAAAAAAGCACTACCTCAAAGTCTCCCAAATGAACAAAGCAATATCGCTGTGTGGCATTCCCTGCTTAACTTACGAGTAGTAATTCTAGATTTGATTCTACATTTGAAGTTTTCGTGACTGTAAGGATCCATATTCTTTGGTTTTTTCGGTAAAGTCACGTAGGTGAAAATAAAATAAAAACAACTAAATTAAATCACGACCTTTCGGGCGCAACACAAGCGTCCGTCTTCAGGTGGGGACAAACACAGCGAAAAAACAATCGCTTAAGTATTTCTAAGAGATGGCTGTGACGAGGGATGATATATCTGCGGGGGTGAGGGGGGGAGGAGCCAGGGTGAGTGTGGGGGCGGGGTGTTGGCTGGTAGGTGGGCATGAAGTTCAAACTAAAGCTGTTGGATAGAAACAATGGGCTGGTGGGCGAGCCTAGAGTTCAAACTGAAACTGTTGGGGGAAGTGGGCTCTGCAAGTAGTACCCAAGGTGACTTGGCTTAAAAGTCACCCCTTGGTTAGCCGAGGCTCCCATTGCCCATCCACTTTAACCATTGCAAACGCACAGCACAATTTTAAAACGAAAGCCACTAATACTTAGTAAAAGCATACATTAATAAACCTGAATGGTGAAATTGGCATGTCACCTTGTAACCTGGGATTTAAAAGGATATAAACACTTTTACACCATTCATCACATTGGTTTCTTTTTCATATAAAACTTTAGAAAATGAAATTGAATGAAAAATGTAATGATAAAGACACCAATAAAAGTAATTGGTTTCAAAGAATAAAAAATACACGATGGCAGACATGATAAAGGCACTAATTATAAATACCCTAGTGTCAGGGATACTTTGTCATTTTACAATTTCTAGGTCAATTGTGTTTCAAGGAATACATTTTCGGAGCGCTCAAACTCATCATCAAATTGCTGAGTTTAATAAAGAACTCCCTTCGTGAATGACACAAAATTACAATAAAACCACGCCATTCATGCCACTCTTTGCGGCAACAAAGCTCCTGATGCTGTAGCAAGCTCCTGAGAATCCGGCTGTGTGGCATTGACGACCTCAGTACGGGAAGGCAGCCACGGATATTATGACCACGAACGTGGTCTGATGGTCCACCTTCCCTGTCTCGCTGAATGACAACGCTCGCACCTTGAGGCGGTAAATGCGGTTGTCCTGCAGGGCCTTGCGCGCAAATATTATCGCGCGGCCGCCGCCGCCATTACTGCCTCCCCCACCGCCGTTGGCCGAGCCAAAGAAGCCCGAGACGGGGACGACGGAGGCTCCCTCCTCGCGCACGCCGAAGGGCGACGTGGCCTCATGCTCCATGCTGTAGAAGGAGGTGCGCGTGTGGGGTCGGCCCGCGCGCGTGAAGGCGCTCAGGCGGATGAGGTCGGTGCCTGCGGGGACCCCGGCGGGCAGCGACACCAGCTTGTACTCCAGCACGAAGGGCACGAAGGTGCACTCCAGGTCGCTGGCACTCGGGCAGGACCTCACGCAGTGGCTGCAGGGGGTAGGGGGACAGGGAGGCAATGTCAACGTGAGGGCTATAAGAATGGGTATGGGTAACACTCACAGTTTAATTAACCATAAAAAATACGTTAATTAAATGAATTATCTAGAATCCAAAGACGTAGGTACTAATTGATGTGCAGGTGTTCGGCAGCTTAGAATTGGGTGTAAAGCAGCTTTATCTGACACTGAATCAGGTGCGTAAGCTCTGAACATTTCTCACGCAGTCCGAAATTCTCTAAAGCCCCACTGCAAGTTCAGATAATTAATCAGTGATGATTATCTGAACTGGTCCTGGACCTCTCCTAGGTTGACTCAGCCTCAAATGAGTAGCTGGTGCAAAGTGTAAACATTGCCACTAGGGAGACAAAGGTGGCCCGGCGTAGTTCTGGGCATCCACCCCCTCATGTGCCACAGTGCTTTCCTTCATACGTGCTCGGTAACAACGCATGCCCCATCGGTCCGTTAAGGCTATACGGCATATATATACGTCTTTTTGTCTTTTGATTGTGCGAGTTAGTGGGTGAGTTAGGAGATGCGTGACTGTATTAATTCGTGGGTGGGTTAGTGGGTGAGTGACTGTGTGAGTTAGTGGGTGAGTTAGTGGGTGAGTGCCCGTGCGAGTTTGCGTGTTGTTGTGATCTGCAGTATAAGCGGCTGACCACAGTACGGGTGAGACACAACACGGGGTGAACGAATCAATGCACGTGCACAGCAGCAACACGAACTGGTGACTTGAGTATCACTTCTTGCAGGTGACGTGCTGATGAGTGCTGTGCACCTGGAGGACGAGTCCTTCTGATACCCCGACGGGCAGGGCGTATCCACACACTGGTACCCGCCCCGTATGTTGAAGCACATCCGACTGGGTCCGCACTTGACGTTCTGCTCCGAGCACTCGTCCACATCTGGCGATACACACAGGTGACCCCCCCCCCATTCACTTACTGCAGTGGTTCTTCACCTTTACTGTAGCCTGCACTCCATTGGTTCTCAGAAAGGGCATCTCGCACCCCCAGGGAGTGCGTTCACCCCAGGTTAAGAACCGCTGGCTTACTGCACGCCACGGACACGTGTTTGCTCTGCATGCATATATGCGTCAATAGGTGACCCCGTTCACTTATTGACGTGTATGAAATGCGCTGCAAAGACAAACACACCCCCACTTGTTCGCGTAGACTCCTGCGGAAAGTGCTGCGAGCGAACGCCGCTGTATCTGCAGTTCTAATGTTGGAACATTTGCGAGAATGGTTATTTTAGGCCTGAGGTTAACCTAGCGGAGGCACAGGGAAACACACCGATACCAATATGCATGGATGTTTTGTATGATAGATTGATTAGACTATAGTGCAATGTGCAAACTGGGATATATTTCCCAGTAAACAAGTAGAAGTTGGATCAATGTTGTAGGTGATGCTCGGCCAATATTTAAATTAACCGCCGTTCTTTTACGTTATAATGAGCAGCGCGCAGTTGAAAGCTCCTAAACCGCGTGACAATTTAATTTGTTTGACTGTGTCATGAGTAAGGGAGAGGAGGGGGGGTGCTAGAACATTTTGGCCTAAATCAACACTCGTTCATAAATCACGAATACTCAACATTAAAGCAACAACAACAACACAACAACTCCCAAGCGAATTAATTTCCTCGTCTTTGCTGCTGCTGTGACTTACCCTGGCAGGTCCGGCCGTTGGTGGCGAGGCGGTAGCCGCCAGGACAGAGACAGGAGAAGCTCCCGGGAGAGTTCCTGCACTCGTGCTGGCATCTGTCTGCCTCCCGGCACTCGTCAACGTCTGCAGAGAATCGGGGCGGAGGAGGGGGAGAGCCACAGCAGCACCCACCGTCTGTACACGGCAGCCTCGTAACACGCCCGCCTGAGACTCGAAGCTCAGGAACACGGTGGTTAGTGGAGGAATGAACAGCTGAAAGGTGTGCAAAACAATCAGGGAAGAGGATGGATGCTTGGGATTACATTGAGAAAGAGAGGACTCACGCGGGTTAGAGAACACGCGTGGGTTAATAACTGCATCCTAACACGGATAAGCACCCTTAGAGGGGATGATGGCCAAGCATAATGAAGGAAGTGGCAGCCAAGGAATGGAACTCGTCTGATAGTGACGTTTACAAAGCGATGAGATCAGTGTGTGTGCATGTGCTGGATACATCGTTGCATCGCGGGTTTATGAGTGGTGGTGGCCGCCGGAGAGGCCTTCATCCAGGAGTAGATTTATCATGGCTGATGATGGTGATGGTAGTATACCGATGAGTTGATCAGTTTGAGTCCCACAGACAACTGCTAATATCTAACAAAATAAATAAGCAAATTAAATGCCGTCCGTCACACATAATTCCCTTCATGTAACAAAATATAAAGTATTTTACAGATCCAATTAGCTACGCAGCCTTCTGAGAGTGCACAATTTCAGCAGCATCAGCTCTCATTGAAATATCTCACAATAAGCTTGCGCAAATAAAGAAATGTGTTAACTCTTATCTATTACAACTTCGATTGTCCTTTTTATTGCTGGCTACTAGATGTTTTGGACCTTTAGGCCAGTGCTTTACAAACTGTGTACATGATGCTGTCCGTCCTCAATATTTTTCACATGAAGCCCCGAGTTAGTGGTTGAAATGTTGTGTCGAAAGTACATTCCCACGTTAAAGGCAGGTCTCATCATCCTCATTATCATCCATGATCAATCCACTGCCAATTAAAGCCCTCCCCAAGCTGTTACCATCCCTCACTGTCCCACGTGGCCTTTGGGCCTGCGCTCAGCGCAAGTTATCATCAAGGGGGCTGTGCAAGTGCGGCAAGGAAACGCTCAGAGGAGCGCCGCGCGATGGGCACCGTGTTGGCAGGCGCGCCGTACCGAGGCAGCTGGTGCCGTACTCCCGGTACCCCTCGGGGCACTGCTCGGCGACGGTGCGCGTGGACACAGAGCGGACGCTTCCCCCGCCCGTGCCGTAGCCCAGCAGCGCCAGCAGCTGCCCCGCGTTCTGCAGCTGCACCACGTCGCCCCTGTCCTGCCGCACCGTCAACACTGCGTGCACCGCACACGCCCCATGCGCACACACACACACATCAGCACCGGACAAAAACAAAGATCCCCCGTATAACCTGAACAGACTGTTGGGGAAAGTGCTGTTAGCGAGCACCTATGAAGGCCACACGAGGGGGTGGGTGGCCAGCACCACGCCCGGCCGCCTTTGTCTCGCACAAGGTAGTCATTTGAGGCTGAGTCGACCTAGGCGAGGCCCAGGACCGGCTCAAATAACCGTGATCTGGTGTTGGCCGTGAGTGGCAATCGAACTCGTGTCGCCGGGTTCATAGTGCAGCGCGCTAACCACGACACTACCACTCTCCGCCAGATACACACAGACACAATCAGCGCCGGACACACACGCCCCACACACACACATCAGCACCACGCAGAGATCTGCGAACAGCGTCCTGTGCATGAGTGTAATTTTTCAAAGTGTGGCCCACGTAGGCCATTCTTTAAGGCGTATTTTTTGGACAGCAGCGTGGCGCAGCGGTTACACTCGTGCCTCACGGCAATAAGGGCCTGCGTTTGATTCTGGCTCAGGCACTCTGCTGTGTGGAGTTTGCACGCTCTCCCCATGTTCTGCATGAGTTTCCTCTGGGTCCTCTGGTTTCCTCTCATCGCTAAACAAAAAAACAATGCAACTTGTATTGAACCAAACATCCCAATGCTGAAAAATTGCCTGCAAATGACTTAATCTGGATTCCAAATGGCAACATTGCCCCCCTACTGCGAAAAACTCGGCAGGACTCTGCTGAAGAAGAGCCTTTAGACTCAACGAGGCTTTCCTGGTTAAAGAAGTCATCTGGTCCAACACCATGTGAGACTAGTCTCTAAGGAAAGCTGTCTTGGGTGTGGACCAATCAACTTCAAGGACAGTGCATACATTATCAGAGTTATGGTTTTTTTTGCATTATGACTGCAGGTATTGTGGTCTATGCAAACATGACTCCCTGTAAAAAAAATGTGTCAGTTTTGTTGCCAGATAAAATGGTAAAAAAACAATTATCAAGTGGAATAAAAATCACAATAAGTGTGCTCTTGTGTAGATGTAGATTTAACAACACGCAAAGAAGTGTGCTCATAAACAGCAGGAAGGTACGCCCCCCCCCCCCCCCCCATATCGTGACCACCACACTGCACGGCACAGTGCCCTCGGCCCTGTCAAAGCCATCGGCTCAAAGGAGCTGAAGGAGTGGCCGTATTATTGCTTAGGCCACCAAACATTGTGTTTTCAGTTCCTATTGTGATGGGTTTTCTCATCATTTGCAGGAAGTGTTCGTCGTGAATCATCCCTTTAATGAGCCACCCAGATACGGCTGTGTGGAGGATGAGGCAGCACACTTCAACCAGAACTGCACAATGGCGTTTTAGGTTCTCAGGGTTATGCGTCGCCTAGCAGTGTTGTGATGGAAGAAAGGTTATGTCCTCTGAAAGTCTGAATAAGCAGACAATGCAACACCGAATGTTTGGATTGATTCGCTGGACATGGACTTTGTTGAACATCTCAGAAACGCGTATGTGTACATCTTTCTCAGGAAGCAACAGAGAGTATTTAACCGAACATTTAGGAGCGATTACATTTGCTCTTTCCTCTGCGTAACAATTATCTAATTTCTAGCTCAGGGCAAAAATTTGGCAATGCACACGAAGAGGCCACGAGAACAAACGGATCATTCACCTGCCGCTGGGACGTCCACGACGCCACCTACTCCATTGCTGCCGCCGCCACCACCGCCGTTCCTCCCAGAGCAGGATCGCCCATCGGGAAGCAAATGCTGACCGGGGGGGCAGATGCAGTGGAAGCTGCCGGGCGAATTACGACACTGGTGCTTGCACGGCCGCGGTGCCTGATGGCACTCGTCGATGTCTGGACACGTGGTGGGGCACGGGGGGGGGAAGGAGGGGGTGTAGGTGGCGCACGGCAGTTTTCGTTTTAAGGAAATCGACAGGGCAGCCGCGCGGGGCGGCTTGGGACGTTCATGCCGCTACCCTTAGGATCGTCGATGAACTTGCTTTAACCTGTTTAACACGTAGGCTTTCGCGGCCAATGTCATCCGTAATGCATGTTTTTTTGGGTTAGAT
>CM025656.2:2166342-2179841 GCA_014621495.2 Entosphenus tridentatus
AACGGGAAACATTCCGACTGCGAGTGGCGCTCTGCCAGTGCCACTACCCTGCCGGATCGGGAAATGCGTGCAAACTTCAACAAGAACGTTTTGTTTTCCAAAGGACTTGCAAGAGTCTGCACGACGACCACGTGGAGAAAAATGCAAAAGTGCTGCGTTGCACAAGAACGCTCTTGCTCGAGTTACCTTATGAGGCTGATTGGACAGAAGTGTTCAGATCCGTGATGGGAAACCAGCTCAACCTGAAACAAAAACACAAGTAACCGCACATCGCCACTGCTACACGCAGTAAAAACTACGTAAATTTGTATTCATCATACAAATCTAAACTTAATATCTAGTATAAGAATAATATGAAATGAAACATAAGCGGCAAATTAAGCCCGAAAATGTATAAAAATTAACACACTTATAGTTGTCAGCTTGTCACTCCACTGCTGGATGAAGGCCTCCCTCTACACCGTGCCGGTGACGGGGGTTGTTTGGCCATACTTCCCTACGCTGGTCAATACGGTTATCAAAGAGGAGCCCGGGCCCATTTCAGACATCATTTCTCCATTGATGTTGAACCTTGGTCTGTAATCAAAATGACCAAATCAAAGTGCCCTATCCACAGATGACACCATTCCCCCAATTTTAGGGAAATCAAAATCGAAACATCCTAATTGACAGGAGGTCCTTCCATAGACCAGACCCTAAATAACGTGTTGCGCATTTTGTTGCCAGAAAAAAGGGGAAAACCTATTATCATAGAAGGTCCCATGATGTAGCTGCTCACCCCGAGCTCTCAATACTCTGATAGTGCATTGCCTTTGTACTGTGTACGCCTTTTGACGTCCTCTGATCGAACACCGTTTTGAGACGAGGCTCCAAAGAAAGCTGTCTCTGGTGTGGACCAATTAGTATCAAAGACAATGCATATATTATCAAAGTATGTTTTTGTTTGTTTGCATTCTGACCACAAGTATTGTGGTTAATGCAGACATGATTCCTTGTAAAAGGTTTCAGTTTGGTGTTTTAACATCTTAATACCTGTTTTGTTGCCAGAAAAAAGGGGAAAACCTATTCTCATATTTAGGTACTGGCAAAGGAGGTCCCATGATGTGTTGCGCATCGGCAGTTTTCTGTTAGTATTTCATAATGCGGGTCGGGGAGCACAACGCGTTAGTGAATCGAGAGTAGGCGCATAAAGGCGCTAAGAAGGGCGTCTCGAACTGTGAAAGGGCAAGCCGCTGTGCCGTTGTTAATGAACCGGCCAAGCAGGGAGGAGTTAATGAGGGCGACAACGCAGCAAGGCGGTCGTGCAGCTCGCCGCTCGTTTTGCAGGTAACACACTTTTTGGAATCCGGCAGGCCTGGTCAATACTGTGGGTGTATTTAACCATGAGACGCGTGCCGTCCGCTTCGGTGGACGTGAACAATAATCCCGTGACTTCGTTCAAAGAAGAGTTAGACCATTCGTGTGCTGGCATCACGGTCAAAATTAGGAGAAATTGTTCCCAAAATTACCCAATGAGGAAACGCATCGCAAGCGTCACCCCTACTTCAAAGGCTTTGCAGGACCATTCCTCAAAAAGAGTCTTGAAACTCATTGAGACTTTCCCTAGATAAACAAGTGTAATAACAATAATCTGCAAGATTTATAAAATGTTAAGTTACTATTCTTAATGGACCATTTCAAATACCGCACGGCAGTGGCAACCTTTCACCAATTGTTCTGTGGAAAGTTCCATTCAACCGAAGTGGCGACTTGACCATTTCAACCCTTGACCCCACACCGCAAACGCAAGCGGTGGCTTAGCGGGCACGCATGCACGAGAATGAGGAAAAGGCATCAGCAGGGACACATCACGCACAGCAAGGCAGAGGGGGCACATTTCCTAACCTTTACATACTTGGTGAACATCTGGATGCCGACAGGAAAGGGAGAACAGTCAGCGGTGGAGATGCAACATACAAGTTGCATCATTCATTCAGCGTCATCTCCTCGGGTGCAACAACAGCACCGCCCTTTAACCGGCTGCGATTGCACGGCCATTGAAGCTTACGGCTACGCGCAACCGACGACCTGGGCAGGGGCGACCTGGGACAAAAGCCACCTTAAGCTGCGTCGCCATCGCTGGGATAAAAAGCCACACCATTACCAAGACAACCAACCGGTTTAAGCGGTGCGGCTTTGACTTCTGATGAGCTTAGCGGGAAAACTGTCAACCGAAGGCCAAGTCTGCACATGTTAAGGTCATTTTTCCGCAGGGTGCGTCGCGCGAAGAGATCAAAGTCGCCGGCACGCTGCCTCGGAACGACGAGGGGGGGCTTCAAAGTTCCCGGAGGCCAATCCCAGACACGCTTCTGTGTCACAGCCACAGCGACCCGGGGCTCCGATTAAATCTTCTGTCTGAATAAGTGAGCATTATTTGATCTAAAAACACAGCGGACAATAATGTGCATACGTCTTTCAAGTAAAAAACGAACCCGACTCGCAAACAGGATGAAAATGTACCTCCTTTATATATTGTTTAAATAATTGCATTTCGGATGCAGTGAAAACTTGTGTCGATATAATTTAACATTTTTAAACTTGGTTTTTACCCTCACAATCAGATGAATTTACGCGAATATAATAATTGACTTTTTTTGCTGAATTGATATATTATTACATGGAAAGGTGATAACACAGCGCGGCCGTGTGCAAGCGTTCGTATACAATCAGACGATAAGTTAAATGTCGGCAGGTCCAATTCAACCACAGTGCTTGAATGCGCCGGCTCACCTTGAGAAACATCGCATACATCTTCTGATGCAGAGGGAAGCTCTGGATAATCCTCTCATCTCGAGCATGCAGGGTTCCCACCTTTACCCATTCCCTGATGGGATACCTGGCGAGGTGGACAAGATGGGGTATTATTTGTTGTCGATATCTCGACGTGGAGTGTGGTCATATTGGATCAGTGCTGAATGTTAAATCAGCCGCTTGTTTGCCTAAAATCACGCCGCCCCTTCTGGATCACAGCAGCAGCAGCAGTAGCAGCCTCACTCCACGCCACACATATAAATGAAGGCGAGAGATGGCAGGACGTCTGGACTGCGGCCTACGACAAAAATAAACATCTCGTACATTACCCCTACCGTCAAACCTCCCGGTTTCAACCTTCCACGCCGCCAATGGTCGACCATCACCTGAATCGGGACCAGGCCATGTGGGCAATGCGGCCACCTGATGCACAAATGGCACGTCAAAGATTCGGCGGCCTGTGAGTGCGGCCACCAATCCCCCAACTATCGAACGCAATCGTAAACACCGCGCCACTGCTGCCTTCACTCCTTTAAAGGAGAAACGGACGAGATCCACTCCGCATCTGAACAGACAATCGAGTGGATAACAACATATAAAATTACATCTTAAATCTGCTGCCCTTAATCCATACAAAAGAAGAAGCTCGATAATGAAATAATAAAAATAAAAAAATAAAAAAAAAATTTTATGAAATAAAATAAAATAATTTTATTATGTTTTATTTTTATTATTTTATTATTTCCCTTCTACGTGACTTTACCGAAAGAACCAAGAAGATGAATCCCTGCAGTCACGAAAGCTTTAAATCGAAATGAATTGCGTGTCTTCGACTACAGGTGTCTGAGATTGATGCTAGAGGAATGTTGCGGCAAGGTAGGAGTCCCAGAGAGACCATGAAAGGGAAGCGCGGAAAAT
Organism: Entosphenus tridentatus; assembly: GCA_014621495.2. Lineage (NCBI taxonomy): Eukaryota > Metazoa > Chordata > Hyperoartia > Petromyzontiformes > Petromyzontidae > Entosphenus > Entosphenus tridentatus. The sequence goes on from CM025656.2 coordinate 2,170,051, forward strand.
TATGGCAGGAGGGGCGAGGGCCGACTGCCGTGGCCGACCCCCGGCAGAGGTCGCAAACGGGTTTTGATTCCTTACCCGTACCCGGCCGCACCAGGGTCGCAAATGGGTACCCGTACCCGTACCCTACCCGAAATGAGTGACAAACGGTTACTCACCAGTGACTCACGGCCTACCCGTACCCGTACCCGGCCGCACCAGGGTCGCAAATGGCTACCCGTACCTGGCTGGGTACGGGTAGCCGGGTATCGAGTAGGGTATGGGTATCGAGTACCCAGTTGTGACCTCTGACCCCCGGGGGTGGTTTCCACGAGTTTGGCGAGCGGCTCACAATCGAAAAGGTTGAGAGTTCAAATCCTCGTTTGTGGTTGACTCGGCCCATCATCCCTCCAGGGTCGATAAAATGCGTGTCACCCTGTGGACGTGTGAAATGGTTGTCCTTTGGAGATGGACATTCTCCCCTGCTATAGGAATGAGAAGATTTCCCAAAACCGGCTCAAGGCTGTCGGCTGGAGATGAGCATCGCCTCAATGCTCACTTGAGCAGGGAGTCGCTTCGACTCTTTTTACGGAACATTGTCTCAGAGGTAAAGGCCTACACTGGAGGAATCCGATGAGCTATAAAGCTCTTTTTCACGGATGTCCAGTAGGGGAGGGTAAGAACGTTACAACAAACAATACAAAACACGATAATAGAACAAAAACACAATATACTGGCAGATCTGTAAGCAATGCCACATGTCGGCTGTACAGGTGTGACGCGTTTTACGCAGCCTTACAGCACTAATCGCTATTCCCTAGACACAGATCAGTGCCGGCAGTACGAGTTGATCCGCGTGCATTCTGACCTGTCACTGATGGACACCACAAAGTCCCTGGGGGTGGAAGAAAAGAGCTCCAGGTTTCCAATGTCGATCTGTTTCACCTGCACAGGCTCACAAAGCTCTATCACAAACCTGCAGCGCTCACACACAAACACACACCACAGAAAAACACAGATTTCGCCATCGAACATTAGGAGACCCATTAGTGCCATTTGACACACTTGAATGATCACTTTGTGAATTAATTCTAGATTTGATATTTTCGTGACTGCAAGGATCCATACTCTTTGTTTTTTTCGGTAAAGTCACGTAGGTGAAAATAAAATAATAATGAAAACCAAAGAGTACTTTGTCAATTCACTGCTGAATGAGGGATGGACTCCCCCACTCCGCTGGCTGGCAGGGAGAGAAGGACGGGCAGGTGGGCGGTCACATCCAAAGGCCGTGCGTGGTGCTCGTGCGAGTATAAATCCCGATTGACGTGGTCCAACGTACCAGATCTTTGCGCTGCAAGGGTTCAGCATGTACAAGTCTTTGTTCTCCATGAGTATGGTGGAGGTGCTCTGTAATGACACACACACACACTCAGCTCTTGAATGAGAGGTATGGGAAAATAAATCAGCAGACAACACACCTCGTTCCCATGTCTGTCTCTCTAAATAAAAATGTAAAGTTGTTTTTGTACACATCCCGTTGGCCACACGGTATTCTGAGGATTAATTTCTTCAGCCAGATTTGGTTTAATGTAAGCAGATACAACATTATGTGTCTTATCAGCAGTCAGACTTGCTTAAAACCAATGCTGGTGAACTGACAGATAGATGGTCAGAGGCAAGGACCCTCTCCACGATTGGATATGCTGCCTAATCCGGTGGATATCATACCAGACATTACTAAACAATAATTAGCTTAGTTGTGAATACAAATAACATAATAAGCAGACAATACACCTCCTCACATTGTGCTTATATTGTGTCATGCCATGTCCACACGGAATCAGCCATAATAATAATTACATTTGGTATTCGTAACATTATTATAGTCCAGGGCTATTGCAAAAAAGCTGCTTCACAGGCAGGTCCTGCAGTAGCTTTACAGAAGGAAACGATGTGCTGTGCGTTATCCAAATTAAATTGGAGGTCATTCTTAAAATTTGACAATTTAGCACACAACCCACCTACGTCTTTGCAATGACATCACGGGAACTTTAACATCCACTGTGAAGCAGATGGCGTGCAAGTTACGGTAAATATACCACGCGGTATTAACCAGGGTGGCCTGCTGGAATCGGATCGCGGACCACTGCAACGAGCGGAGAAATGCACAGCCGGGCAGGCCGCCACGTCACCGCCCCTACAAGCCCCAATGCCCCCCACGAGCCACAATGCCCCCCACGAGCCACAATGCCCCCACAATGCCCCCCACGCACCACAAGGCCCCCACAATGCCCCCGATGAGCCACAACGCCTGGCCTCAAGGTCCCAGCGGCCGGTACCCCAGGAGATGCGTTCCTGACTCCTATCTACTGCTCGTTGTCCAGTGCCCTTGGGGGGCAGCCCTCACCTGCGCCTCGGGGTTGGCAGACAGGATCTTGGCTCCGCACTCCACCGACGCGTAGTTGTTGAGAGACTTTTTGGCAACCGGAGGCAGCAGAACGGGGATCGCAGGCAGCACTTGGTCTTGAAAACGCAGCATGGGCACAATTTGATTACGAACCGAGAAAATTAATCCAACTCAGAAAGCCGAACAAATACAACCATTACGGGATATTCAATTATTAGTAGGGCAAATTCTACCATGAGCATGAAAAAATTAAATTGTTCTAATTTCACTGGGTCATACATTTATTTCAAAACGAAATCTTTAAAGTTAAATGTTTCAAATCAAATTAGATGTTTTTCAGAAAAGGTATAATTTTCTAAACATTATATATTAATTATTTTAGAGTAATTTAATTCTGTGAACTTTTAGAATGTCAGCTTGAAATTTTATGGAGCATTACCCCTGTTTATTTCCTCATGCAATATTTTACATGTGGACGTATTGGCGGTACACCGGTGCAACATAACACACCTGTCCCAATAAAACAGTCTAAAATCTAAATTTTGAACCGACATTCGTCTTAAGACTGCTTCGACATCACAAGAACTGATTTTGACGCACCAGGGGTTGCGAACGGGTGGGAAAATAAAAAAATATTGTGCAAAAAATCGCTTTTTTGCATACCGCACACCACCAGTGTACCGCCAATACATTAATTTACAGATTTAGCCAGGGGATAACAGCAGACATCATTGTGTGTGTGGCCCATCAACAAACCCTATATTCACTCACGGCCCCAGGAGGGCATCACTGGGTCCCAAGAACAGACGGATTGGCCGTGAGAAGGTTCATTGAACAAATTGCATCTCGAGATTTTGCCCATGTGCACAGACACTCAAAATGTATTTTGGCAAACTCAAAGCATAAACATCCTGAAAAGAGGTTTTGATACTCATCGATTCCATCCTAGATAAACATACGACTCGATTTCCATTAATAATAACACGGCTCACCTTGCTTCTCCTTCTCTTCTTCCAAGACCTTCTTTTTCCACTCGTCAAACGATGGGATGTCCCCAGGCTTGAGCAGCTGTCCTCCCTCCTCACCATCGGCCGCTGTCACCACCTCCGTGGGTTCGCTGCTCGACGGGCTCTCAGACTCCTGCGTCGCGGTTTCCAGCCACGACTCGTTGTGTTCACCTGGGTGGTCATCTGTAATGACGGCGGCGGCGGCGACGCTGGTGAGAGAGGACGCCGGGAGTGTGTCGCCAGCGTGAATTCCTGCAGACGGGGACTGCGTCGCCAGGGCCTGTTCAACGTCCAGACGAGTCGCCTGTAAATCCTGCTCAGCTTCCATCTCGGCTGTAGCCTTCATCTGCTCGAGAGAAAGCATCTTTGCTTCCAAGAGGACCTCTTGCGAGGCAAACTGCTGTTCCGTTTGCACCACCGAGGGTGTTGTTTTCTGAACGGACTGTGCCGCTACCAAAGACGTTTCCACCACTGCTGAATCTTTCTGATCCGCTTTAACAACAGACAGTGTACATTCTGGCAGTGACGTCACTTCCTGGACTGACAATACCCCTGAAAGCAAAGGCTTCTGGGAAGGTGACGTGTCGTCCTGTGTTGAATGCTCAGCCAAAGGTGCAGATTCGTCAAAAGAGTGTTGTACTCCGACCGACATTTCTTGATGAAGTGGTGGTTGAACGATTTGTACTTGCGACATCTGCTCATTACTCAACTCATTATCATGCACAATTAATAACACATCTTCCTGATTAACTTTTTTTTCTTTGAACACAGGTTCCTGCAGAGAGAATCCATTACAATCCACGACTTTCTCCTCGGCGTGCATTTCTATTTCTCCGTGAGATTTCCCATCGTCCTCCGGTGAGACCGATTCTTCGCTAAACAGCTCAGTGCCCAATGCACTCATAAGTTCATCCGTTGCTTCATCCGATGGCGTTGTTTGCTGCCTCAAGGGCGTGGACATCAGCGGGGGCAGAGGCTCGGTCGCACGCCGCGAGGAATAAAACCCGGCGTCCGTCATCCGAGGGGAAGCCGGGTTGCCCTCCGTCGAGGGAATCGAGCGCAACGATGCCTCAATGCGAGCGGAGGCCGTCGTTGTCGCACGGCCGCCCTCCGCTCGACGCGACGAGAACCCCGAGTCCGACAGCGGCAGAACCTCCGAGGAACATGGTGGCTGCGAGGAAGGTGGCGGCGGCACCTCGCTGGGTTCGGAGGACCACCGTGACGCGTCGCTAAGTGGGGTTTTTCGTCCATTGCACGATGCGTCGGCCGTCATTGTGGCGTCGCCCCGTCTCGCCGTAGCTTGGCGTGATGTCGCAGGTTCGTCCGCTTCCAGACTGCCGAGGGGGCCTTCTGACGCGCGATCGATTCCAACGCTCCCGTCCTCCGAGCTGCGTTCAACAAATGACAGCAGGCGTGGGTGATGTGAGTACCGTGCCAGGCGGTATTGCCCTCATTAATCAAGTCAGAGTAGGTCCTGCTGTAAAGCACATTGAGGTGGAGCTCATATCTACTGGCAGCCCTGAGCCAGTGATGAAAATTCCATATTTATTCTCAACTGGATGAAATTAACACAGAAAGAATACCCGGATTGTGTGCTGTCGGATTTGGTGGTAACAAGCACTGTGAGCGCAAACATTTACAATCAATCCTAGTCAAGTAACCTCATCACTCTAGGCTTGATAAACTTAGTAGCGGTGTGGGAAGTCAGTTGTGGTTGCCGAAAATTAGAGGATGCCCTTCATAATAATCAAAATTACATCCACGCGAAAGTAGAGCTTTGGTTAACAGCCGACGATGCTGGTTGCAATCTCCAGAAAATTCGTTCGGACAAAATTGTCAAATATTCCTTGGGCTTTTCAACATTTCTCTGTTTTTTTCTCGAATAAAAAAAACAAACCAAGTTGATTGGATTGGCTCTGTTGGATGGTAGAGGGGGGTTTAGAGTAAAACATTTACATTATACCGACACAACGATCTAACCCCAAAATCAACTCGTTAAGAATCTTGATAATTGGTGGCGAGAGCCTCCACACAATATCCTCATTTAGGGTGCTTTGTCAATGCACCGCTGGATGCAGGCTTTTCCACGCCGTGCGAGTCACTAGGTTGTCCCACCATACTTCACCACGCTGGTCAGTGTGGGTTGCTGAAGAGAGAGCCATTGAACTGGTCGCACAACTGACATTGTCACAAAAACAATGATGTACGAGGTTCATGCACAGCTTTGCAGACAGGCCTACCTGGAGTGCACTGGAGCACTGATTTCCAACACAGAGCTCTGTGCCGTGTCGTCAGCCAGAGGGATGGCTGCCGTGCTATCCCACCATTCGGCAGCTGAGCCCCCGGAGTCTTTTCTGGATGGGGAATCATCTCCACGATTTGACGGTTGAGCAGTAAAAGCCTGAAAAGGAGTACAAGAGACACTTCAATGTGCAGAAACCATAATCGTGCACTTATTGACTGCGATAAGCGGTGAATATTCCCCTTGCTTAGAAAGTATGAGCGTGTTTAGAATGTCAGAATCCATCTCAAGGCACTGCACAGCAAATGTGAGGTTGTGATGATTTTTTCCGATGGCTTACAGTGGCACCATGGCGAACGGAATTGAATTCATGGCTGGGGTCAGTTCATCCCAAACATGGAATGAGTGCCACTTTTTGGGAAGACAAAAGCAGAGGTGATACGGAGAGAGAACGGCCCAATCACAAGAATGTAGGAATTTAACCGCTGGCTCATAACTGCTGCGAGATGAGAATTCGCCCGCAATCATTTGAGCATGGGGAACACAGACTTCAACATAACTTGATAATGCCTCGATTTGTACAGCATTTCGAGAAATGTTTCCGTAGAATCCTAATATCACAGAAGTAAAAAAAAAAATGTTTTGTTGGGTTTGGCCGAGCCCTCTCTCACCGTGTGGAGGACGTTGCTGCTGGCCTCGAGAAAGACACTTCCCAAATGGTGGTCCTCATCCCCTTGCGAGCACACGTTCTGCAGCGGGTACCTGCGGAAAAGTGTACCACGGACTTTGCAATAATAATAATAATAATCTGTGGACAGCTTCAGAAGGGCAGGTGCTGTGAACCTAGCAACCGGAGTTTAATTCCTGGCTTATGTGACTTATGTGAGTGGCCAGTGAAATATTGGACATCTGTGAAAAACGCTTCATAGCTCATCGGATTTCTCCAGAACAAAAATTTGGATTCTGATATGTGATCCATTGGTTTACACTCAAAGATACACAGCACTCCACTAATACGCTAAAACTATGGTATTGGCCAAATATCCCAACACAGGACTCCTGAAAAATAGTCTTAAGGCTCAGCGAGGCTTTTCTGGATAAATAATTTGTCATTATTACATGTTTTGCTGAAAACAACCTAAAATTATTGACAAAAAATAAATAAACTAGCACATGCTCAGTGATAGTAATTTGATTAGGCACTGAAAAGTAATAATACAGGATTACTCACCAACAGTGATCACATTTACCCATCTCTAAGAGATCCAGCTACCCCCCCAACCAGCGCTGCTCATAGATGCGAGGGTGCTGTGCCAAACACCGTGGGCATCCTGGTCACCCTTTGTTCATGAAAAGTGGCTCAGCCCTGCATCGCGGTTTAAACATGTCAGCATGGATCGACATGGCTCGACTTAACCTTGCACCACGCGTATCTTTCAGCTTCCATCGTTTCATAATTCCGACATCAAGCGTATACCAATTACCCATTTGCCGAGTGCTCAGTTCAGGCCAAGTCGACCTAGATGATGTCCTTACCAAGTGCTCATTTCAGGCTTAAGTGGTACTGTATAAATAGAATAGAAGCCTATTCCTGAAAAATGAGCACAATTATCCAAATGTCATACCTAATGCCCCCCATTGTAGAACAGCTTTTGCACATTTACCAATATTTCCAATGCAATTGCATAGCGTTATTAAACGTTGAAAATACTCATTAGTTAAAGTGGTGGCATCCCTTTCAGCTATGTGATCCTCTTGGCCAGTGCTTCTCAACCCCTCCACTCCGCGGCACGCTCTAGAGCTCGGTCGGTCTTCGCGGCACGACACTTTCAGCTCGACAGCCGATGCCACAGGGCACTAAACAACTGTGAACCTGTAAAACGCACGCACATGCGCCCGCCACGGTAACACAATGCGTCGTGGCTCGCCACACACGGCCGCTTGTAGCGGCTGTTTGCCCAACTGTGCCACGTGTGACTGAGGGAGTCGAGAGGGCCCGGGCGTGGGAGGTGGCGGCAGCTAGATCGGCCACTGAACGGCTCGGTGGAGGATAGTTCGTCCGTCCTAGCTTGCGATGAGCGAGGTTTTTTCCTTCCCTATTTCCAAAACACAGCGGCAAACGCACTGGTGTGCCACAGCACACCGCTTAAAGTACTGCTCTAGGCATATGAATTTGTTTGCTGAGAGTAAGCCTGGAATCAGATACGTGTGGCCCTAGAGTTTAATGTAAACTCTCTTAGTTTTGTTCTGTCTAATGAGCTTTGCCATCTCTCTGGCTGTGTTGAAGTGCAACTTGCATCGCAACAGTCAGTGGCCGCTTCCTGTGTTGATCAATGACAGTAACAATGGTTGCATTTATATTGCACCAATATTGTCAAGACACGTCTCAAGAGCGCAGAATTTGTCGACGACATGAATGTCGCAGGATCATGAGACGTGGTGGCATCTTGGGGAGGCCTTCATCCAGCAGTGGATCAGAATCAGAATTTTAATTAGACTGGAGCTATGAAGCTCTTTTTCACAGATGTCCAGCAGGAGTGGGTCAGAAAGTTACAGCAACAATGCAACAAAACCGATCGGAGTGCAAAGTATAGGAAACTCAAATAAAGAAAAACATGAAAATAAAGTACTGTTTTAAAGTATAAATTACGTAAGTACATCAATCCTTGCCGATTTTTTTTTTACACTAAATGTACGCTTAGGCAAATATTGATCATGGCTGATGACGCTTGGTTGGCCAAAACATCTCAATGAAGAATCTTCCTGAAAACAATCCTTGTGACCCAGCGATGTCATTCCGTGACTAGACTCCTGATACAAATCTACTCGCCAAAAGCACACACAGCACTTGCAACACACTCAGGCAAGACAAAGCAGTCATTAAAACGCTATCGTGAAACTCTACTGTGAAGAGCTGATGGGCATTGTAAGCCTCCGCCTGGGATTGGGGGTTGACATTGCTTTCGAGTGACTGGGCAAACACAGAGCATCCTGTTAGGTGCGGATGAGAGGACGGCAAGCACCGACCTCTGGGGCAAGGGTTCTTATCGGTCGCTTCCCTGTGCCGGAACCACTCACGAATGAAATAACCGTGGCCAAGTGCCATCCACTCAATCCTCGTCACTGGCCACGTACGATGAAAGACCGCCGTGGTAACATGCGCTTAACGGCGGCACTCAATGCAACCGCGCATTAATATATTTTGCACCGATGGATCAGTGGGCCTTAAAAATGTTATCTCGTGATGAATGCATGCAGTGAAGACATCTCATATTTGATCCCGCCACTGAGCCAGCCGGTTGCCGGACCTTCCCCCGAAAACAATGGGGCACATGACCCGCCCGAAACTCTGCGCGACCCCATCATCGCACGCCAGATCTGGTCACTACCTTCAACAAAAGGCAAAAATTCAAGCCCAAAATCCAAAACCGTAAAGCGACCTGCAAACCAGAGTGCATTGTGAACCAAAGAGAGTGTGTCCTGGGCACCAATGGCACAATCTAAACCGCAGGGTACGTTATAAACCAAAGAGCGCATTGCAAACCATTGCAGCGGTGGCAAATTCATAGGAGGCTCAGCAGCAGCAGCAGCAGCAATTTACTGAGCATCACCTGAAGCCATCGCGTGGAATTCACACTCAGATTCGGAGCTTTACGCTTCCATCCACCAAACCATTCGCAAAGGAGCAGGAATACAACATTGCAACATAGACATTAGCCATAGCTGGGAGTCGAACTGAGGTTACCGGCTTCAGTGCGGCGCACTAACACTGTGCCACCACTCCGAACCCGTATTCCTGAAGGATGAGAGGCATCCCGCCTTTCCGAGGGTCAAGGCTGTGTCAAAAAGCGGTCCCCTTTTCATGAATAATGTTAATAATGCCTCTGCACAGTATGCTGGCATCCCTATTGCAAACAAAACTCATTTGACATGGGGGGGGGGGGGTGGAATGCCACGCAACAGTTACTACCATTGAGCACTCAGACAAATAGATACAGCTCTATGTACACACTGAGCCCCTAGGACGTGGCACGGGGTGGATGTCATGATGTACATGTTGTTTATGCCATTTATTGTGAAAATTCCGTCACAGTTGCTATGATCACTGTTTCATTGCTTTCATGGCTTTATTTTGGTGATTTCGAAAAGTGTATTGGTT
>CM025656.2:2194841-2235187 GCA_014621495.2 Entosphenus tridentatus
GGACGGCTGCTTGCGTTGTGGCCGAAACGTCGTGAGAATTATTTTATAATGTTTTATTTATTATTTTATTATTTCCATTCTACGTGACTTTACCGAAAGAACAAATAAGATGAATCCCTGCAGTCACGAAAGCTTTAAATCGAAAAATATAATTAATGCATTCGCTCTAACGTTGTCTCTAACCATAACCAACCTAACCGCATTAACCAACGGTAACCCTAACCGCTACGCATTTGCCTCCGCGCGAGAACAGCGGTGACGATCTGTGCATACGCACCCACACACTTGTGGCCGCTCATCAGGAATCCCGGGAGGCAGGCGCAGCGGAAGCTGCCGAGGACGTTGAGGCAGCGCTGCTGGCAGGGCGCCTCCGCCAGCTCCTCGCACTCGTTCACGTCTGCGGCAGCGGCGGCGGCGGCGGCCGCAGTCGCGGAGAAGCCGAGCGGCGGGAGGGAGGGCGCGGCGCACGTTAGGAGAGGCGGAACACGAGGGACGGGGATTTTTCACTTCGCTGGGGGGGTGGGGGTGGGGGCGTTGGTCGGCATCTCGGGAGGAGAAGCCACCACCGGATTTGCGACGCAGAAGTCGCCAAATTGATTCCATCTCCCGGCGCGGCGGTTGAAATAAGCGTCAAGTTTCTGAAATCCCCCCACCTCCCCCCCCGCCACCTCTGTTCACCCGGTAGTATGAATGGGGTCAGCAGGAATAGTCAATCACCACGTAGTATGAATGGGGTTCAGCAGGAATAGTCAATCAGCTGGTCACGTGGGGTAGGGTAAGTGCGTGGATCCTGACAGAATGCCATTACACAGACGCTGCAGATACACTGCACACTACATACACCGCAGAGTGCAGGGATTGAGAGGGAGGAGGGGCAGACAACAATTTCGCTGGATTGACGACGTGAAGAAAGACGTAAAACCGAGGGAATTGATCAATGAGCCGAGCTGTGAGATTTTCAGTCGACAGACAACAATGGCTGGGCTTCGCTCAGACCCGATCGTCGCTACTGAGCAGATGGGCGGGACCTGAGGAACAATATCAAATTGGAGGGAAGAGGTCACATCATCATCATCATCATCATCGCACGCTCGGTGCCTGTAAGGGCGGCTACACGGCGGGGCGGTTGCCTGGGGGCGTGGGCATGGGGCACCTCTGCAGCGCGTGCCGTCGGGCGTCCGCGTGAAGCCCGGCCCGCAGCGCACGACGCAGCGGTACGAGCCGGCGGAGTTCTCGCAGTCCTGCCCCAGGTGGCACATGTGCGTGCCCGCCACGCACTCGTCCACGTCTGCACACGCGCACACACGCACACACACATAACGGCGGCTTGCGTCTCGTTTTTATAAAGCTGATGATCGTGATGATAATGATGATGATGATGACTATGCTCCGGCGTTGGGCTGAATTTCATGCACTCGATCCGGCCAGATGGCAATCCCGGGGTCAGCGAGTTCATATCCTGTTTGGGTGTTGTTGACTCGGCCAGTCATCTCATTGGGGTCAATAAGAGGGAGTAACCACTTTGTGGGGTAGTCAACAGCAGATGTCCTATGGATAAGACTCCCCACCATATAAATGTCGAATTTCCACCACTAATCCACCCGGGTTCGTCACCCGAGACTGGAAAAACCTGGTGAACTTTTTAGCCTCCTCGACCTGAGGTCACGAGCCGCCGTTGACCCCCAGTAAAAAACCACAGTGGTAAAACAATATCTTTTGTTCTTGCATTACCGGGTATCGGAATGCACAGAAAATAGTACCAAAAAAAGTGTTTGCTTTGCTGCGCACACGGATACGTCTCTAACAATAAATGTAACATATTTACAGCTGCCACGGTGTTAGTGGTTTGCGCATTGGAGTTGCAGTCTATCTCCTGGTGGTGGCAGTTGAGACAATGGGGGCAAAATTACTTCAACGCCCCCTCCCCCCCCCCGCTGCTGCCTCTATGTAGGTCGCGCGTGGCGTAGGGCAGAGTGCGTCTGCGCGTGCCAATCGGTGCATTTGTCGTCAAGATTCCAGTGGGATCGGCTCCTGGTTCCTGACCTTCCGAAGCGGTCGTCGATTCCGAAAGCGGTTACCGGTTCAGCGGTCGCCCCCTTTTATTTTTTTGTTACAACGCTCACCGATACGCGATTCAACCCCCACGTCCGGGGCGGACGCGTCAGACGTTGCTGGTGGATCGCGAAGCGTGTAGGGGAGGAGGGGGGGGAGGAGATGGGGGGGTGGTTACCGACACAGGTGTGGTCATCCGGAGCCACAATGTAGCCGCGCGGGCAGGTGCACGAGAAGGTGCCCACGGCGTTTTGGCACAGGTGGGAGCACGGAGGGGCGAGCGCACACTCATCCACGTCTGCGCCGGGCGGACGCACGGAGAAAGAGAAACAAGGGGAGGGGGGTGAGAGAATGTCACCTTGTATTGCATCGATGTCTTTTGAAAAATATATATATTGGAGGCAATGTGGGGGGCCCGATGCATCATGTCGGCTATGAAAAACAGGAGGGTTAGAAAGATGGAGAACGGGCTTGCTGGCATTGATGTCTTTAACGCCATGAAGCAGCTCATACATACATATCTACACATTTGATGAATATCTCATTGTTTCAACTGGGACTGTGAGTTACCATTTCATTTACTCTGATAACAAAACAATTGTTGGTTGATGGCTTCTGAGAATCAACTCGAGTTGATGTTAAATGGACAGATTTTGCGGAAAATAGTAAATCAATCCTCCGATTAGTGGGGTTTGCTACGTACGGTGCAAACGACGTGCAGCATACATACAGCCCAGGATAAGGACAACTTACCGAAAGAACCAAAGAGTATGGAATCAATTTACTTGCATTGTTTTCATCAACTCAGAACGGCAGGTGGCACATCGTGGTCAAATAAAAGCCACTCACCTCCACAGTAGGGGCCCTCTGAGTCGAAGAGAAACCCACGCGGACACCCATCCGTGCTCTCTCCTGCCAAAACAACACAACATTTAAATTAAAAACAAATATTCTTCCCTAGTTTTGTTGTTGTTCTTGCTGTTCTTTGTTCTCCAGGCAGTTAGAAAAGGACTAAAAATTATTAGTACTAGGAGATTCATAATGGTAAATCAGCCGAGTGGCAAGTCACTCAGGGTCGTGTTCTTAGTCAAGGCTCTGCTCTGGTTCGGCCCCTAACATTTAGGCTCAGGCCAGGCTTGAGCCGCTCAGCTGCTTCCAAAGCTGCGCGAGTGAGTGGCTCAGCTGTGGTGTGTCTCAGGCTCAGCTCCAGGGAAATCCTGAGCGTGCCTGGGGCCCGGCTCAGAGCCAACTCAAGGGAAGCGTGGACTTTGAGTCAGCTCACTTGAACCGAAGCCAAGCCTGAGCCAGGCCATGATATAAACTCCTGGTCGAGGGTGAATTTACTGTCTCATTGACCCGCCTTTGAAACTCGTGTCTGGCAGAATCGGACACGCAGCCTAACAGTGCGTCTACATGAAGGCATGCCAGTGGTGTTTGGGCCGTGACCGCTGGCTCGTCGCACCCTCGCCGAACGTGGCCTGCAGGGAGAACGTGAGCCGCTGCCGCGTGGCGTCGTAGCGCGAGTCCATCGCCGAGACGCGCAGCGTCTGCGCGGGCGACGTCATGAGGCCCAGCGTGGGCTCGAACGCCGTCGTGTGGTTCCACGCGCACGTCACGCCCGACTCGGCATCAGAGTCGCCGCCCGGCGCCGCTTCGTCTTGGCTCACGATGGCCGGGCCCCCGGGCCAGCCGTCCGAGTAGGAGAAGATCTTGCCGGGCCCCGTCTGGATGTATTCCTCACTGAATTCCTGATGCGGGTGAAGGGAGGATGAGCGGAGTGTTACGCAACCGGCATTCAACACGTAGTAGGTTTTCACAGCCAATATTGTGATTCATAATTATCAACGTTTGGTTTGGGCCACGCGACGATCTGGCGCCAGCGATAGCAAGAGCGGAATAAAACGGGAGAGGGAACAAACAGCAACGCTAATCGACGCACCGACGGGCAGAGGTGGTCGTAGGAGGCGAGCAAAGGGAGGTAGCCGTTGAGAACCAAATCGAACAGCAGCGTCCCGTCCGCGTCGAGCCCCCGAGAAACGTGCGTCAGCCGCAGCGTCTCCCCTGCAGCATCGCGACCACCGCCACACCATGGTCAACGTCAACATCATCAACAACAACAACGACGACATCATCAACTTCATCATCCGTCATTAGTTATCATCCACATGTTTGTTAAAGGGGAAAAAAATGTATCACTATCTCCAACACACTCAACACAATAATAATTGTACTGGACCATCATTATCATCGTTATCTTGCAATAATTGTTGCAGTATAATAATATAAACTATGATTCAAAGCTTTCGTGACTGCAGGAATTCTTATTCTTTGGGTTTTTCGGTAAAGTCACGTAGAAAAATAATAGATCGTCTTCAGGTGAAGTCTTCAGGTGAAGACGACTGCCTGTGTTGCTATCGAAACGTCGTGATCTATTATTTTTCTATCTAGGTGACTTTACCGAAAGACCCAAAGAGTAAGATAAACTGTCTCCCTGCTCAAATGAGCATGGAAGTGCTCCTCATTATTGGCAGCTTGAAACCAGTGGTGGAAAACTCCACATTATTGTAGTAGGACCCGGGTTAGCCAATTGATTGACCCTGCCAGGGAGATGTGCCCATACCTCACATACTCATTGCATACTCAACACCACAAATACAACCCCTCACGACGTGCAACCTCTCACTACGGACAGCACGCTCTCTGCCATAGCCTCACCGGTGGAGAACGCGAGCTGGCTGTCCCGGCGGAAGGTGCCCCCCGTGAGCTGGAATCCGTTCCGGGCACCTTCGTTCCCGAACGCAGACGTCCAGTACACGGAGCTGAGCACCGTCACCAGCACCCGCAGCGCCGGGCCTGCGCCACGCGGCAGAGCACAGACGCGGCAGTTGTGACGCTGCTGCTGCTGCTTCTGCTGCAGCTGCTGGCAGTTATGACACTACTACTTCTGCATGCGATGATGGCAATAACTCTTCCGATGACGATTTTTATAATGAGCATGCTGCTGCTGCTGATGCTACTGCTGTTATTACTGTCGCTGACGACGATGATGATGATTATCCTCATGATCAATGGCGATGCTTTTTATGCTTCTAACGATGAAGCTCATGCTAGTGATACTCCGAGTGTTCTGCAGCTGTGCTCATGATGACGATGGCGTTGTTGTTGGCGAAGGGAAACCGCTTCCACGGGCGAGCGTTACCGATGGCGGGCGGGACGTTGGAGATGGAGGCCTCCACGAGCCGCGTGCCGCTCGACTCGTCCGTCGTCGCGTTGGCGAGCAGTTGAGCCACGCCGAACTCCACGTCGTTCACCTGGCCGATGAGGCTGCCCCGCACTTGCGGCGGGTAATCTGGGCAACACCACACCACAGCCCGGACACAGCCGCACAGGACAGATGCAAAGATGCCACGTGCAGCCTTGCAGAATGCAGAGGCTAGTGCTTTTTGCAGGGGGCTGTGACAACCGGCATGGCACACCGGTGCGTGGTGTGGTCAGCACCCCAGCTGGCTGCATTTTTTTCTCCATTGCAAATAGTTACTCACCAAAGCAGTTGCTTATGTAAGGCTGATTCGATCCAAATTTGGCAAAGTTTGAGCATTATGCAGCACAAAACGGACTACTAATTTCGAAGGAAATCTTTAACTACGAGTGAAGCAGACAGTGCGTATTCGTGTGGCAATACACCCGCAGTCATAACCAGGGCGGCCTCGCGGATTCGAACCGCGAACCCCCGCAGCAAGCGGCGGATGCGCTACCGCCGGGGGCCACGTCACCGCCACACTGCACGCGGAATGTTGCCCACGGCTGGGACTCGAACCCATGCGGCGGGGGGACACGGGGCGACGCGTACCGAGGCACGGCCGGGGGTTGCACTCGGACACCTGGAGGACCTCGCCGGCGCAGGGAAGGCCGTGGTGGGCGGGCGGCGGAGCGTCGCACTCGCGCACGCGCGACCGCTTGCCGCGGCCGCACGAAGCCGAGCACTCGTCCCAGCTCTGCCATGCTCCCCAGCTCCCGTCCACTGCTCGCAGACACGCACAGACACGCGCAGACGACGCACAACGCACATCCGCGTGGACGCGCGCACGCACACACGAGTGCGCCGGCGCACATTCAGACTTGTGAAAACACTCCCTTGTACTAATATTGTTCACGTCACAAGTTCAATTGTATTTGTGACATTTTTATGGCACGCAACTACCGTTCAGGTTCTGTGTTTCACCGATTGAGTATTTTTTTGTCGGTAAATCAAGCGGATTTGGTGGCCAAAATATTTTTTTCAATAAACTTATCACGGAGGTTTCGCAGCCAACGTCACGATTCACGATGGATTATTTTTCTTTGGTTAGGTACGGCCAAAAAAATAATCAGTGATGAGCCGCGTCTCAGCGGTGTCCGGACGCACCGGGGCAGTGCTCGGTGGCGCAGCGCCGAGCCTGCGTGTCGGGCCCCGCGCAGGCCCGACCCCCATGCGCGGGCGAGGGGCTGTCGCACGAGCGGCGCCGCTGGGCCGTGCCGCCACCCCCGCAACTGCGGCTGCACTCGTCCCACTCGCCCCAGGGGGACCACGCGCCGTGCACTGCACGGGGGGAGGAGGGGGGACGAGGAGGAGAGGGAGGGAGGGAGAGAGGGGAGGGGGAGGGAGAGGAGAGGGAGGGATTGGAACGAGAGCAGGGGAAGGAGGGAGAGGAGGTGGAGGAGGGAAAGAAGAGGGAGGAGAATTATGACGAGGTTGACTCGACGGTGGGCCAACCGAGCTGCCGACAATGACCAACTGCTGCAATGCACAACGAGGAGAGTGATTCACTTTGATAGAGCGTCCCTCTTACTCCAGGGTCATCTCAGAGCGTTTCACACGCGGTAAGCGACTTTCATCTCATCTCAACACGTTTCAAAAGGTACCCACCCCCCCAGTGGCAGCTGTCCCTATGTGGCACAAGGGGTGACTCGGCAGTGGGAATTGGTCTGCCAGTAGGGGATTCACGATTGTTGCCACGTGTGGCCGAGTAAATAAAGTAACGGGCGATGATTTAGTACGAGTGGGGACGGGACATGACGAGGTTTGTAAACGGTCGCACTGGAACCAACCGGGACACGAATCTTCGTTGCACGGCTCCACCACGGAATCGCTGCCCGCGCAGAGTGATCCGCCGTGCTTCGGCGCTGGGGCTGAGCACGTGCGCTGCCGACGCCGTGTTCCTCCGCCGCAGGAAGTAGTGCAGGTCGACCAGTATCCCCACGTGGCCCAACCGCCGTCAACTTATAGGGACGAGACAGCGATGACGGAATCATGAGAATCAGGCGACGGTGTCTGAAACTTTGACTTTAAGAGTTCAGTGAGCAATTCTAGCGGAAGTCAGTTTTTTGCCTGTAAAACACGGATGTTAATGAAGGATTCAAGAACGCACTTAGAAAAAAAACAACTGCACGTGCATATTTGTATCGTACATGCGTATTTGCTAAATACATAAAAAAGCAATATTCAAGTTAATTTTATTTTTTACACGGATGACCCCTTTTAGCCAACTGCCCGGTTATTTTCCACGGGAGAATCCGCCGGTGCTACGTGAGCACAGCAGCAGCCGCAGCAGCAAAACATAGACAAAGACCCCCGAGTTCAGGGAGCTCGAGAAGATATATTTGCGCGACGAACAAATGAGGTGTTTAACGGTCGTAAACTAAATTTCGATTTAAAGCTTTCGTGACTGCAGGGATTCATCTTCTTGGTTTTTTCGACAGACCTGTTCTCCACCTGAGGACGGCTGCTTGCGTTGTGGCCGAAACGTCGTGAGAATTATTTTTTATTATTTTATTATTTCCATTCTACGTGACTTTACCGAAAGAACCAAGAAGATGGTCGTAAACTAAATGCGGGCACAGGCCGAAAATAGACGACGGCAAAGATGCACGAGTAAAGAGGCTCCAAAAAAAAAAAGAGGTGCGATACAGCTCGCTGTGGTTTGGTTTAAACGGGCGAATAAAGAAGGGGGAGTGAAGCGGAGGGAACTGAGCTGTGGATGAGCGCCGCAAAGGTCATCACGGGAATTTTTATTTTAAAAAATTACCAAAACGAAGTTTTAGCAAATTAAATCTATAGCACGAATTCAAGGAGGCACCTCTGAGGCTACGGGAGGCAGTTACGGGAACCGAGCGGTCCTTCGGGTGACTGGCAGATGAGCAGCACTGACCGGGGCAGGGCCGAGTGAAGCAGGGGGCCACCTCCAGGGCGAGGCCTGAGCAGGGCCGGCCGCCGTGCTGCGGCGCGGGGCTGCTGCAGGTGCGGCTCCGCTCGCGCTCCCCGTGGCCGCAGCCCGGCGAGCAGTCTCCCCACTCGGCCCACGCCCTCCACCGCCCGTCCACTGTGGATGCATGGGGGCGTCCGTGGGCAGTTGTGTCAGTGGTGAATAGCCGAGTGAGTGGGTGAGTGAGTCACCGAGGGAGTAATTTAGTGAGTGGTGGTTGTCCGTTCATGGGGTGCGTGAGTAGCCGAATAGATGAGCGGGTAAGTGATTGAGTGAGTGAGCGAGTGATGATATGCGTGCGTGTTGAACTTCTTTCGCACCGTACGCAAGCCAACCGTGCAATCGGAGGTGCGTGTGTCAGGCGGTGATGGAGGCATGGCGTCGCCTGGCCCATCTCACCGGGACACGGCAGGGCGTGATGGCAGGGCTGCGTCTCGGAGGCCGAGCCATCGCACCGGCGTCCCCCGTTCGCCGGCGCGGGGTTGTCGCACGACCTCACGCGCTCGCGGACTCCGTCGCCGCACGTCGCCGTACACGGACTCCACTCTTGCCAAGCGGAGTAGGCGCCGTGCACTGCAGCGGAAAAATTAGAGTTCGAACTCTGAACCCACCTCTAATGCAGCCCTTGCCATGACCGTTTTTCCCCCTCTGTCCGGCCAAACAAAACCTGCTTGGGTGCGGTTTCTGGGCTTGCCGGCACCACGGCCCCGGCCAACGTGGCCTACGCGTGTAGAGGAAGCCCCATGTGCACGCACGCGCACAAAGACAAAGATCCCCCCCCCCCCCATATCGCCTTCAGCAGACGGCTGAGGCGAGCGCCAATAACGATGGGCGGGCGCTCGCCCACTGGCACGCACCTCTCACGCTGACCGTGGCCCCCGTGAGCGCCGATCCGAGCAGGTTGCGCGCGACGCACTCGTATCGCCCCGCGTCGCTGGGCCGCGCCGCCTCCACGGCAAGTGTGCCGTCCGGCAGCACCGAGACGCGGGGGTCGCCGGCCGGGATGGGGCGGCCGTCCCGAGTCCACTCCACGGCGGGGCGCGGCCGCCCGTCGGCGCGGCACGGCAGGGACACGCGACCGCCGGCCTCCACCACCTCGTCCTTGGGCTCGGCCACGAACGAGGGCGCCCCTGTCGTCGGAGACGGTCCCACGCGGCGTTCGTTACGTCACGCGCGATGACGCCAATGGCAAGCGACGGCGATGGCGGTGAGGGTGATGGTGGCGGCCTGCTCGACCGTGCGGGTCGGCTCACTCACTCTGGATGGTGAGGGTGACCATGCGCTCCACCGCGCCCGCGTCGTTGGTCGCCACGCACTTGTAGTCGCCAGAGTCCTCGCTCTGCCAGGGTCGGGGTCACAGGGGGCGGAGTGCAGAGGTCATGCACGGTAAGCTGCACACTTCTTCTCCTATATGACGAGACACCGCTGCGCCTGCTACTTTCACCAGCATGGACGATGCTAACAACTGTAACAGCTATGAGGATAATGTAAATGCATCATGATGAGATTATATCGCGACTGTTAAACAATCATGCTGCGTTAAGCGGAGAGATGACCGCTTGTGTTGTGATCGAAACGTCACGGGTTTTTTGCTTTTATTATTTTCAATTTATTATTTTTATTTTATTATTTTCATTGAAATTTTATCTCATTATTTGTATTTCATTTTCATTTTTAGATTTTTTGTTTTCAATTTACGTGACTTTACCGAAAGAACCAAGAATATAATAATCATGCTGCTGCTGCTGAAGAAGATGATGCCGCTGCTACTTCTTCTTCTCCTATTGGTAGCGATGACAACGATGGCGAGCGTCACACCGGCGGTTGTAATCTCGACTGCCACTGCCGCGGCCGCTCACGACGGCACCACGCACCACGGTGCCGTAGATCGCGAGTGAGCCGTTGTGCAGCTGCCGCACACGGTTGCTGCCTGGCATGGCGCCCCCCATGCGGCTCCAGTGGATGCTGGGAGGGGGGTCCCCCCGCGCCTCGCAATCCAGGATGGCGTTGCCGCCCATGGCCTCCACCATGCTGGGGTGCAGGTCGCCCCGGAACACCGGGGCCTCTGCCGGCGGGCAAAGACAACGGCGGCAGACCGCGCAGCATCAAAATCACGCGGTCGCATCGCACGCGGCCGGACATATCGACCGCGGCATTCGCAACGACGCAACGCAAGCTGAATTCAACAGGGTCGCGAGAGCGCAACCGGGTTACAACAAGACGCGCGTGAAGCCGTTTCCGATCATTCCCAGATCCCCGCGTAACAGGCCGTAGTATACCCCCAGGCCGTAGTATACCCGGGGTTACAACGGCCTAGGCTCGATTATACCCGGGTATATTATGGCCTAGGCCAAATTATACCCCTTTAGGCCAAATCATACCACCATGATAGTCATAGTGTTGAGCGATATACACATGAATTACAACATTTTTCCAACATTTAATTTAAAACTGTAAACACATAGACTTTGATTGCTTCAACCAGAAAAACTTTAATAATAACCTTAACCCTATCCCTAACCCTAACCCTATCCCTAACCCTAACCTTTACCCTATCCCTCACCCTATCCCTAACCCTATCCATAACCCTATCCCTAACCCTATCCCTAACCCTATCCCTAACCCTATCCTTAACCCTAAAAATGCTTCAATTGATCAAATTGAGATTCTTACTTCCATTTATACGCTTTTTAGATATCGATTGAAGTTCAATTGAACTTTCACATGGGGCATATTCTGCCCTGGAGGGGTATGGTCTGGCCCAGTCTAGTTTAAACCCCCGGGGGGTATCGTTTAGCCTAGAACACTTCATCCCCCCGGGTATACTCTGGCCTGGGCCAAACTATACCCGGGTTTAATCGGGGCAGGTGGTTCTTTTAGCCTGTTACACCGGGAGCCCAACATGCGACGCCGGCGTCGATGGTGCACGAGCAGCAGGAAGCTGCTCCGCTGGGCGGGAGGTGGCGGGACGGGCGGCGGCCTCCCTCACCCTTGACGTAGACGAAGCCGATGGCGCGGATGGAGGCCACCTCGTTCTCGGCCGTGCACACGTACGTGCCGGAGTCGTCCTTGGTGGCGCGCTCGATCGTGACCTCGCTCACCCCGCGCTCCTCGTCCACGCGCGCTGCCCCGGCCGCCGCCGCCACGGCGATGATGGGGATGGGAGGAGGGGGGCGGGAAACGACAGACGAGATAGAGCCGAGCCACTGCTGCCACTGCTGCCACTGCTGCTACTGCTGCTGCTGCCACAACCGTCGCTGCCGCTGCTGCCGCCACTGCCACGTGCATCACCACTACTACACAATCCACATAGTCTACAGCAACCGGTTTGTACAGTCGCAATGGTGGTTATATTGCGACTGATGATGCATAACAAGGGTGAAGCTAGAGTACACATTTGTCTCAATGTCCTTGTAGCCACGATCCTACGGTCACAATTACACTTTTTGCCACCTGGACTATTTGTCACGTGTGAGCATTCGTCTTTGACCCTGAGCTAGTGGAGTTTCAAGTTGATTTTCTTGAACCAGGTGAGAACTCAGGAGACGAGGATGAGTTTCATTCGCAGGAGCGACCTGGGTCACCATCGTGGCCAGTCTCCGCCGATTCCACTCCATCTCAAATTATCGCCATGTCCACCTTGAGGTGCCGCGCGCGCCCCCCTGCCGCCCCCGCTCTCACCGGGAAGGCCGCGGTTGTTGAAGCTCCAGGTGAGCGTGGGCGCGGGGATTCCCGTGGCGGCACAGGTGAGGGTGAGCCGCTCGCCGCGCCCCACCGACACGTCGCCGGGCCTCTCCGTGAAGGCCGGGGGGGCGTGCACGACGAGGCGGGTGGTGCGCGCGTCGCTGCCCGCCACGCTCGTCGCCACGCACGCGTACTCCCCGCCGTCGCCCACCTGTGACACACGCACGCGTCCCACGTCGGGCGCATTGGGATCTACGGATGAAATGTGCCTCGCGAACGTCAACGATGATTGTCGTTGCTACTGTTGTTGCCGTCGCGCGTGGCGGGAGAGTTTGTCGTCGATGTGCGATGTGTGTTTCGCGTCGCCACGGTGGCCGGCTTCACGAGCAGCCCCCGTGGCGGGTATCTGAATCGTTGCCGGCGAGCGATCGAAGCGGGCGGTGGCGTTGATGCTCGCGAGGTCCACGGTTTGATGTCGACGGTTAAGCGGAGTGACGGTACCCGACTCGTATTGGGGAAAAGTCGTGCGTTTAGATTCAACGAATTTGGGGTTGCGATGCAACAAAAAAATACTCAATTCTTGTGGAACACAATTAGGGTCTTACGCAGACAATTGTCAATGCATGTATTGTGATTAATTGATAATCATTCAAGCCAATGGCTAATTCCCTGAATTCTGCTAGATCCAATAATTATACTGGTATGAACCTCCTGGTTACATCAGCCCACAGGGGATTATTGTGTCCGTCCGTCCGTCGTGCAGGGAGGGGCTGGGTGGGGAGGGAGGGCTGGGTGGGGAGGGGAGGGTGGGGAGGGGCTGGGTGGAGAGGGGTGGGGCTGGGTGGGGAGGGGCTGGTCACCCCGTGGTGCCCTTATAAAACTCAACGTTTAACCTACTCACGTCGGCTTGTGCCCGCACTCACAGTCGGGCATATTTGCGGAATACACCACGCCGCCGTTGACCCTGGCCATTGACCGAGCAACCCAACGTTCCTACCAGCTCCCTCCGCAGGAATGTGTTTTGTAAAGTGGAGACCTAACTTTTAGCGCCTACTCTTATAGTCAAACAAAGACAAATATCCCCCGTAAAGCCTTAACAGACTATTGGGGTAAGTGCGGTTAGCGAGCACCTATGAAGGCCGGCACGTAGCAACGAAGCATTAGCTGGGCCAATCATTTAAAGTAAAAAAAAACAAGAACTTTGAGGCATCGACGCGGGCACCTGCACGTCGTCCAGGATGAGGTCCCCGGCCTGCAGGACGGTGAACTTGCCCGGCCGCTCGCGGAGGACATCGCCATCGCGTCGCCACGACAGTTTCGGCGCGGGGCTCCCGTCGGCTGAGCAGGGCAGCACGGTGCGTGACCCCTCGGTGACCACGAGACTCGCCCCCGCACCGCCTCCACCGCTGCTTCCGGCCGCGCCGCGGACGCTCGGAGGGGCTGGCGCAACGGGGAAGCGAGGCGGTGACCAGGTTACGTTCGCGTGAGCCGCACCGCACGCGACGTTTAGCGGCCGCTCGTAATCCAAGTGACGGTATTTGGGGTCGGGCTGCGTGAGCAGCATTTCTACTCTCGAGCATTTTGCAATGCACTGCTTACTGCGGGCATCGAATTAGACATCTGAAGATGCCTGCAGTAAGCAGTACCTGGAGAAAGCCAGAGAGATGAAATTCTCAACATGCGGCTCAACATAGAACTTCATACTTGCAGTGCAATAAAATGTGGATTCATACAGCGTCTAAACTAAGTTATCACCGTCAGCCATGATCAATCTACTGATGGATGAAGACCTTCCCTGGCCACTGCTACCTCTAACGACCTTGCGAAACAATAATCCATCCGGCACCTGCGCACATAATGATTTCATTGCTCCATCCTCACAGCGGACATCCTTTCGGATGCATCGACGAGCAGAAACGTGGAGCGGCCACTCACTGTGCACGGTCAGCACCACGTCCACGCTGGCAGTCCCAGCTGCATTGGAGGCCGTGCAGGTGTAGCGGCCGGCGTCGCTGGGCCGCGCCGGCCCCACCTGTAGCGAGCCGTTGCTCAGGAGGCGGTGACGGGCGCCGTCGCGCCGCACGGAGCGGCCGTCCGGGCCCAGCCATGCCAGCTCAGGTGCCGGGCTGCCCTCGGCGGTGCACGGGAGGATCGCCACCGCGCCGGACACGACCACCGGTTCCCGCGCCGAAGGCTTCATCGCCGGGGGGACTGCAGGCATCATCAGGTGGCGACATTACGATCCTCCGTACCGCCACCACCGGCAGACAGAGCCAAACATATTACGTTGTCGTGTGGATCGGGCATTTGGGCCTGTGCTCAGCGGCAATGTTATAATGATGAGCTTTCAAAACTAGTTTGCGGAAAAAAAAAGGTTTGAAAGTCGGCAGCCTCTCGTTTGACTTGGCAGGTTTGGCAGGAATATGAATGTGGTGTGTGTGGGGCGAGTGGTGCAAGTGGTGCTAGTGGGGTGCGTCGTGTGAGTGGGGTGAGTGGGGTGAGTGGTGTGAGTGGTGCGAGTGGGGTGAGTGGGGTGAGTGGGGTGAGTGGTGTGAGTGGGGTGAGTGGGGTGAGTGGGGTGAGTGGTGTGAGTGGGGTGCGTAGCCCGAGTGGTGCGAGTGGGGTGAGTGGGGTGCGGGGTGTGAGTGGGGTGAGTGGTGCGAGTGGAGTGCGTGGTCCTAGTGGTGCAAGTGGTGTGGGTGGTGTGAGTGAGCGCGACGTGGCACCCACCGTGCACCAGCAGCTTGACCTTGGCCAGCACGGTGCCGGCGGCGTTCTGCGCCACGCACACGTACGTGCCGCCGTCGGACAGCGCCACCTGCGAGATGTGCAGTGAGCCGCCCGGCTGCACTACGAACCGGCCGCCTGCCATGCTCAGACAAAGACAAAGTTCCCCAATGTAGCTTTAACAAACGGTTGGGGAAAGTGCCATCAGTGATACGGCACAAGGGTGGTGGCTACCACCACGCTCTACCGCACTGCACCAAGTACTCATTTCACGTTGAGTCGACCTAGAGGAGGCCCAGAACTGGTTCAAATATTTGCCATTGCTACTGATCGTGAGTGAAAATCAAACTCGGGCTGCCGGGTTCGTAGTGCAGCACGCTTACCCACTGCACTACCTCTCCCCACATAAGCATCCAAACGCACACAAACACATCATCCTGGATAGGACATCAACATTACAGCAGCACTGTTCGTGAGTGCCTGTTAAGGGCAACGAGAAAACAAAACCGCGTCTCTCGCCACCATCTCCGTGCCGATAAAACCCTCAAGGCTCACCGCTAACAATGTCGACGCCCTCCCTCTGCCAGGACAGCGTAGGCTGCGGCCTGCCCGAGGCCTCGCAGGAGAGCGTGGTGCGCGAGTGCAGCGTAGCCTCCACGGCCGAGGGGGGCACCGTCACGATGGGGGGCCCTGGTGGGGGGGGGGGGGCACGGCACAAAGACAAATGCGTCCTTGATTAACGGCTCCATACTCACAGACTGTTGGAGCAAGCGCCCCTTGCGAGTGCTGCAACCGCAGATGAACAGGATGGCAGCCATAACCGGTACCAACAATTTCTCAAGTTTTGTGGTCCTATATTGCTATATATTTGGCCAACTCCAAAATGAAAAGAAACAGACCGAGTGACTTGCAATACCTAACAATAATCAGCTATATAACAAGAGCTTTTCACACAGGAGGACTGCCCTGTGGCACAGTTACGTGGAATGAGATTCAAAGCGATTTCCATTTACAGCCAATTTTGTAAATTCCACAATTCTGTGTCAGGGACGAGTATATCCAAAAGACAACCACTGTTGAATTTCTTATGAGGTGGCAATAATTTTACGAACCCTGCAGGGATGATGGGCCGAGTCAACTCCCAACTGGGACTTGAACTCACAACCTTCTCCAATGCGAGCGGCTCACTCTAACACTGACCGGCTCACGTCTGAGATTACCCCATTTAATTGACCGAGTGACTTTCTGTAATTATTTAATCGCTGCTGAAGGAATATGTTTGTACAAACGACTACAGGGGCAGGTTCCAGGGGCGGGTCCTAGGGGCGCGCCATCTTGCCTGCCGACCCCTTGAGGATTCCAGAATAAAGAATCAAAATCATCTCGGCATTCCCTGCGGCACGTGCTGTGGGCCGCCGGTGGCGGCGGCGGCAACTGACCCTGCACGGTGAGGGTAACGTGCCGATGCGCCGTGCCCGCCGCGTTGCGTGCGGTGCACGTGTAGCGGCCCGCGTGGCTCGGCGTGGCCGCCGGAACCTCCACCGTACCTGGGGAACACGGCGCGACAACAACAAGGACAACAACATTCCGTACTCAGAATCGGAATCATTTTATCGAGACTGGATGAGCTCTAAAGATATTTTTCATAGATGTCCAGTCGGGGCACGGCGTAAGAACGTTACAACAACCAAAAAATACAAAAACATGATAGTAGTGCAAAGTACAAAGTAAACAAATCACCCAAACACATACAAATAAAACGAAACCATCCCCATCCTACCAGGCAAAGCCCACTGAGGTGCTAATTTATGTTTCAGAGACGAAATGGCCAAAAATGATAGCTCAACAAAGTGGCCCATCATTTGGACATTTAAAGCACCAAAATAATCGGATTAATATCAATGCATGTTTTCAATGTAGAGGGAACAACCGGAGGACCCGGAAAAAAATCCACACGACCACAAGGAAAGACACATGAAAACTCCAAATATACAGGCGTCAGGGTCGGGATCGAACCCCCGACCTCCTGCATACCAGGCAAGGAAGATAACATCACACCAACATCGTTCTCATCGACCTCAGAGTGATGGCTGTTTAAACAGAGATGCCACTGCTGTTATAAAAAAACGTCGCCACGGTTACCGGTGGACAGCACGGCGAATCCGTCGCCGGCGTTGGGCAGCCGCGTGCCGTCCTTGCTCCAGTGCACGCTGGGCTCGGGCGCTCCGCTCGCGTGGCACGTGAGCAGCACGGGGGAGCCGTGCGTCAC
This sequence comes from Entosphenus tridentatus, assembly GCA_014621495.2. Taxonomy (NCBI): domain Eukaryota; kingdom Metazoa; phylum Chordata; class Hyperoartia; order Petromyzontiformes; family Petromyzontidae; genus Entosphenus; species Entosphenus tridentatus. The sequence continues at coordinate 2,211,816 of CM025656.2, forward strand.
CACCAGGTCGTCGGCCTCGTCTGCGATCGACGGGGGCACTGGGGTGGGTAGGGAGGATGGCGTCAGCGCGAAGGCAGGCGGGCGGGAGTGATTGGAAGCAGCGGGGAAGTGGGTGGTGGTAGAGGGGATAGGAAGAGGGCGGTGGAGGGGATGTACATGGAAAGGGGGCTGCAGGTGAGACAGTTACGAAGGGTAGCATTGGAGCTCGTAGGAAAGGGGGCGGCCGTTTGGGAGACGAGGAAGTGGATGGCAGTGGTGGTAACAGCGTAGGCAGGAGGAACATTGATAACCGTGGGAGAAGGGAGGAATGAAAATAAAACACTTCGTTATCATGTTCCTTATTAATGCTCCGACATGTCCTTTGTGCCTGTGGAGAAGATACAATGCCCTAATACCTAGCACGGTGAAGTCAATGGTGATCCGCTCCTCTCCGACCTCATTAGCTGCTGTGCATTCGTACTGTGCCGTGTCTTCGGGGTCTGCCGACGCGAAATGCAGTGATCCTGTCGACAGCAGCCTGGAGCACAATACACATGGTTCTGCAATTTAAATATCTACGGTGAGGTTTTTTTTAAATGAATAGAAAAATAAAGCATTCCCACTAATACATTTGACATTTGATAAACATTTACTATCTGGCAGGCATATAACAATTTGCTGCCCCTGTGTCTCAATCACTTATCTGAATTCACAATTCAATTTGAGAATTGTCATTTGTCTCATTGAAATGTTCTCATTTATATTGTCTGTGTTATCCGTTCAACCTAATTTATGTAACCTTTAACCACTTCACTAAGATACATAAGACGTGTGTCATCAACCCTCTTTCAGGCGACACAGCCCACTGTCAAGTGACAACTTCATGAACTGGCTGTGTCGGGTGGAGGAGGGTTTACAACACACATTTTACTTACGCGATCGGACTCTACAAATCAAATATTAATCATATTGGTCGTGATAACCTAAGTGTTAAGTTTCAATGTAAGGTAAACTATCAGTAATTGATCACGCAAGATTCCACATCTACATCGTGAGCATAAAATCAACTTTTATTAATTCATCAATTATTTTATATGCCGACTGTTTGGCATTGAAGGCCGACACGTTGGCAAGGGTACCTGTGCGTGATTTGCAGCCTGTCCACACCGAAGGGGCGGCCGTTTTTCTTCCAGGAGACAGCAGGCTTGGGTAGGCCGGAGGCCTCGCAGCTGAGGGTGGCCTGGCCCCCCACCAGGGCCGTGACGTTCGTGGGGCCTCGTGCAATCCCTGGGGGCACTGAGAAGGCAAACCTCGGTTGAGTAGTGAGACAAGGAAAGAAAAAAAACATGTTTTAAAAGTTTAAGCATTGTGGCATGGCTCAGATTTTAAATGCATTGCTGCAGTTCAAAAATGTTCGTACGTTATAATTGACTTTTTCTTAGATTTGTATTTGCTTCATTGCGGTACTTTAATTTTACTTGATTGCTTTTGTAATTTTGGCCCACACTTGCAAATGAAACTCACTCACCCTGGCCTCTTTGAGCTCTTTACCAGGTTAAACAAACAAATGTGAACGTTATGTGGGGGAGTCAGTGGATCAGAAGCCACATTGCAGGGGCCATCGCGGATCAACACCGTGGTCCGGCCTGGGGCAACGAGTACCGAGCACGGTGAGCGTGACGGTGAGGCGGTCCGATCCAGCCGCGTTGGAGGCGACGCACGCGTACGTCCCCGAGTCGCTCGCTCGCACCGACACCACCTCCAGCGATCCGTCCGGCAGCAGCGTGAACCTGCGCCACGCACACGCGCCGGGGTCAGCGTCGGCGCTCGTTAAACGAGCCTCTCGCGTGCCGAGCAGAGCCGCTCCCCTTACACAAGGAGAACACTCCTAGATGCACGCAAGAGTACGGCATTTGCTTGAATGCCGCCAAAGTCATTCTTATCGAGAGCTGAGAGAATGATTGTATTATTGAAACAGCAGTGGGCTGACAAAGACCTGTAAGTTATTAGAATCATAATTTTCAATCTTGTAAAGTGTCATATGGGGCGAGGTTCCAAAACCGTGCCTGGCATTGTCGTCCGAGAGGAGGGCCCCGTCCTTCCTCCAGCTGAGGGTGGGGGCCGGGGATCCCACGGCGGCACACGGGAGCACGGCCGCCCCCCCAAGACGCACGCTCACCTCGCCGGGGCCCCCCACGACGCTGGGGCTCACTGCACGCGCACAACCCAGATGCAGCGTCGATCGCACGGCACCCGAGTTCGCAACCGTGTAAAAAAAAACGGTTCGTAGTAGGATTAAGTTATGGACAAACACCAAAATGGATTGAGGGAGAGACAGTGTGTAGCCCGCAGGCATGTGTGCGGAGGGGGGGGGAGGGTAGTGGGCGCGTCTCACCCAGCACGACGAGCGTGAAGGTGCGCGACGAGCTGCCGGCCACGTTGGAGGCGACGCACACGTAGCGGCCTGCGTCCTCCTCGTCCGCGCCGCTGATCTGGACGTAGCGGCCGCTCGCGAGGATATTTACACGGGGGGACACCTGCGTGCCAGGAAGTCACGGACACCGGACGTTCGTTACAAATGGGAAGGTGCCCACCACCAGCATGTGTTTTTGGAAATTGATATTAACCAGAGAATATGCATTGAATGTTTATTTTCAGTAATCTATTTCAAGAGCTTAAAATTCTGGGACCGCAACCTCTTGGTAAATTTATAGATCCACCTCTGGTAACGAGGCAGCATGCACTGTCGGTTCACCGCACGAGAAACGTGTGCCGGGTCAGCAGAGGTGCTTCTTAGCAATAACAACGTGACAAGCAAGGCATAGGAATGGGAGTCGTGTCTTCCTGCCATTAGCGAACACGCTTTGCGTGTTGCTTTATCTCTTGAGTTGGTGGTCTAGACAAGGCTGAGAACATTGTACGTGCAATGCGATGGTCACAAGGCATGTATGTTATGTTTGTGAACAGCACACTGTGTTGTTGCGATGCCTATTTGTGTTCGTCCTGAACGCATTCTCCTGTTTCAACGGGCGTCCCGCAATTCATGGAAAGTGTCGCATTTGAAGGAGGTGCCCTGTTACCCAATAGTGGAATGATCATGGCCGACGACCACGATTATTATTCGTAATAGAGGTTTTTGGGTTAGATCGCGTAAATATAAATGTGTCATTAAACCCGCCACCACCAGACACAGCCAATAAGTAAGTTTTGTCACGCTTAACAAAACATGCCAATTTGTTACTAGTTCAGCCCACCGGTGTGTTGTGAGACTAAACCCACAACATTTACAATTCGAGTACGATTATTAGTATAGTGTGGGGATTTCTCTGGGCGCTCTGATGTCGTAAGGGACCCCCCCCCTTCCCCTTTGCCTGCCGCTGCCTGGGCCAGGATCCCAGGCCAAGAGGCCAGGCCAGGATCCTAGGCCAGGAGCCCAGGCAGTGTCCAGACCTGCAGGGGTTCATCGTCCTTGAGCCAGGCGAGCGTGGGTGGGGGCGACGCGTCCGACCGGCACTCGAGCGACACCTGCCCTCCGCGCGTCACGCTCACGTCCTGCAACTCCACGCTGCCCGCGATGTTGGGGGGCACTGCAACGAAGGGAGGGAGCGGAGGGACAGGTTCGACCCCCCTCCCCCGGTTCTCATGGCAGACTCCTACCTTGGAATGCTCGGGGGCTCTGTCGCAGGGATCGCCGGCGGTGTGCATGCGGATTTGATTCCCTTTCGTAGACTCAACCTGATCCTTTTTACGCATTCGAGGTACCATCGCCGTTTTCATAAATGGCCCCATCCTGGGCCTCCCCTCCATCATCTTAGTCTTTACCTTTTTGTTCGTGATGATTTCGACATTATTTTGGTCGTTGTATTAAATAAAACTCAATCGTATGTTCGTGTCCCTTCCTCTAACCCTGAAACAGCATTGTTGATATCAGTATATTTGCACTACTGGCAACGAAATACAAAAAACAAAACACAATACTTTGACTGGTTTTGTTGCAGATATGAATGTCTAGAGCAATAATCATACAATGATAACTAATTTTTTTAATGGCAGCTACCATGGTGTGATAGTTAGCACACTGGACTAACTATCCAGAGGTCACCAGCTTGCTTCCATTTCCCAGGGTGGCAGTTGAACAAAAATGGGGAGAGAATGGCCTGCAGTGGAGGCTCTTCCACCAGCCGTAGCGTAAGCAAGCAAACAATTACACGGTGCCAACTCTACCCTTGAACAGATGTACTTGGGCCACCGTGCCATTTGTAGATTTACACGTGCCAATCGGTGCATTCATTAATACACTTCCACGGGAAACTGTTCCTGACGACTGCATTTCAGAACCGGCAATTGATTCTGCAAAAGGTCTCACCCGGTTTACCCGGTTGTCACTTACGAGCATGGATCGACAGTGCAACTCACCGTGCACTTGGACAAGAAATTCCTTCTCTGTGTCGCCTGCAGGACTGGAGGCCAGGCAGGTATAGCGGCCACCGTGCTCCACCTGCTTGAGAGTTTGCAAACTCACATTATCGTGGTCATCGCATTCCGATAACAAAGGAAGCAAGATACCAAAAATATAAAATGCGAACAGAAGGCTGGCTTTGCATATTAAAACGTACATTGAGAGTGATCTATACTTAAACAAATATAACCCCATTGGAAACAATATATTTAAAGAGGGCATAGAGGCTGGAGTGCCTTGCAGGCCTGAATAGCGATATTGGATAGGGCAATAAGAAGTTTGCCACTTAAACTATTTCTGCTTGATAACGTTGATCTGGGAGGACCAATCAACGCGTCCACTGATCTGTCGCCTCGGCATCATCCGACGTCTCTGATATATGCCGGCATCAGCCCGACCGGCCACCCGCCCGCCCGCCCGCACGCCCGCATGCCCGCTCACCGTGGCACTGGCGATGCGCAGGGTCTGCCCCCCCGGAAGCACAGTGAGGCCCTGCGCATGAGGCAGGGGGCGACCGTCCTTCAGCCACGTGAGGCTGGGTGGGGGGCTGCCCGCGGCCACGCACGTCAGCTCCAAGGAGCCCCCCAGCAGCACGTTGAGCTCCCGCGCCTCCTCCTCCTCCTCCAACCCCTCGATCACCGGTGGCTCTGATGGCAAGAGGAGAAGCAGCTTGTAGGGGTGGGGGGTTCACCGTGAGCCCAATCAACCACCTGGCCCACAGCGGGCAAACCGAGTCTCCCCCATGCGACCACAGAGAGAGTGACAGCAATGAGTCTAAACTCTGAAGGGTAAGGATGAGTAATTGCAGAGGTTTTCTCGGATTGCGAGGGGCTGCCAGCTGCCATGTGTCCTGGCAGAGGCAGATCTAAAAACTACCAAGGGTGGGGGCGGTCCAAACATCTATAGTTATAAAAAAAAGCTCCGATATTTCTAATAAGAAAAATAACATTAAATACAACACCAATTTGTGAATGCGAGTGAGTGAGGAGGCAGGTGGGTGAGTGAGTGGTGCATCGGCCAGTCATCTCAGTCAACCCATGGCACCTGGGTCTGTCCAGTGACCTGCCAGCAGGCGTTGGACACTTCACGTGCCCTTAGAGTGAACATAGCCTGGCACATGCGCCGTGGTGACATCACCGCCACTTAGTGACGAAAGGCGGTCGCTGTTGTTCGTTGTTGAGCGAGTGAGTGGGTGGGTGAGCTGCGAGTTGGCCTCACCCTGCACGGTGAGGAGGAAGTGCTTGCTGGTCTGTCCAGCCGCGTTCACAGCCACGCAGCTGTACACGCCGGCGTCCGCGGGCGAGGCGTTCGCGATCTGCACCAGCAGGCCCTCTTCACTAGGAAAGGCCGAGGTCTCGGCTGCAATTACAGAAACGAACGTCGTGCTTCAAGACTCTCATCGTGATGCCATTATTTGGGTGAAGCGTTCCATTTAAGTGGTTTTAAGTTTTTGTTTAATCTCTGAAAGGAAATAACGTTTAGTTAAAAAGATTACGCTAATCTGGCATGAAAGGGAACTATTTCTGGCATGGAATTACACATGCACACCGATCGCTCTTCACATAACCAATTCTAAGATCACGCAGAAAGAGGCTAGCACTTTCCCATCCACTCAGCTACAGAGAATAATGCTCATTTGGTCGCAGTCAAATTTGTCTAGTTTCTTCTGAGGGACGGAATTCAGATAATTTGTTGGGAGAACCAAATTTTACGTGACAAGGTTTTTGTGTGCAGTCATTGTTGATCACAGAAGACTGCCTGGATGTGAACCCAGGCCTCAGCAGTTGCAGGGTTCAGTGCTCTCACTCGAGCCACCTTAAAAATTGAAGGTGCCCTTGAATCAAAGAACCGTGTCAATTCATGGGGGCGAATGATCACATTCCCTAACGACAACAGCGCTACGGTTTCTCACCCTGTGCTTGTGCACGAGTGAGCTATCTCTTATCTCAGTCTGGCCGTGCCCCCCCCCCTTGCGGCAGGGACCGTACGTACGCCGCGTAAGTGCCGACACGACGCCGCCGCCGCCGGGCGGGTAGAGCTGCCGGCCCTCGTGCAGCCAGGTGAGCATCGGCGGCGGAGAGCCGGTGGCCTCGCATGCCAGCGTGACGGACGCGCCGGCCAGCACCTGCAGCTCCTCCGTGTCTCCCGCGCCCTCCAGCAGAGGGGGCACTGGGCAAAAGGGGAGGCACGCGCTGGCTGAGGACCGCTCTCCAGTGGCACTCCGCTCCCCGTGTTGGCAGTGTCAGGGTTAAGACGACGCACGCCCTGCGGCATTGATTGTTGCGAACGACATATCTGACTTTTTTTAATGCCACAGTGCCTAATACAAAAAATTAATATTCCTTGTATTAATGAATAAAAACATAAAAAAAAATTTCAACCGTAGCTTTTAGCTACTTTCTCATCGTCGCACCCGGACAGCGTGCGCATCGTCACGCCAGTGAAAGTGCAGTATCAGATGCTGGGCAACAGCGGATAGGTAGGTGGAGATAGATGTGGTGGGGATAGAGAGAAGGAAGGAAATGAGGCCACGTGGTTGATGCTGGTTTGACGAACCCTCACGACGCCCCATTTTGCCTTTGGCCCGGCTTCTGTGGATTACAACTCTGGTGGTGAGCATGGGGTACTTGTTGCTCACCTTGCACCCGGAGGGTGAATTCTCTCTGGGTGATGCCGGCACGGTTGGAGGCCACGCACGTGTACGTCCCACTGTCCGACGCCTGCACTCGGGCGATCCTGCGCACGTTGTGGTCACGCCACGCAGGATGGGCATTGAGAATGTTGACGTGGGGTTTTGCCCGAATTTAGAAGCTGGTTATTTTTACTAATAGGGTTTTTCCCCTTTTTTCTGGCAACAAAACGGACACCTTTTGCAAGGAATGATGCTTACATTAACCACAATACTTGCAGTCAAATGCAAACAAAAAACAATACTCTGATAATTTATGCATTGTCTTTGAAACTGATCGGTCCACACCAGAGACAGCTTTCGTTAAAGCCTAGTCTCATATGGTGTTCGACCAGATGACGCCAAAAGGCGCACGTGCGCCTTTTGTTTGCATTTGACTGCAAGTATTGTGGTTAATGTAAGCATGATTCCTTGCAAAAGGTGTCAGTTTTGTTGCCAGAAAAAAGGGGAAAAACCCTATTAGTATATTTTTGTACTGGCAAAGGAGGTTCCATGATCTGGTTATTTTTGTTTACGCATTTGGCCCACTTGCTCCTCCTCACCGCTCATTGTTTGGGGCCATGTATTTGAATTACTTGTGGCTTCTCATGGTTTGAGAGCCTTCATGTTTTCTGGGCATCTTTATTAAAATGCTCTTCAATATTCACAGGTAATTTTGATTACAATCACTGTGAGAGAACAAAGATCTTTCCATCTGAGAATTTCCTCAGGAGAAACCTTCTTTCGGAAATTATTCCTTGAAGTGGGCCTTCTTTCCTGAAGGCCTGTTGGTTGAAATGGCAAGATCTGATTTTTTTGGCTGGGCCACCACACACACAATCTGGGACAAATTTGCATTGTTGACTACCTCGACACATCCAAACAAATGGAATAGTCACATGTACGAGAATTAAACACACCGATTATTATTATTGCTCTGAATCATCAGTGAGTTGAATAACAAGCCTCACAGCCAGATATTTTCAATCAGATAGGATGTTTCATTTTGCACTACGTCACACATCATCGAGACAAGGTCCAGGAAGTCAAAATAGCTTCCTTTAAAAAACATACTTCCTGGATATATTTACAACTACGATCGTGCTCTTTGTTGCTGGCCTCTGGACCTGTGCTCAGCAACTTTGTAAAAACAATGAAAACTTTCAGAGGCCCAGAAAGCCTGGTGCTCACCTGAGCACCTGCCCGGCAGAGAGCAGCATTGTGTGGGCAGACAGCGGCAGCGGCAGCCCGTCCTTCAGCCATGACAGCTGTGGGGGCGGTGAGCCAGTGGACATACACTCCAGGCTCACCGGCCCATCCAGGGGAGCCAAGACCTCCAAGGGCTGGTCCAGGACCCCCTCCACCACTGGTGGAACTGGCATCGACGCACAGACGGACGGACGAGGAGACAATCTCATATTGTCGAACGAGCGCACAAACAATGGTAGGCGAATATTGAATGCAAAAACATCACGTTAAACGCGAGTGTTTCTATATGAGTGCCCTTTTGTCAATCCACTGCTGGATGAGGGCAGTCTAGGGTATGCGATTTATTTGAACCAACATCCTGGTCAGTGAGGGTTGCTAAAGACGTGGAGAATGCTGCAACAATGGATTATGCTGCACTGCTCCCTGCTGACAACATTAGGCACGCAGCAACCTATGAACGACCTGGCATGCATTGGTGGTCATCCAGCCTGAATCCTGCTTCGGATCTAGTGAGATCTAGGGTGACTAGAGTGGGTGCATACCGGGTGATTTTGTCGCAGACGACGGAGGTGCAAGCAAATTGAAACGTTCCCCACAAGTTATCGTTGAGCAACGTGGCAGAAGATGTCAAAGGAAAACACACACTTGTAAAATGTATTTCGTTGCTTTTTAAGTATTATGGCTTCGTGAATAGCAACTTAAAGGTACATGTTCAAGTGTGAAAGTCACGTGGCAGCTTCAGGTGACGCCGAGTTAATTTCTACTGCTGCTGCTGTTGCTGCTGCTGTTGCTGCTGCCGCTGCTGAATTTGAAACCTCTGCAGTGGCTTGCAAAGCGCCCCACGGTTTTACAATGCGCCCTGCGGTTCGCAAGGCACGCCGTGTTGTAAAAGGCGTTCTCCGGTTTCACAATGTGCCCTGCGATTTTGGTCGGGTCTCAGCACATTCTAGCCTCCCTTTGATCGTCATCTCGTGAATGCGGCGACCAGATGTGGCGTGACGACGGGCCGTCCGCATTCGATTGAGCGAAGTGCTTCCTTGTTTGCACCAGGTGGTTTAGTGGTGGCATCCGACGTCTGATGTTTCTCCGCGCACAGAGACCCGGGGGGGAGCCGCCCTCACCGTGGACGTGCAGCGTGTAGATTCGCTCCTCCTCGCCGGCCGCGTTGGTCGCCACGCACGTGTACTTCCCGCTGTCCGAGATCTCCACGCTCGCAATGGTCAGCACAGCGTCGTCCTTCGAGATGCTGGGCAGGAGATCGGGGCGGGTTAAACCGGCGAGCGCCGCACTTCCTGGACCCCACGGTAAGACCACGTGTTGTGCGCATGGCGCAGTGGTGCGAGCCGTTGCAATCCGGTCAGATAAAGGAGGGCTTGGCGGACCACTTCCCAAACGTAGTCGTGAAACTGCCGCCTGTTCGCTTTCGGTACAGTTTTAGTTCTTTTAACAACATCTGTTCAGTCGCAACTTTATCCTCACTAACGTAGCGCCTCACGCTCACCCTTACCCGATCCCCTAACCCCCCAAAACGCTAACCCAGAGCAAACATACGTACGCAGCAGAGCACAAGGAGCACACGATATTCATTTACAGTGGCGACCTCCCGGCGCGGTGCTCACCGGATGCGAGCGCCGGCGGCGCCGGCGAGCGGCCGCCCGTCATGCAGCCAGCGCACGGCCGGGCTGGGCTGCCCGGAGGCCGAGCACCTCAGCGGCACGTCCTCTCCGACCACCACGTTCACGTCGCTGGGCAGCTCCGAGCCCGAGATGCGGGGCGGCACTTCGCACGCGCAGCGCAAAGTACGGCAGTGGTGTTCGTCATCGCTCTGTCTCGGTCAACCGAGTCATTGGGGTAATTTACAGGTGGCTTATCGTAATTTGAATGTTTGGCCCATTCTAGTTCGTTTTTTTTATCGATGAGAGAGGAAATAATATAACGCCGAGGAAAGCCATTTAGAACAGGGGGGGAATAGAGCCCATGCGCTTTTGTTGTGCGAGGCACCGGCGCTACCACCGCACCACCGCCCTGCCACGCGCAGGTCCTGAGCGTGAACGACCGATCCCGCGTCGCCGCCTTCTCAGGAGCGGGGCCTCTTTGCTTACCCAGCACGGTGAGGGTGTAGCGCTTGCGGGCCTCCCCCTCCGAGTTGGTGGCCACGCAGGAGTAAACGCCCGCGTCTGACACGTGGACGCGCGAAATCTGCAGGCGGCTGCCGCCCGACAGCACCTGCCTCTCCAGCGAGTTTGTGCTTCCTGCGCAAGGAGGGTTGCGCGCTCGCTCAGCGGCCATCACTGAGAAGCTCTGGGCGGTTGGTATATTTTATCACGGAGAACCCGGGTACAAGGGCTCATACAAGGATACATACAATCACAATAATAATACAACGTGGATTTATAAAATCGAAAGAAAAGAAAAACACGGATTGTTCCTCTTCTTGGTTCTTTCGGTAAAGTCACGTAGAATGGAAATAATAAAATAATAAAAATAAAACATAATAAAATAAAATAATAATTCTCACGACGTTTCGGCCACAACGCAAGCAGGTCTATCGAGACGACAGACCTGTTCTTCACCTGAGGACGGCTGCTTGTGTTGTGGCTGAAACGTCGTGAGAATTATTTTATAATGTTTTATTTTTATTATTTTATTATTTCCATTCTACGTGACTTTACCGAAAGAACCAAGAAGATGAATCCCTGCAGTCACGAAAGCTTTAAATTGAAATGGATTGTTCCGTCAGGGCCCTTACCAATGGAGAAGCCATTTCGTTGCCAGGAGATGGCGGGGTGGGGGACGCCGGCGGCGTCACAGCCGAGGATTGTGGGATTTCCCAAAACCTCGGTCACAGACTCCTCCGGGGGCCCGTCGATGCTGGGGGGAACTGAAAACAAAGACGAAAATCCCCGTGTGGACAATGCAGAACTGTTGGGAGAGGTGTTCTTAGACAAGCAGCTATCAAGGATTGGGGGAGCTCTAGAGAGCAAACAGTAACATGAGCAAGTAATTGCAGGGCTGCACCTTTAGCTATTGTAATTATGCCTTCATCGCCATCTGGAATCTCAATTCAGGGAATCCTCGATGAGTCTCGAGACTGTGAAAAGCGAGCTCTGTTTTTTTGGTCTGCCCTAAAACTGAGAGTTCCCAAAACATAACGAATTTAAATCGGAGAATAACATCCCAAACGACCCTTCCCACTTCCCGAGAATAGCAACCACGACGGTAACCCGCGTTTGGACAAGGGCAAGGGACCGAATAGACTGTGAGGAGCTGGAATCAGAGCCGCACGGCTTCTGTAGCGTGGGGAGATAGAACCAGGGCACAGGTACTGTTGGTGAGCAGGTGCTGGTCGAGAAGATCCAATCCCCCCCCCCCCCCCCACGGTTGTGTTTGTGAGTTAACGCGTAACGGGAAAAACGGCGCTTCCACGTTCAACAACTCCCCCCACCCACCCCACCACCACGGAGACTCAAGGCCCGTGGTGGTTTTGGTGCCCGGGCCCGCTGGAGGGGGCGGCACTGCCCACCGTTGACGCTGACCGTGAAGCCTTGGTCGACTTCGCCCGCCACGTTGGACACCTTGCACACGTAGTGGCCCGAGTGTGACACCTGAAGGTGATCATCGACATCAGCATCAACATCATCATCATCATCAACATCATCAACATCATCATCAACATCGTCATCATCAACATCATCAACATCGTCATCATCAACATCGTCATCAACATCGTCATCAACATTGTCAACATCATCATCGTCAACATCGTGATCATCTTCAATATCATCATCATCAATATCATCAACATCGTCATCATCAACATCGTCATCATCATCAACATCGTCATCATCAACATCAGCATCAACATTGTCAACATTATCATCGTCAACATCGTGATCATCATCAATATCATCAACATCATCATCAATATCATCAACATCGTCATCATCAACATCGTCATCATCAACATCATCATCAACATCGTCATCATCAACATCGGCATCAACATCGTCAACATCGTCAACATCGTGATCATCATCAATATCATCAACATCAGCAATATCGTGATCATCATCATCGTCATCAACATCAACATCGTCAACATCATCAACATCATCACCAACATCATCATTATCAATTGTGTTGTCAGCATCACCATTGTCATTGCTGCTTCATTGTCATATACAGTCGAGACAATGCCACACAGCAATATACAGCCAGTTAAGGCAGACGAACAGCAAGATACAGACTTGTCATTTCTCTTACTACTGCGCTTGTAAACCTGAGAAAGCTTCACCCAGCCTCAAGACTCTTTTTCAGGAGGGTCCTGCCAAGTTTTGCATATTTGGGACGACGTTCCTCCTGCTGCTGCTGCTGTGTGCGTCATCCCAATTGAGTAATATTCAGGCCATTATTTTACATCGGGTTGTTTGACCGATGTCAGTGACATGGTATACTTTGTTTAGCCATGGGAGGAAAGTGGAGAACACGAAAGACAACCCACGCATGGCAGGCCGGGAGATAGAGCACGTAAAGCCCACGCAGAAAGGCGCCCGGAGTTAGGAATCAAACCCAGGACCTTTTCTCTTGCCACGAAAGCGTCAGCACCGCGTTGCGGCCCACGAAAACGAGACCACGCGTGCCCCCCCCGACACCCCCTCGCCTCTCACCTGTGCTCGTGCCACCTGCAGCAGCTGCCCGTCCTCCCGCAGCACGACGCCCTCCGAGTCGCCCACGCGGCGCCCGTTGTGGAACCAGGCGACGATGGGCGGCGGCGACGCCTCGGCGGCGCACTCCAGCGCCAGGGGCTGCCCCGCGCGGACGCTCGTCACGGCCGGCACGGGGCCCCCCCCCGCTCCGCCCGCGTTGCGGATGCTGGGCGGCACTGGGGACGCAAGAGGCGCGGGCGGGAGTCTCGAGGAGGAGACGCGGTTCGCGCGCGTGGCGTCAGCATGCAGCCTCGACACGGCGTGGCGTGAGCACGGAGCGTCGGCACGCAGCACGAACACGTGCCGGCAACACGTAGCGTTTCGCAGCCGACTTTACGGTCGTTTTTTGAGTTTTTGGCGAGGCCACGGAATGATTGGCACAGCACCGAATCGGAATATTTATTGAAACTCTTTTCTCACAGATGTCCACTGACCGTGCACGCTCAGCCGGGTGTCCTTCTCGTGGCGGCCGGCCGCGTTGGAGGCGACGCAGGTAAACCTGCCGCTGTCCGACAGTTTGACGCGCGGGATCTGTAGCACACGACCTCCTGCCAGCGTGGCGGGACAGGGTCAAGGTTAGCCTGGCGGCTCGCCTAGGGGTTAGCATTGGGGTTAGCATAGGGGTTAGTCTTGGCGTTAGCCTAGGGGTTAACATACGGGTTAGCCGAGGGGTTAACATTGGGGTTAGCCTAGGGGTTAACATCAGCGCTAACCTAGGGGCTAACATAGGGGTTAACATAGGGGCTAACATAGGTGTTAACATAGGGGTTAACATAGGGGTTAACATAGGGGTTAGCCTAGGGGTTAACATAGGGGTTAGCCGAGGGGTTAACATTGGGGTTAGCCTAGGGGTTAACATCAGCGCTAACCTAGGGGCTAACATAGGGGTTAACATAGGGGTTAACATAGGGGTTAACATAGGGGTTAGCCTAGGGGTTAACATAGTGGTTAGCCGAGGGGCTAACATAGGGGTTAGCTATAGGGGTTAACATAGGGGTTAACATAGGGGTTAACATAGGGGTTAACATAGGGGTTAACATAAAGGTTAGCCTAGGGGTTAACCTCAGGCAGTGGTCCCCAACATTTGGTCATCGTGCCACTGGCCGTCCACAATGGCGTGGGAGAGTGCCCAGGGAACTGGCTGCAGAGACAGCGAGACCTCTTTCCTGATCCACAACACTGACGATTTAGCCCAGGCCACTTCGCGATCTGGCCAAATTCGTGTCGTGAATGCCACCCGACACAGCCAAACAAATGTAACGTCGCATGCGCCGCGCTTGACGTGAAAATTAAGTTCACAATATTTGTGAAGAGGAACCCGCTCCAAGCTCTACATTCCTCGACATATCAAGGTGTTATCAGTCTGCTGATGAGTTAGTTTAACAAACACGTAGGCTTTCACGAACAATAGTTACGAGACAAACCTTCCTAATTGGTTGTGTTGGGTGGTGGCGAGTTTATTGACACATTTACATTTACGCGATCTAACCCAAAAAAAACCCCTATTATTGAAAATTAATAAGTGTTTAGATGTGGGAACAAAGCAGAGCACCACTCCATGTATTCCATCTGTCCCATACAGACGGAATACATGGAGTCCACATTTGCTGTACCACCCTGACAAGCCAGCGTACGGCACCTCTACCGATGCCCGCACGAAGGGACTTTCTCAACATTTGCTCCCACGATCCGCCAATCCTCGTCGCCTCCACAAGCTCCGGATTACAGGGCCGCGGGGGGCATAGCAGCCACAGGCAAGTTCGCGCGGCCAGCCACCGTGCCCTGGCGATCGCCCACCCGCCCGCCCGCCCGCCCGCCCCCTGCCACGCACCGGGCGCGATGAAGATGGCTCGCGATGGCTGCACGGGAACTCCGTCCTTGAGCCAGGCGAGGGCGGGCGGCGGGAATCCGGACGCGTTGCAAACGAGCGACGCCGAGTTGTTCACCACGACGCCCACCTGAGCCGGGCTGGGGCCCTCCACGAACGGAGGCACTGAGCAGCGGTGCGGTGACACGGAGGGTGGGCTCAAGGCTCCGGGGCTTCCGCGAGCAGCAGTAGCATCATCATCGTCAGCAGCAGCAGTAGCATCATCATCGGCAGTAGTAGCATCATCAGCAGAAGCAGCAGTAGCATCATCATCGTCAGCAGCAGCAGCATCATCATCGTCAGCAGCAGCAGTAGCATCATCATCGGCAGTAGTAGCATCATCAGCAGAAGCAGCAGTAGCATCATCATCGTCAGCAGCAACAGTAGCATCGTCATCGGCAGTAGTAGCATCATCATCGGCAGTAGCAGCATCATCAGTATAAGTAGAACCAGCAGTAGCATAATCATCATCAGCAGCAGCAGTAGCATCATCAGCAGCAGTATCATCATCATCATCAGCAGCAGCAGTAGCATCATCATCATCAGCAGCAGCAGCAGTAGCATTATCATTGGCAGTAGTAGCATCATCAGCAGAAGCAGCAGTAGCATCATCATCAGCAGTAGCAGCATCATCTGTATCAGTAGAAGCAGCAGTAGCATAATCATCATCATCAGCAGCAGCAGCATCATCATCAGCAGCAGTAACATCATCAGCAGCAGTAGTAGCATCAGCAGCAGCCGTAGCAGTACCATCATCATCATTAGCAGCAGCAGAAGCATCAGAAGCAGCATCGTCCAGCAGCAGCAGTCGTCACATCATCATCAGCAGTAGCATTAACAGCTTCCTACATCATCATCAGTAGCATCAGCACATCGCCACCTGTCATCGCCATTATAACATTATATATAACATCAAACACAAAATGCCATGTCTAATAAAAGCCACACCATACAAAAACAAATACATGTGAAAGGGTGTTTTTGTTATCTTTATATTTACATATTTTCAGTTTAATTCACAAGGAACCAGTGCTCGAATGTTACCAGTTCCAATCCAGCCTGGGGGTGGACTCAGCCCATCGTCGGTAAAATTATCACCGCATTGCGGGAATGTCAACAGTGGTAGTCCCATAGATAGACTCGCCCCACCCCCCTCCTCCCCGACTATACAAACGTGGAATTTCCTCCAGCGGCTCAGGGATTTGCGAGCGGCAGATGAACCCCAACGGCTCAACCGCTCATTTGAGTGAGCGGTCGCCGCGGCAACTCACGGTGCACGTTGAGGTTGAAGAACTTCTCGGCTCGCCCCACCGAGTTCTCGGCCACACACGAGTAGCGGCCCGCGTCGCCCACCTGCACGGGGTGGATCTAGGGCAGCGGCAGAGAGCGCAGGGCGGCACGGTCACCGCACGCACGCCGCCAAAGCCTCCGGAGAGCAAGGCAACGGGACCCTGGCTGCTTTCACAGCCGCCGCGTGTGGGTTACGGGACGCTGGCCCTTTCGTCGTCACGGTCGTCAAAGCCAGAGAGCAGGAGAACAGGAGACCCGGTCATCGGCACCACGGCGGCCACCCACTTTGTCTCCCCAGTGCCGATGTTTATGCCTCGCTCCAGGCACTCGTTCTCACTCGCGGCACCGGTTCAGACGTCGCTCGACGTTGACGATAGCCACGGCCGGGAACCAACTCGGTCCGCCGGATTAGGTGGGGCGGCGCGCTGACCGCTGCTTCACGACGACGACAACAGCGACGGCGCTTGCGCCAGGCTAGGTGCACACAGGCAATCGAACGCGCGTGCACGAGACACATTCTCGCGAGCCGACGAGGCGGACGCGACCGCGCGTCTCACCTGCAGGGACGTGAGCTCGGTCAGCGTTCGGCCTCCGCTCTTCGGCAGAGGCCGAGAGTCTCGGAGCCACGACAGCGAGGGCGGCGGCACGCCGTCCGGCACGCACTCGAGACGCGCCGAGCCGTTCACCGTCACCGTCACGTCCACGGGGAGGCCTCCCGAGCCCCCCGCGATCGTGGGCCAGACTGCGTCCATGGGATGCGGACATTTGCTGAGCTGGTTTTGTTTACAGGCAGTGCTCGACTTACGAACAGCCGTACTTATGAACACCCGCACTTATGAACCAGCTTCCATGAAATATATTTTTTAAAATGTACATTGTGTTAAATCACGAACTCTCACTTGCAAATTGTACCACGTAACTATTTTGTTCAGCTGATCGATCCTCCGCAAGATGTAAATGAGTCAGCCTCGTGCTGGGAGTGAGATGTTTGTGTGTGTGTGGGTATTTAAATATCAAGTCGATGACTGCCCCATTGAGCTCATGATGTAGAGTCTATTGTGAAGTGCGCTGGTTACCAAAGCCGTGGGGGTGACGATGGTGATGAAGGTGAAGATAAAAGTAATAATGATGATGGGGATAAAAATAAATGATGATCGTGGTGGTGATGATAATGGAGATGATAATGGAGATGATCATGATGATGATCACGATGACGGTGATAATGGTGAAAACCATCACGCGAATGATAATGATGATAATAGTGAAGAAGATTATTATGATGGTGGAGGCGGTAATCATGTTAATCATAACAGTAATGGCGATGGTGATCGTGATAACACGTGTTGATAACGACAACAATGATGGTGGAGATGATGGAGATGCGAGTAATGATTTTAACATTGTTATAGAATGTCGATGGTGATCAAAACATTGCGATGATGTTGGCGTCAACAGTAATAAGGACGGTGACAATGGCGATCGTTCTTGGACTCACTGAGCACATGCAGGTCGTAGTGAATGGAGTCCTCTCCGGCCTCGTTCACGGCCACACACGTGTACCTCCCAGAATCCTCTGCTTTCACCATCATGATCTGCAGCATGTGACCTCCTGGCCAATCAGAACAAAGCATGTCAGAGATGACGTTCCAGAACTACCTTTGGAATTCACTTCACAGCCTCGTTCTCCACGCTCAGAGCACGTGTGTGATATGTCCTGAAAAGAGTATCCATAGGTTGTCACTGAAAGTAAACTCTTTTATTCTCACGGGTGGAAAAGCCCAAAAGAAAAAAAAACCACGTGGGTTTGTGTGTGTGTAGCCATCGCGATTTTCCACCTGTCCCGGTCTCTCCAAGATCATCCTCGATTTGACGAAGCTATCGTGAGAAACCTGAAACTTATTTTTCTCTCAGGGCCCCGCGGTGCATCGTGCAGAAAATCCGTGGCTGTGCAGAAGAGCCATTGCCCCAAACATCACCGATATATATTTAGTGTCATTGACAAATGTGTTTGTGGTTTAATGATGGGTGGCTGAATTTCGAATTCGAAAACCCAGGATCAGGGGGCTGTGCCGGCTGGGTTTCTCCAACACAAAGACAAAGATCTTCCATATAGCCTTAACAGACTGTTGGGGCAAGTGCTGTTCGCGAGCACCTATGAAGGCCGGCACGGCACACGAGGGGGTGAGTGGCCAACACCACTCCAGGTCACCCTTGTCTTCCCAGTGGCAATGTTTACTACACACCGCACCAGGTATTGATTTGAGGCTGAGTCGACTTAGGGGAGGCCCAGGCCCGGTTCAGACCATCGTCACTGGCGTTGTCCGTGAGCGGGAACCGAACCGGGAGTCTCCCGCTCTGCCACCCTTACCTGGGTGGATCATGAGGCGGGCGGTGGGGGCGAGGGGGCGGCCGTCCTTGAGCCACGTGAGCGTGGGGGGCGGCACGGCGTTGGTCTCGCACGGCAGGGACAGCTGGCCGTCCTGCACGACCGTGCGCGTCTCCGAGCCGCCCTCCCACACCAGCGTGGGGCCCTCCTCCTGGGCCTCGCTCCACTCGTACCAGCGCTGGAGGCTCGGGGGCACTGCGGGGGAGCGTGACAGGAGGGGGCAGGGGGCAGGGGGGAGGGGGCGAGAGGCGACGCGCCACCGTTTCGTCGGTCTTGGTGCAGAAGTTCGTGGTTTGAATCCGGCAGGCCGCCCTGGTTATCACTGGGGAGTACGAACTCGTACAAATATTACGCGCTGCTTGCTTCGCAGCAAGGTCCCCCGATGTTACTTGAAGCGAGTGGCCCACCATGTGTCGCCATCAAGTTTGCCAAATGAATAAACAGCGCCACAAAATCTACTTAATTTGAGATTACACGTGGCAACATCGCCCCCCCCTCGTGTAACACCACTGCAGGCTGCGCCTGCGAAACACAGCTGGCGCAATTCGAGCGGTGCAAACGCCGAACGCGCTCCGCTATTTTATTTCATTTCAAAGAACTGCTGTTAGCGTGAAAAATTCTGCGCGCGCGCAAAAAAAGTAAAAAATCCAGCGGCACGATTTAAACTGGACGGGCGACACATATCTCCCGGGTCGCGACGGGCACCTTGTACGGAGACGAGGAAGTCGAGGTCGTCCTGGCCGTAGGCGTTGGAGGCGACGCAGGTGTAGCGGCCGGCGTCAGCGAGGCGAGTGCGGGCGATGCGCAGCGAGCGGCCGCCCTCCGCTATGTCCACGCGCTCGTCCGACTCCAGGGGCTGCGGGGGACACGGGTGGTGCGCGGTGGGGGCATCATCATCATCATTAGCAACAGCAGTAACATCATCAGCAGCAGTAACATCATCGTCAGCAGCAGTAGCATCATCATCAGCAGCGGTAATAGTATCATCATCGTCAGCAGCGGCAGCAGTAACATCGTCAGCAGCGGTAGTAGCATCATCATCATTAGCAACAGCAGTAACATCAACATCAGCAGCAGTAGCATCATCATCATCGTCAGCAGTGGCAGCAGTAACATCGTCATCAGCAGCAGCATCATCATCAGCAGCGGTAGTAGCATCATCAGCAGTCGCTCGCCGTGATTGGGTGACCATCCTTAAGCCACGAGATGGAGGGCAGCGGGTTTCCTGGGAGATTATGGGTAAATGGGAGAACACGGCCATCATTAAATTTGCGCGAAATTGTTAGACACCGCCATTTCCTGACTAGGAAAAAAACAACATTGCAACATCGCCTGCCCCATACTGGCAGGCTAAACCCAGGCCAGTTACGGAGTCACCTTGTGCTGTGCAGGGACAGCTGCCACTGGCGTCATGGTTTCAGATTTTCTAATGCTCAACTAATATTGTTATAATTCTGGACACATTGTCCATCGTCCTGTCTAGCAATCTTTCCTGCCAAAGCCTACTCACTGTTTCGTAATAGCCTGGACGTTGTCATCAACCTGCGCGTCTTCTCTCATCCATGTGTTCCTCTTTCTATCTCAATGTCATACCAAGCACGCCTCTCTCCACGCTCTCCACGTGTACCGCCCGTCCATTTTGAATGTCCGCAGAGGTCACTCGCGAACTCTCTCGCTGACCCCCCCCCCCCCCATCTGCTGACTCCACAGTGAACCCACCTGCCCATCGCGGTACCAGGCGATGGTGGGTGGCGGCAGTGCCAGCGTGTCGCACTCCAGCGCCAGGCTGCTGTTCACTCGCAGCTTCAGCTCCAGCGACTCCGAGCCCGGTGACGCCCCGTCGGCCTTCCTGATGACCGGCGGAACTGCGGGAACGCGACGCAAAGACACGACGCGGGTAACCCTCTTGTTCCACGCCTGGGACGCAGCGGCGTGGAGGCAGTGAGGGTTGGGGGATCGCGCACACGTCCGTGAACCTCCCTCCCCACTCGTGGGTGTCGAGGACGCCACTGGTGAAAGCATCGATTCTCGATGGATGACTCCAGCAGCAATGTCTCCTGAAATCTTATTTTAAAATAAGTTATACAGCGCCTTGGATAAGGCGCTTTACACGGAATTAATAACGGCACAACGTGTAAATGCAATGGTGGAGATGAGCTGGAATGAAATAGATGAGAGGAAGTGATGGGGGCGAATCTGTGATGAGTGAATTCGGTGAAAGCGAAATTGATGACATTAAATGATGATGAATGGATTTAATGAATGGGGTTAATGAGTGAAAGCCGTTTAATTAGAATATAAAGAGGGAACAGTAACGGTAATGGTTATTAGGGTGAGATTAGGGTGAGATTAAGGGAGCCGTGGGGTGAGCTAGGGAAAAATAAGCGAGTTTTGAGGAGTCAAGGTGACCACTTAATGTGGAGGCGGAAGTTTGTTCCAGTGAAGGGGGTGGGCAGGAAGAGAACACGAGGGAGAGCGTGGATTGAGCGCGAGGCGAAGCAGGAACAGAGAGAGACGGCAGAAATCTCTCTGTGATGGGGGGTCCCAAGCGTTGTTGCTTGCTCAGCGGTAACAGCGAGAGGTTCGCGATGGGAAAGTTTCAAATCTTGCCTCGCTGTTAACTCAGCCCAGGATCCCTCTACGGGCAGGAGGGGGGGTAAAATAAACACCACATTGTGGGGGGGTTCAACGGCGGTTCTCCTATGGATTTACTCGTCCCTGCCATGGAAACGTGTAATTTCCACCACCCTGGTTGTGAACAGGAGTTGAGCACTGCCTCAATGCGCACCTGAGCAGGAACTCGATTGCCCTTTTGACTTTGGGAAGCGGACGCTTGTTCATTCTTGAGAATCGAGGTATATTCATTTACAGGGTGCTTCAAAAACATGTTAACACTTCCGATAATTTGCAACAATACCACAAGAGAATGTGCCTCCGGGCTTTGGAGACCACCTGGAGAAGATTCCAGGCATGTGTTGACAATTATGGATTTTTGAAGTTATTAACATACATGTTCCAGTGTATTGTCCGTTCTTTTTCCATTAAAAACGATAGTCCCATATCAGTGCTAACATTTCTTTGAAGCACCCTGTATTTGGTGGTTATAATTGATACGAGGGCAGGTATTATTTCCCTCGCCTGGTACGCAGGAGGCTGTGGGTTCAATCCCGGACCCTGGCGATGCCTGTTATATATTTTGAAGTCCGCGTGTTCTCTCCCTCCCTGTGGTGGTCACGTAGATTTTTCTCTGGGCCCTCCAGTTTTGCCACCCCCCCCCTCCACATTTAGAATCAACGTGCATTTAGATTTGGCTCCCGCTATGAATTCCCGACGAGTGGTCGCCAGGTCGCCTCTGAACATAACTCCGTGGTTTTACCCGGCGTATAAAATAGTCGAGCGAGTTAGGTGTGGTGTACGTCGAGGGAGAGAGACTCACTGAAGACCTGCAGCTGGTAGTGCTTGAGGATTTCCCCTGCCTCGTTCGTCGCGACACACGTGTAGACGCCCGAGTCGATCTCCCGCGTGCTCACGATCTGCAGCGTTCTCCCACCTGTGAGCAACGGCAGAGCGAGAGATCGTTCGCACGCCAGCAAGGACGGCGAGCACCTGGTAAGCGTGCCAATACCCAGACAGTTGCAGTTTTTCAGTTGCAGTTTATTTCGAAGTAGCCTGCGAGCTAAGAAGCTCTTCAGTCGGGTTTCATCAATAAAAAAACACACCGTTTCCGTAACAGACGTAACACATCAGATAAAAATAAATGAATTATACGAAAATAAGGTAAGAAATCAAAAACTCTGAATATAAAATGTATCTTTGAACAGTTTTAGCCAATTAGGAATCAAAAAAGTGCAAAAATAGGCACAAAATGTTTCCTAAGAAACACTGCATTTAATCAGTTACTCACTCAACACTCACCCGCTCACTCACCCATTTTGTTACTCACTCACTGACCCACTCAATACCCCACCTATTCCCTCGCCCACCCGCTCAATCGCTCTTCACTCACTCAATCTCTCACGCAATCACTCACTGCCTCACTCACCCACTAGATCACCAATTTAGCACTCACCCGCTCACTCACTCACCCACCCATTTATTTCTTCACTAACTGGTAAGGCCGGGCCTCACCACAGGGTTCACCCACACCCCCGGAATACGACCACCCCGCAGAGGTCTGCCAGACCACGAATCTCGCCACACAACAAAGTTCGGCAGGACTACAGGTGCCTGGCCTCACCACAGGGCCTGGCCTTACCACAGGGCCTCGGCCTCACAATAGGGCCCCGGTCTCACCACAGGGGCCAGCCTTACCACAGGGCCTCAGCCTTACCACAGGGCACTAGCCTCACCGGGCAGCATGCGCATGTTGTCCGAGAGCTGCAGGGGAGCGCCGTCCTTGAGCCACGTGAGCACGGGGGGCGGCACTGCGTGCGCCTCGCACACCAGCGCCGTGGGGTTGCTCACCACCACCGACACCTCCTCGGCCGCCCCCCCGGGTCCGCCTGCGCCTCCGGAGCCGGCCCAGTCCCCGCCGACGATGCTCGGCATCACTGAGTCAAACAACGGTTCGCCGTTAACCCGAATCCGCTCGCCTCATGGCCAGGTGTAATGGTCATCACACAGGACTTGCAATGTCGAGGTCGCCGGTTCGAATCCATATTCCAGCAGTGCAAGTGGGAACACCACGGGTTAGTCAATCGGAAGGTGGGTATGCCCACCACTTTCAACACGTTGGTTGTTTTTCTTCTTCTTGGTTTTTTCGGTAAAGTCACGTAGAAGGGGAGTAATAAAATAATAAAAATAATAAA
>CM025656.2:2235587-2282883 GCA_014621495.2 Entosphenus tridentatus
TTTATTATTTTTATTATTTTATTACTCCCCTTCTACGTGACTTTACCAAAAAAAAACAAGAAGATGAATTCCTGCAGTCACGAAAGCTTTAAATCGAAATTTAACCGCCTCTACGGGGAGGAATTCCACATATCTTTGAGATCCTTCAACAAGCTCCGTGATAAAAAGGCTCAGCTGATCGAGTCTCTCACCTTTCTGAAGAGATGCCGCGACTCTAAGACGCTGTCGCCTCGACAGACCTAGTTTCACCTGAAGACGGCTGCTTGCGTTGTGGCCGAAACGTCGTGAGAATTATTTTATTATGTTTTATTATTTTTATTATTTTATTACTCCCCTTCTACGTGACTTTACCGAAAAAAACCAAGAAGATGAATTCCTGCAGTCACGAAAGCTTTAAATCGAAATTTAACGTTGGTTGTTTTTTGTTTCACTGATTCCTACTTGCCTCATTGTTGTCCTTTATGTTATTGCTTGGTGATCGAGATCACTCTTGCAAACGAGACTCCCATCCTGGTCTCAGCTCTCACCTGGTTAGTCAAAATAAACTTGAAATGTGTTGATGAGTCATTTACCGAGGACGTGCAAATAGAAGTCTTTTCCTGCGTCCCCGGCAAGGTTAGAGGCCATGCAGGTGTACTTCCCGCCATCCATGATCCCAATTCTCAGGACGGTCAGCGATTGGCCCATCGAGGTCACATGGATCCTGTCGCTCGCCGTGATTGGGTGACCATCCTTAAGCCACGAGATGGAGGGCAGCGGGTTTCCTGGGAGAACACGGCCATCATTAAATTTGTGCGAAATTGTTAGACACCGTCATTACCTGTCTGGGAAAAAAACAACATTGCAACATCGCCTGCCCCATACTGGCAGGCTAAACCCAGGCCAGGCACGAAGTCACCTTGTGCTGTACTGGCGTCATGGTTTCAGATTTTCTAAATAAAAAATTTACTTGCAAACTACTCTCCACCGGGAAACACGTAGCAAACATTGCTCCTGCTCTGAAACCGCTGCAGACTACGTCTATGAAATGTGACCCCTTGATGATAACTCTTGTGCTATGAGAATGGCACATATACGAAGTGTAATAATTATTAAATTTGTAACAAAATAATAAATAAACACACAAGGGACTGTTTTACCACCACAAAAGTAAAATAACATTTCTATACATCAGCCTGTGTGCCTTCTGGATGAATGTTGTTCAGCAGAACTACAAATGACAGACTGCACTATGAACAAAGGGCGCTACCGTGGGGTAAAGGTCAGCAGCACACTGGCCTTGCGATCCAGAGGTCGCCGGTTCGATTCCATCTCCTTTGGCGCCGCGGTAGAAACACTCACCCGTGGCTTCGCAGGCCAGCGTCACGTTTCCATGCTCCTTCACCTTCACGTCGCCAGTGTCGCTGTGCTGCTGTATACGCGGGGGCACTGCCAGCGCAGACAGACAAGGACAAAGGTCACCCGTGTAGCCTTAACAGACTGTTGGGGAAAGTGCTGTTAGCAAGTAGCACCTTCTTGGTTCTTTCGGTAAAGTCACGTAGAAGGGAAATAATAAAATAATAAAACATAATAAAATTATTCTCACGACGTTTCGGCCACAACGCAAGCAGCCGTTCTCAGGTGAAGAACAGGTCTGTCGGAAAGACAACGTCTGAATGAAACACCACCAGGCTTGGAGCGTATATTTAAGCTGGGTTGGAGGGGGAAGAGCGCCTTGACAAAATAATTTGCATATCTAACTTGCACCTATAGCACCTATGAAGGCCGGCACGGCACATGAGGATGGGTGGCCAGACAAAGAGTCGCGTGGTGCTTTGTTCCAATGGCAGCTCTGAGCCAGCAGTGGAAATTCCACATTCCTTTGGTAGGGATTCAGTATCTGTATCGGATAGCTCGTGCTGACAAGGTGGTGCCATGGTAAGGCTTAAGCCTCACAGCAAGGATGGACTTTGGTTCGATTCTTGTTACTCGGGCGCCTTTGTGTTCGGCGTTTTGGTTGCCCTTTCCCTGTTCTGCATGGGTTTCCCCCCAGGTTCCATACAATGTCAATCGTGTTGGCCAAACATCCCTGTGGGGCAGAACTCTCCTGAAAAAGAGATTTCATGATTTCCTGGGTGTGAGTATTGTTGTGTTGTCGAGCCCCAGAGTTGACGAGTGGAGCTGACGCCAGACTGAGATTCGTGATGGTATTGTTCGGTAGGATCCTGGCTTAAAGGCCCAGAAAGGCTAATGCCAAGTTAAAGAACTGGACCCTGCACTGAATTTGAATTTGGGCAATCACTGCGATGTCACCGGATTCTCGAGTGTAGCGATTTGATGATGCTAACCCGGTCACCAATGTCAAACGACGGCCGCGTTTACGTCGAGTTTGACGGTGAGCGGCAGGAGGCCCTCACCAAGCACCTCCAGGTGGAAGCGTCGGCCTTCCTCGCCCGCGGGGTTGGAGGCCACGCAGGAGTAGTCACCGCCGTCGCCCTCCGACACGCGGCTCAGACGCAGCACGCGGCCTCCTGCACGCGGCCACAAATGTACGGCAACTCACACGGTCCACACAGCAACTTCTATGTCAACTCACATGGCAACTCACACGATCCAAACGGCAACCGAGGTCATCCATGGGGCAGCGTGAGTGTCTCACAGAAACATTACACATGGCTACCTGGGATGATGATGGTTCCGCTGCTGACTGATGCTCCTGCTCCTGATGATACTAATACTTCTGCTGCTACGACTTATAATGATGATGACACCGCCGATGAATCCGCTGCTGCTGTAACCAAAGATACTGCTGCTACGACTGATACTGCTTGTGATTTTGCTGCCGATGCTGCTGCCGCCACTGCTGCTGGTGTCGATGCCGTTACCCGAAAGGATGCGTGCATGGCCCCCGTGCACCAGCGGCCGCCCCTCTCTCCTCCACGCGATGGCCGGTGGCGGGAACCCCGAGGCCTCGCAGGTCAGCGACACGGCGCCGTCCACCACGGCCGTAACCTTCTCCACAGCGCCCACCTCGCCGGGGATTGTGGGAGGAACTGCACCGACACAGACACATACCGGCCAATCAGCTCGCTCATTTAATTTTTTCAGCGATCTGTTGTAAAACGGCGGGTGTTTTCCTGTTTTTCCCTCAACGGGAAGAGGCACAGCAAAAACTGCACGACCTCTCTCTCCTGAAGCCCTCTCCCCGTGCCCAGCAGCAGACCTCGACATTGACATTCACCTCCTGGACATGTTGCTGCCATCATGCACAAGGATGGGATATTATGATTAATGTAGGGCCCTGTTTAAAAGGTTTGAAGTCTCGGGACCGCCACTCCCCCTCCCCGTGCCCTCCTGGGAAGTTTGTAAATGTGCCTCCGAGGGTGGATGACGTGAAAAAGGAAGGGGAGTGTACAAACGGGTGGGACACAAGTCCAGCCAGAGCAATGGGCCTGGTGTCAGGTCAGGGGTCACAATATTAATTATTCTGCTGCAATATGAAATTGCAATTTAGAAATGCATCAATTGTTATTGAACACTTACTTGCTCAAGTTTAATTGGCATGGGAATGTCACCATGTGCTGTGAGACTACCCCCATTGCGGACAGGCTACGGCAGTTATAGCAAATGCGGTCTGTGACCCATCTATGCACGTTCACAGTGGAAAATAATGTAGAGTGTATGAGTTCACAGGACATTGCTGTAAACTGTTCGTCACCTCGGTCTTAACTCTAGATATGGATTTGTTCACCTGAAACTATGGGGACATTCTCCCCGGTGGCAGGAATATCCTAGCTATGTAATCACTAATACAAACAACTACAGACGACGCTTTCATTTTGAACGATTGCTTCCTAACTACAAACCACTGCAGTGATGGTGGGTGAGCAACACTGTCATTGGCAAGATCCCATACATAATGTGCATGCGTGTTGTGCATGCACATTATGTATGTTGATTATCATATGAATAACCCAACCAATAATGGATATCCATTGTAATTGATATGCATTCATTAACCCCCGCCCGCCTTCACACCTGATTGGCTAACAAGTGACGACATCGCAATTATCCCTCTGTTTAAGCCCAAAACACGAGGATTTCTCCACAACTCTGGCTGTCGCCTGATGATGCTGGTTGTAATTACCTGCGAAGTCACGGTACTCGAATTGTAAATGTTTTAGTGGGTTTACTCTCCAACATACAAGCGGTGTGCTGTACTAGTAACGAATTTGCACGCTTTGTTTACCTGACAAACCTTACTAATTGGCCGGGTCAGGTGGTGGCGGGGTGTTTCACGACACATTTATATTTACGCGATCTAACCCAAAAAAACTCTATTACGGATAATTTTGGTCACAAAAGCCTGCTACGTGTTAAGCTAAAAACACCCATTGCAATTCTAGCTCATCACAGACTATGAACATCCAATCGGGAAAGTTTCTGAGATTTGCCTGTAGATAATGTTTCTTGAGAGTCCTCAAAGGGCAGACATGGGGCAAAACATCGTGGCTTCGTCATCGTTTGTGGGGCTTCACGCGATGCGGGGAGACGCTAGGGAAGGGGGCGGTGGGGGGGGGAGGAGAAAATAAACTCATCCCAGATGATGTCCCAACGCAGCCGTCATGGAACAGACGAACACCTGAGTTACCCTCCGACTTTGGGAGGCCTTCATCCAGCAGTGTACAGATCGTGACAGCGACAACAACGACTGCCACGCTTTGTACGACTAACCAATCAATATCACGATCCTTTCAAACCGCGTTGATTAACTAAACGCCACTGGTGAAATGCGAGGGGGCGGAGGGGGGGTTGTGACCCCCAGAATGACAACACCAACAACAGGAACGAGCTAAGCTATTGCATTTCATAGCTCGAGTCAGCCCTGGCTAGCAAGCACACTCACACACACGTGGGGGGTGATGACCGATTCGTTTTATTAGCTTTGACGGCAACGGCGCCGTGACACCGATCCAACAGAATCACAGTTTTACCGAAATCGACCTCTTGAAGCAAAAAAAAGGCGAAATAATGGGTAAAATTCTCCAAACTATTTTAAAATACTAAAAACACGTGCAACTAATACAATTGTATTCCCCCCTGAATTGTATAGAAATATATGCATGCTTGTATAAGAAGTAATTATTTCCAGTCCTTGTTAAGCATGACCATTAGAGCTTTCCCTCGAGCCCAACTTTGCAACCACCTTGTTTTGGTTCTTCTGTCATTTCCCGTAGCTGCTCATGCCTCTACATGTACGCTACGATGAGCTGCAGCCTCTGCCCTCCACCACCACTTGCTATTCCTGCTCAAAGCAAATCATCAAATATGGGTTAGGGGTAGCGCCACCATGAAAACCCACTTTAGTCGAGCCAATGTTCCATGCACAGTCTTCCAATTGGAAACCCTCGCCAAATGAGACGTTCCATGCACCCAGACAAATCAACGATAGCTAGAGACGTTCGACGACTTCACGAGAAATAAGGCCGTCGAGTCAAGACGGTGACGGTGGCGGCGGCGGCTGCGGCGACACCACCGCTTCCCTAGAACCAACCGATGAGCCGGCGCTTACCCTGCACGATCAGGTCGATCTTTTTCTCCGCCTGCCCCGCGACGTTGCGCGCCACGCAGGTGTAGCGGCCCGTGTCCGAGATCTGGACGCCGCGCAGGCGCAGAACGCGGCCCTCCTCCAGAGCCGACGCGCGGGAGCCGGAGCCGCGAGCCAAGGGCCCCGCCGCGCCGGCGGAATTCGCGCCGGATCCGGACGGCGGCGACAAGATGGGGCGGCCGTCCTTGCTCCACACGACGCTCGGCTTCGGCTCGCCGGAGACGTCGCACTCGAGGCTGACGTCGCGCCCGCGCAGCGTCACCACCTCCGTGGGGCGGCCGCCGCTGCCCGGCATTGTCGGAGGAACTGCGCACAAACGCCGGCGTGTCCGCGCACGTTCATCGCACAGCGTCGGCAACCGGCGCGCCACATCCTGTGCAGCGCTTGCTATGGCTGTGGCTACGAGTCACAAAGCAAACTATCTTTCGTTTTATTCGTTCAAATATTTCACCCTTAAAAATTCCCTGGAGATGAACACAATTTGATCAATGAACTGCACCAATCGGAAACCGATCCAATCCTGTCAATCAACAACGATCTGAACAACAACCCCACATCCATAGTTGAGCTCAAGGAATCGGGGCTATGAACTCGCAGACCGTGTAACTTCGGACTGCCCAAAATATAAATGTGAAGGCGGTGAGTTTTGGTGTATTGGCAATTCATCAACACTCAGCAAGGAAGCTGAATGGCTAAATCACTTATAAGTGCACCCATAATAGTTGCTCTTCAATAGGCCATATAGAAGAAGATTTAGATTTTCAATAAGTCGAGCGATTGCTACAACCGAGAAACATGGTGCTCCAGCGACGAAGCCAGGCAGGAGGCCGCACCGTGGACCTGCAGGGAGAATGCCTTGTGGTCACGCCCGGCCGCGTTGGAGGCCTCGCAGGAGTAGGCCCCACTGTCGGCGCGGACGCTGGAGGAGATGAGCAGCACACGGCCCCCCGAGACGAGACGCACGCGGCCCTCGCTGTCCGAGACGCGCACGCCTGCAGCACGCACGCACACACACACATACATCGCTCGCTCCTGTGCAGGCTTTCCCGGTCGTGCGCTCTATCGCTCTCCGTTGTGGTTTTCAGGTTGTCCCGCGTGTCGCTCCACGTGCTGGGAGTTTGCGGGCAAGTGGAGCGAAAAGTCGGACATTGCAATGGTGAAAGTAATACGGGAGGTGAGGGTGATGTTGAGGATGAACTTCATAATTATTATTATGCTACAGAATCTCTCTTCATTCTCTCCATAGTCATACAACCTGACTTCACTGCAAGAGGTTCGTCAACTGTCACCTACGGACCTCACTCGAGCTCTCTTTGTTGCTGGTCACTTCATGTTAGAGGATTGGAATCTCTTGTTAGTGGCGACCGTTATTTAGCAATGTCAACATCTATATGACTTTGAGACCCCCTCCCCACCTCCTACGCATTCCACAAGTAGTGACTAATCCCATATCTGCATTTTCCATAAATATGCTAAATTCCTCTGTTGATATGCAAATTCCTTTGTCAAGGCTCCCTTCCTCCTCTAAACTAGCTTAAATATACGCTGTCAAGCTTGGTGGTGTTCATTCAGACGCTGTCTTTCCGACAGACCTGTTCTTCACCTGATGACGGCTGCTTGCGTTGTGGCCGAAACGTCGTGAGAATTGTATTTAATTATGTTTTATTTTAATTATTTTATTATTTCCCTTCTACGTGACTTTACCGCAAGAACCAAGAAAATGTCAACATCGCTCGCTCTCACCGTCTTTGGCCCAGGTGAGCATCGGGGGAGGAATTCCGCTGGCCTCGCACACCAGGCTCACGGTCGCCCCCTCTGTGGAGGTCACGTGACTGGACCCCTCCGGGCCGCGGATGAGTGGCGGCACTGTTAGCAAGGCAATGGTGACACGGCACGCACACACGCGCAAGGCAACTCACTTAGCCGATGCCCTCCGATGCAGCACTCGCATCGATTAACTACATCAGGGGCTCAACGTTCTTCTGCAGTACCAGACATTTTACATCCAAAGGAAATTCCGTGTTCACATCTCATTCCAGATTGCCCTCGATAAAACAAATGGCCGCTTGCTGAAAATCAACACAACTGTTATTCTTATAACTGGTGGTGTAGCGGTCAGCGTACAGTGCTACAAACCCGACGACCTGAGTTTGATTCACAGCCACTGCTGGCATAAAGAGATGTCGAAAGTCGTTCTGGGCCCCTGCTCCTCCCTCCCCCACCAGGCCACCAAGCCGTGCTGACCAGCCTGGTGAAGTATGGTCAAACAATTGTTTCTGACATGGCATGGGGGGGGAGGGGAGGAAAGCCTTCATCGTACAGTTTGCGGTGACACGATAATCGGTTTATAAAATCCAAACAGCATTGCATTGTCCTAAAAAAGATGCATCTCCAGAACAAGGTGCAGCGGGATCTCTCCGAGCCTCTTCCCCCGTTTGAGGAGCCTCCCAGCGGAGGTCAACAGCCACAGCGTTCACCGAGGGGGGGGGGAGGTCGTCGGCTCTTTACCGAACACTTCCACGTTGAAGTTGCGCCGTGTCTTCCCGGCCACGTTGGACGCCTCGCACGTGTACCACGCCGTGTCCTGGACGCGCGCGCTGCCGATCTGTGGATCGGAAGATCGCAGCGAGCTCGCGGGACAGCGGCGCAGAGCCAGCGGTGAGATAGTAGACGTTCAGGCGCTTCTTCTCACAGACGCAGCGTGCGGTAGTTTCACAGTAGGGGGCCATGTCGCGGTGCGTAATCACGATTGAATGCATTTGTCAAGTAATTTTACAAATATTTAATCTAAACGACGTCAAACAATGGCCTAATCTTCCTCGATGGATGTAACGGTTTTTTATGTCCATTGTGAAGCAGGCAGTGTTTGAGGCTGCGGTATTAACCCTGGCTGCTTGCTAGATTCGAACCGTGAACCTGGGCAAACCAGTGTCAAACGTTACCACTAGCGCCCATTCTCACCGCCCCCCGAATGCGCAGAGCATTTGGTCTGTCCCCTCTCTTTCTCTCTCTCTTACATGAAGAGGACCACGGGGTATTGCCATGGCCATCCAATAACGATGGTTGTCATCATGCTCATTATCATTGCGCAATAGACACGATCTTTATCGTAAATGAGCAATCAATATCATCACCACAATTGCGACGCTTAGCGTCCACGATGCAACGTAAGCCCTACAATGCATCGCATTGTCCCCACAATGCCCTGTAATGCAATGGCTTGGCCCCACAATGCATGGCGAGCACCGACCTGCAGGACGCTGCCTGCCTGCGAGAGCTCGACGCCGGCCGCGGCGAGCAGGGGGCGGCCGTCCCGGAGCCACGTGACGGTGGGGGGCGGCACCGCCTCGCTGCGGCACTCCAGCCGGAGCGGCCGCCCCAGCACCACCGACACGTTCTGCTCCTCGCCGACGATGTTGGGCGGCACTGCCGGGGTGACAGACAGCGGAGGTTGTCGCGACCGATATCCGCCGTTCGCTGTCGATGTTTGGGTTCGGGCCACGCGGCGGCCGTTGAGAACCGGTGCCCGACGTGCCCACTGTTGTTGTTTTCGCTCGCAGTGGTCCGTTGCGGAACAAATTCGCAGGGCCAAACTCGGCGGCTGCGACGTTTAGAAACTTCGTCAGGAATATTATTGCGACTTCCTGCTGGGCAGTACGGGGTGGGTGCTCCAAAAATCCAATCTAGGCACTCTCGCTTTGATTCTTCCACATCTACACTCCCCGCCTTCACCAACCCGCATTGACCAGTGCACTGAAGCACGGTCACACAACTCATCATGACTTGCAGAGTGGGGAGAGAGGCCCTCATCCAGCAGTGGATTATCGCTATTTTATGGTTACCACCTCAAGAGAACAGCTGTTCGCTCTTTCAGTTGCATCTATTGTTCAGATGCTGTAACCAAGTTTTAAAATTGAACCGTCATCTCTAAGACTCAGGGGCAGCTTCTGCTGCTGAGTGAACCTTTGACCCCACAGAGGTCGCACCGTAGACGCGCAGCTCGACGGAGCGGCGGTCCTCTCCTGCCTCGTTCAGCGCCACGCACACGTAGCGGCCGCCGTCAGACAGGCCAGCAGCCGCTAGCGCCAGGGCCCTGCCCTCCGACAGCACCTGGGACGCATGGTGGGGGGGGGGGACCATGGCGTGGCACACGGAGCGCTGTCAGAGCCGGAGCGCCACAGGGGCAATGGCTTTGCGGCTGAAATACCGTCACAACCTCGAGCAAATATGAGCACCAGGAACGGCGTCTGAAACAGTCAGGTGTGCAGCTCATTTTGCAATGGGACAGCGATGAGGCCACAGGCATCATAGATCAATGCAATGGATTCCCAGCCGTCCGAGGGAGGCTGAATGCCCACCAGCCGGCCGGTGCTGCACGCACGTCGTGCCACACAGTGACGGCTGCCACCAGGGGGTCCCCTTGGCTACATGGCAGCAGGTCACTGGAATGGTTGAGCCATTTATTTAAACCCTTTTACTGCCAGTCCCTGACTATTCTCGGGACACGGCGATGCCGCCTGGTGGCTTGGTCCCGGTATTTCACCGAAGCAAACGTAGCTTTTGTTTATGGGCCAACACACACGACACATCTGCTGCTGCTGCTTCCAACCTCGTGATAACATCTGGAAAATACTAAAAATATTGCACAATAAAACAATGGGATTCATGCCCCCCCTCCAACCATTAATTTCGCAAGTGGATCTATAAACGTCTCAACAAATAGTTTTACCAAAAATGAAAATGTACCAAGCTGTAGAATCAGCAAATTAGAAAAGTGGCTGGCTGCAGGGAAATCGCACGACCATACGGAGGGGCTGGGGGGGGGCAGGGGGGGGGGGTTAAGAGCCCCCACCCTCACCTGCACGCGCCCTGGCACGCTGGCCAGGGGGCTGCCGTCCTTGAGCCAGGTGACCCCGGGCGTGGGGTCTCCGTGCGCGTCGCACTCCAGCCGCACCGCCTCGTTCACCAGGGCCGTGAGCAGCGGGGGGCTGCCCCCCGTCACGCTGGGCGGCACTGCGAGGCCAAGGGGAAGGGGGGGGGGGTGGGGCAAGGGGCGGTGGTGCGGTGGCACGGGTGACGGCGCAGCCCAACGTTCACAATGACGGTGGCAGATGGAGAGGTATGACAGCGGGGCAAGTGGGTGGAGCGTTCATCGGCTCGGCCAGTGCCGCCCGCAGTCCCGTGGCACCGACGTGGACTCGGGGCGACGGCGGCGGGAGGTATAGGGAGCGACGGCGGAGTGGCCACTCACCCATGACGCGCACTCGGAAGGCCCTCTCGGCCACGCCCGCCACGCTGGCCGCACGACACGCGTAGCGGCCGCCGTCCGACAGCTGGGCGCTCTCCACGCGCAGCTCGCGGCCGCCCGGCGCCACCTCCACGCCGGCCATGGGCGTCAGCGGCTGCCCGTCCTTGTACCACGCGAGCGCTGCGTGCGGGCGGGCGGCGGCGGTGGCGGCGGGGGGGGAGGAGGGGGACAGGAGCCCGGTTCACTCACTCGTTCGTGAGCTCATTCACTCACTCGTTCGTGAGCTCATTCACTCACTCGTTCTTGAGCTCATTCACTCACTCGTTCGTGAGCTCATTCACTCACTCGTTCGTGAGCTCATTCCGCGACACAGACGCTCGCCGTCGGCGTAGCCGTACGTCCGCCGGCTCTCACCAGGCGGGGGGTTCCCGGATGCGACGCACTCGAGGGAGAGCGGCTGGTTGAGCACGACGCTGTCCTTGCGCTCCCCCTCGCCGCCGCTCTCTATGCTTGGAGGCTCTGTGTGTGTGTGCGCGCAATGCGTGTACGTGTGTGTGTGTGCAGGGAGGCAATGCATGGTGGTTAGCGTAGTCAGCTACGAACCTCGATTTCCATTCGCAGCCACCGACACCAGTGGCCACGATCTGAACTGGTCCCTGTGCTTCACCTGGGTCGACTCAGCCTCAGATGAGTACCTGGTGCAGTGTGTAAACAATATCAGCACTGGGGAGACAGAGGGGTGTGTGGCAATGGATGAATGGATGGACAGTTAGAGTAGGACAAGAGAGGCACACACAGACAGCCAGATGGTCCAATAGGCACACAGACGGACAGTTGAACATAAGGACATTCAGCAGAGAGGAACGCTATTTCAAGATGTACAGGTAGGCACGCCAACAGATCGACAAAGACACACACACAGACAGATGGACAGACAAATGTGAGCCCCACGGTCTCCGCTACGATGAGCCCCACGGTCTCCGCTAGGATGACGCCCTGGCAGGGCCCCGTTGTGTGGCGTCTGCTCGTGGTCTCACCGTGCACCTGCACCCGTAGTCCGTGCTGGCTCTCGCCCGCCGGGTTGGTGGCCACGCAGGCGTAGCGACCGCCGTCCTCCGGCAGCACCCGCAGCACCTGCAGGGTGCGGTTTCCTGCTTCCAGCTGTGGGGCGGCACGCGGGGCACGCGTGGAACAAGAAATGCGGTGACGCTGCTTTACTTTAGCTTCTCCGCACTCAATTCGATGCAATCGTCGATCGGGGTGCTTGTAACTATTGCTGTTTCCATAAGACGCTCTGGAAAGTAAGAGGCACCCCCAAATTCATGTCCGGTGTCAAATAAAAAGTAATACAGACCTCATCAACGAAGACAAAGATCTCCCGTATAGCCTAAACAGACTTTTTGTGCAAGTGCTTTAAGCGAGCACCTATGAAGTCTGGCACGGCACACGAGGTGGTGGGTGTTGAGCACCACCCCCGGCCACCTTTGTCTCCCGAGGTACTCATTTGAGGCTGAGTCAACCTAGGGGAGGCCCAGGACTGGTTCAGATAATCGTACTGGCACACGCACGCACGCACGCCTACCGGATTGTCTTAAGCATTTCACAAAGAAGGGAGAAAAAGTGTGGGAAACGCAACCAGGCCGGCCGCCCTCATCCCAGCCTCCTGCCCACCCGGCTGACCTTGACGTGACCCCGCCCGGGGGAGAGGGGGCGGCCGTCTTTGAGCCACGCGACGAGCGGCGGGGGCAGCCCCGAGGTGGTGCACTGCAGGGTGAGCGGCCGCCCCAGCAGCACCGCCCGCTCCGCCTGGCCCAGCACCCGCACCGACGGGGGCACTGAGGGCGACGCACGGCGAGCGGGTTCGTGATGCCGATGGTGATGATGATTCATGGGCTGTTGAGTCACGTGCATCGTGAATTGTACAGGGACCAGAGGTCACAACCGGGTACCCGATACCCGTACCCTACCCGATACCCGGCTACCCGTACCCAGCCGGGTACAGGTACCCGTTTGCGACCCTGGTGCGGCCGGGTACGGGTACGGGTAGACCGTGAGTCACTGGTGAGTCACCGTTTGTCACTCATTTCCCAACGTCTTGTCTCTTCTCACAATTCAAGTTCCTAGAATCAACCCACCTGCGCCTGCAACATGGCTTCATCCCAGAGGTCGCAATCAGGTACCCGATACCCGTACCCTACCCGTACCCAGCCGGGTACGGGTAGGGTACGGGTACGACTGGGTACGGGTACCCGTTTGCGACCCTGGTGCGGCCGGGTACGGGTACGGGTAAGGAATCAAAACCCGTTTGCGACCTCTGACAGGGACTCCCATCCTCACGAACGTTCGTAAGTCCAACTTTACCCCTGTCAATTCCAACATGTTTCACGCCGTGTATGCTAAACACGAGGAATGCTTTAAAAGTTGTGTAATCCCCTGTAGACGTGGATGCCTCCACCACCCTCTATTGCTTTCATGGCTTTATTTTGGTGATTTCGAAAAGTGTATTGGTTTAGCCATGTTTGTTTGTTGTAGTACAGAGTTAGACTGATGGCCTTAATCTAAGTTGTCTTGTGGTTGTTGTTGTTGCTGTTTGACTTGTATCCCACTGGGATTTTTGCACACAGCGTTGGTGTACGGTGTTTTTTTTCTGCAATATTTTGCTGTCTTTTCTTGGATTTTCTGTTTGCACTTAGTCACATATTCACTTTTAGATGTTTTTTGTTCATGTTTTTTTGTTTGTTGCGGTTGCACCCGATTCAAGAGCCGAATGGCTCACAGGGCTATACCTAATAAATGAACTTGAACTTGAACTATTGCGCGGTGGTTGAGTTTACGACTCAGGCAACTGGACATACGGACAGGTTTGTTCGTATATCTGAAAGTTCGTAAGTCGAATGTTCCTAAGTAGAGGAGTCCCTGTGCACGATTCTGGGCCCTCGTGCATGCCCACACATTGAACACATCATTCTCTCTCTGAGTGAACGAAGCCTGAGCACGTCACATACGTAATGTCACAAGTCTAATGTCAAAAGTGTAATGTCACAAGTGTAATGTCACAAGTCTAATGTCACAAGTGTAATGTCACAGGTGTAACGTGCTCTCCGTCTCTCTCTGTCCCTCCTTCTCCCTCTGTCCAATCTCCTTCTCGATCTTTCTCCCTCCTTACAACCCCTACCAGTGGAGTAACTTCCCCCTGTAGAGTAAAAGCAGAGTCCTCCTCATTACATTCCACTCTTAAATCCTCACCTCTTCTCCATTGCCCACTGCCGTCCCCTTCCCTCCCCTCGGCCCTCCACTCAGTCCCGTCCCTCCCCTGCCCTTTCGTGCCCCCCCCCCCCCATCCCTCCATCACGCTCACTCGTCCCTCGGCCCTTTCACGCCAAACCGCTCCACTTCTGTCAGCGCTATTGAACTCCGCCGTGGAGAGCGCCCCTTGAGCTTGGGGCGCTCCCCACGAATGCAATCAAACAAGATGGGATCGTTCCCGTGTCAGCGGCGACGCACGCACCCTGCACGGTGACGCGGAACTCGGCGCTGCTCTCCCCGGCCTCGTTGCGCGCGACGCACGCGAAGCGCCCGGCGTGCGGCGCCTGGGCCCGCGCCACCTGCAGCGTCCGCCCCCCGGCGGACACCCGCACCGCCGCGTCGCCCAGCCCCGCCTCCTCGCCATCCTTCAACCACCTGAGGGGGGGCGGGCCAGGGGGGCGGGGGGGGCGGGGGGGGCGGGGGGGGGTCGCACGCCCGGCCAGGGGGGATAGGAGGTCAAAGAGAGAGGTCGCCGACTGCAGCGTGGTGGTTGTGCGGAGCCCCCCCCCCCCCCCCCCCCCCTCCCCCCTCTTCGCGCATTCGCAAAGCGGCGCAAGATTCCAAGCGGCCAGGAGGCTCAGCGCAAGAGCGAGCGGCTCGCATGCCGTAGGTTTCAGAGTGCGAATGTTTGTTGGAGGGGTGGACTCAGCCCATTATCGCTCTGGAAGGGAATAAAACGAGTACCACTTTGTTGAAATTGCACATTGAGCCATGTATGGTGAACCGCGAATGAAATGGTGATGGGGATAATGGTGGATGGACGGAAGTTGCGTAACTTTCCACCTGCTTAACGTTGTCAAAGAAAATGAAATGAAAAAAAAGAAGTAGATGCGTGTACTTTGCTGAGGCCTGTGCGATCCGTCACCTGATGTCTGGCGTTGGGTTTCCGCTGACGGGACACTCCAGCGTGAGCGGTGCATTGAGAACGACGGACCTTTCCGTCGGAGTGCTGTTCCCGCTCATCTTGGGCGGCACTGCGGGGCGAAAGACAACGAGGAAATGAGCGCCGTGACTGCCTTCGGCCAACGACGATCTTGCGTTGCTTGGGACAGAGCCACCCTCCTTCACGCCGGGGCATCTCAGGCGGTTTTATTGTACACGATAAGCGAGTTACATCGCACGACTCGTCTGTGTGTGGCATAGGGCGATTCGGCAAGTGGCCTGAATGCGAGCGTTAGTCTGCCGGTAGAGGACGGTGATAATTATTGGCGAAACGTCCTACTCGAAATGTAGATGTTGTGGGTTTACTCTCCAGCACACCGGTATGCTGAACTAGTAACTAGTTGACACGTTTTGTTGACGTGGTGGCGGGTTTAACGACACATTAATATTTACGCGATCTAACCCAAAAAACCTCTCTCAGGGATCATTTGGTGGTTTCAAAAACGTTTTGGTTTAGCCATATTTGTTTGTTGTAGTACAGAGTTAGACTGATAACTTTAATCTAAATTGTCTTATGGTTGTTATTGTTTGACTTGCATCCCACTGGGATTTTTGCACACAGCATTGATATACAGTGCTTTTTATGGAAGACTTTGCTGTTTTTTCCTGGATTTTTGTGTTTTCGCATATTCACTTTAAGATGTTTTCTTGTTCACGTTTCTGTTTATTGCGGTTGC
The DNA here is from genome assembly GCA_014621495.2 of Entosphenus tridentatus. Lineage (NCBI taxonomy): Eukaryota > Metazoa > Chordata > Hyperoartia > Petromyzontiformes > Petromyzontidae > Entosphenus > Entosphenus tridentatus. The sequence continues at coordinate 2,251,348 of CM025656.2, forward strand.
ACCCGATTCCAGAGCCGATTGGCTCACAGGGCTACACCTAATAAATGAAACTGAAAACTGAAACAAAATTTTGGTAACGAAAGCCTACTACGTGTTAAACTGAGCGGTGATCGCTTTGAGGTCCAGCATTGGGCACCCCCAGCGGCAGCTGTCCGTGTGTAGCACAAGGCCTGCAGGTAGGGGGCAGTGAGCAAGCCTCACCGAGGACCTTCAGCATGTAGAGCCGCGTGCTCTCGCCGGCCGCGTTGGTGGCCACGCACGCGTATTCCCCGGCGTCAGCGGGCGACACGTCGCTCAGACTCAGCCTCGAACCCCCCGGGGGTCGGCCGGGGCCCAGCGGGGACCCGGGTCCGAGCGGCGATCCATCCCGCAGCCAGGCCACGCGCGGCGGGGGGCGGCCGTCGGCGTGACAGTCGAGCGCCAGGGAGCCGCCCGCCACCACGCGGTGCTCCCGCGCGCCCTCCTCGATCCGCGGGGCCGCTGCATCGCAAGTGGGTGACGTCACTCCGTAGGTAAAGGGGCACCACTGAAATTGCTTGCTCGTGCCACTGCTGGCGGTAAGGGCCTCCGCTATACATGGGATTCCCTCTGGGGGAGAGGTTCCCAAAGTTTGTGGACCCGCGAACCACGGGTACATTTCAAACAAATGTCACGGGCCACCATGCGCAGGTGACTGACATTCCCAAAATTAAACCTCATCTCTGGAGCAGTGCCTTCATCACTTCCACGGGCTGCTTCCCACGGCACCACCACTGCTGTAGAGGGTATTTGGTCTACTCTTCCATACTGACAAGACGTCTTGGAAGAGGCGCGAGTACCCAGTCGCTGTTAGACTGACGTGGATGAATAGTAGCCACAGCCAGAAGCCCCCAGGAGGTACAGCTCAGACGCGCTCTTGCACGGTTCACACTGATAGCAGTTGACACAAGCACGACGGGAAAGCGAGCGAGCGAGCGTGGCCTACCGTGCACGTGGAGGTTGTAGGACCTCTCAGCCTCGCCGGCGGGGTTGGTGGCGCGGCAGGTGTAGCGCCCGGCGTCCGACGGCTGGGCCCCCGACACCTGCAGCTGCCGCCCCCTCGCCGGGGTCGTGACCCTGCCGCCCCCCGCGACGATCGAGTGGCCATCTTTGAGCCACGTGACGGAGGGCGCGGGGATGCCCAGGACGTCGCAGTCCATCGTCGCGGCGCCGTTCAGCAGCACCGTGACCTCCCCTGTGCCGTTATCTCCCCCGCGGATACTCGGAGCAACTGGGAAAGAATTCGTCATTTCGTAATCGGACACAATCTATCTACTGCCAAATGAAGGCCTTCCCACGTCATCGCCTTCGCCCAGCAATAATCCTACGTGGACAAATGAAGTACCACGATGACCATTAAGGCGAGACAGATGTGATGTGTCAAAATAATTCCACGAGCGTTCCGGACCGCTCCGGCTGAAAATAAACGGGGACCGTCACCGTCGCCACCCACGCTCCGCTCCCTGCAGCGGTGCCACCACTCACCGTGCACGGTGAGTGAGAACTCGCGGCCGTTCCGGCCCGCGGAGTTGATGGCCGTGCAGACGTAGAGGCCTTGGTCAGAAAGGCGGGCTCCGTGGATACGCAGCGTCTCCCCCGAGGGGCCCGCAACGGCCACGCGGGGATCCCCGCTTGCCACGATCCTGCCGGCCATGACGGCGATCGTCAGGAAGACACGTGGGTACACGATGCCATGAGCCCACCAGGGCACTCGAACAGATCTCAGAGGTGGCTCTGTGATATCCACTTCCGCCCTCCATTTTCTCACAACGAAGGGTTTCACTGCTCTGCGACGATGCCGATAGGTTATGAGAATGAATACCCCTGAGTCACTCACTTGCCGTCCTTGTACCAGTGCATGCTGGGAGGTGGGTTTCCGGCTGCCGTGCACTCCAGGCTGATTTTGCCACTCACGTCGACCGCCACCTCCGTGACTTCACCAGCGCCCGTTACTGAAGGTGGAACTACATACAAATCAAAAACACTTTTGTAATACGCTCACATTAATACAGTTATATTCATGCAAATGCCACTATTAATCCCAATCACGTAATAATAGCCAAAGCCAAAGTGATCTCCTGGTCGAATGAGCATTGAGACAATTCCCATCTCCAGTTTACAGCCAGTGGTGACCATTCCACATCCTATGGCAGGGGCAAGTCTCTTCACAATCCCCAATGAAGTGGAACCCATTCTATCGATCACAAAGGGATAATGGGCTGAGCCTTTCCATTGCAAGCAGCTCGTTCTACTTCTGAACCTCCTGGCCAGCGAACAAAAAAAATAAACGATTGTGTAATTTACATATCGGCAGAGGTCGCAACCGGGTACCCGATACCCGTACCCTACCCGATACCCGGCTACCCGTACCCGGCTGGGTATGGGTACGGGTACCCGTTTGCGACTCTGATGCAGCCGGGTACGGGTACGGGTAGACCGTGAGTCACTGGTGAGTCACCGTTTGTCACTCATTTCCCAACGTCTTGTCTCTTCTCACAATTCAAGTTCCTAGAATCAACCCACCCACGCCAGCAACATGGCTTCATCCCAGAGGTCGCAATCAGGTACCCGATACCCGTACCCTACCCGTACCCGGCTGGGTACGGGTAGGGTACGGGTACGGCTGGGTACGGGTACGGGTACCCGTTTGCGACCCTGGTGCGGCCGGGTATGGGTACGGGTAAGGAATCAAAACCCGCTTGCGACCTCTGCATATCGGTCATGAATAACTACAGAACCAAAGTTTCCCCTCATCAGTGAAAAACATTTTTTTGTAAATGAAAGTGACGGGGAGTCTAACCGAGCACGTGGAGGTGGTAGACCCTCTCCGCGGTGCCGGCGGCATTGTCGGCGCGACACGTGTAGCTCCCCGAATCTTCCTGTGCCACGCTGGAGAGCCGCAGCAGCCGCCCGCCGTTTAGCAGCTGCATGCCAACTCCCGCCACCAGCTGAGGAGGAGATCGTTTCAATCGTTCCGGTCAACGCACGCAGTCAGGTTGAACCCATCCCCTCCGGCCACTCGCTCGCTCAAAGGTGGGCCAGTTGCCTCCTCGCCGCTCATCTGTCGCTACTACCGTGGTCACCGTTCCCGTGGACTTTCCTGTGCCGAGCCGTGCCGCGCTCGTGCTGGTGCATCGCGGCGCTGGTCAGGGAAGCCCGGGTTGCTATTTCCACTGCGCGAGCCGTGCCGTGCCACCGGCGTCGCTCGTAATTTGCGACGTCAAGATGCACGCGGATGACACGGCGGTGCAGCGTTTGAGTCGCGCCCGACGTTTAAAGCATCGCACGCATCACGGCCTCGCCCTGAGCACGGCTCGGACCCGAGCCAGGTTCAGGTGATATCCTATGAGGCCGGCGTAGCGCGGGTCAGATTCAGCTGAGCTCGGTAAAATGCCAGTGGAACACCACGCAGGCCATGCTGGCCCCATGCCGGCCCCATGCCGGCTCGGCTCGCATGAGCAAGTGGAAGAGGAAGAGAGCGAGTGGCTCGTACCGGCACGGCGGCCCTGTGCCATGTGAGCACGGGCGCCGGGGAACCCGACGCGTCGCACTCCAGCGTCACGGGGTGCAGCACGACGGTCGAGACGTTGGTCACTCGGTCTGAGGCCGAGATCAGCGGCGGAACTGCGCGGTTAGGGGGGGGGTGGGGGGGGGGGAGGTGGAAGGTTGGTGCGGTTCATCATCAGCATCACAGACACATCAGTAAACAGCCATCAGTACTTTTCATTTATTTATTTTGCAACGTTGGACCATGACACCAGTACACGATGGCTCAGCGGTAGAGCGAGCGGCTCGCCATCGGAAGGTCGCGAGTTCAACTCTCGTTTGGGGGTTGACTCGGCTCATGTTCCCTCATGGGGTCAATAACGTGACCACTACTTCATGGGGAAGTCAACAGCAGTTGTCCTACAAATAGACTTATTCACGCCATAGGAATGTGGAATTTTCACCACTGGGTCAGACCTGGAAGCAGGAAATGAGTTTGACTCTTTTTTTACTTTTTCCATATTAACCAGGGCGGCCTGTCGGTACCGAACCGCAAACCTCTGCAACAAGCCATGAACACGGGAGCGCTCGGCTGCCACGTCGTCACTGGCCCAGTACGGCCATAACCGGCGCTTCGGGCCTGGTACCGCCCCCCCTCGCCCTGTCCCTCGCCACGCACCGGCCACGAGGAGCTGCACGGCTCGCTCGGCGATGCCGGCCTCGTTGACGGCGAGGCACGCGTAGCGGCCCGCGTGCGCCGGCGCCACCGAGGGCAGCACGAGGGCGCCGTCGTCGGCGAGGATGACGCCCGGCTCCAGCCCCGTCACCTCGGCGCCGTCGTGCAGCCACTTCACCACGGGGGGCGGCACGCCTGGGGCAGCGGGGACGACGGCCACAACCGGCATCATGATTGTAAACGTTGTGGATTTACTCTCCAACACATCGGTGTGCTGTACTAGTAACGAATTGGGATGTTTTGTTTACATGACAAACCTTACTAGTTGGCTGTGTCGGGTGGTGGCGGGTTTAACGACACATTTATATATTTATACGCAATCTAACCCAAAAATATTGGTCGCGAAAACCTATGCGTTAAACTGATGACAATAATATTCTAACGCACTTGTGATGGTGAAAAATGACTACAGTTGTGATGATGATTATATTTGATGATAGTTGTGATGACGACGACGACGACGATGACGATGGTGATGAAGGCAGCTCTACCGGTGGCTGTGCAGGGCAGGGTGACCCTTTCGTTGATGACGCTGTGCTGCACTGAGCCGTCGGCCGACTCCACGATGGACGGGGGCTCTGCGAACAAAGCGAGAAGCATCTCAGCCACCAGCGACGCACGCAGCCTGCGTCACAGTCACCTTTGGCGTTGCTGCTCAAGGCAACGCCTTTAATCTCCAGAGCTAGAATTAGCAAGACAAGACCTGGCCGAAACCACTAACTTGTTACAAACCCAGACTCTGAGGCCCATATTCTTCGTTTGACTCATCTCAGACTTGGCTCTGGCTCAAGTGAGTCGTGGTAACGACTCACTCGAATCAACTCGAAGCACAGTCCCAGCCACGCTGAGGATTTCCATGAGCTGAGACTGAGCCAGGCCACGGCTGAGCCGCTCACCCCATGGATCTTTGGAAGCAGCTGAAACGGCTCAAGCCTGAGGTGAGCCACATTAAGAGGCCGAGCCATAGCCCGAGCCGAGCCGCGATGAAGAGCGTGGCTCAGTGAAACTGTGAGGCCTCTAAGCCACCCGGCCACCTCCGCGTGCCTCTCGTGCGTTGCGCGGCTGCTGTTTTCACCCCACTCCCTGAGCTGGCCCAGATGGAGTGGCCTGACCGCTCACCGAGGACCTGCAGGTGGAGGTCAGCCTGGTCCCGCCCGGCCACGCTCACGGCCACGCATCGGTAGGAGCCGGCGTCCTCGGCGCGCGTGCGTGGGATGAGGAGCCGTGCCGACGCCGCTCCCGGCGACGACCCTGGCATCGCGGCCACCACCACGTCCGAGCCGTCCGCCCGCACCCACGAGACGCTCGGGCTCGGCTCCCCCAGCGCCGTGCAGGGCACGTCCGTCATGTGACCCGCGCGGACCTTGAGTGCCGTGGGGACGCGCTGGATCCGGGGCGGCACTGGAGGCGCCAAAGAATAGGGCGCTCCGTAAACTCTCAGACTCTCACCAAGTCCTCTACGAAATTTTGTTCATTTCACGATCTTGTTCAATGACGTCAAAGTCATTTAAGTGTAGCAGGTAGCTGCGCAAATGCAGGGAAGGCTACATCTGTGACTTCTGTGATATCGAAGTGTCCATTTGGATCTATCGCAGAACAGAGCAACCTTTTGTGTCAGAGAACAACCCACAGAAGTGGTTATCACAGCGCTACCTCTGAAATCCCTCGAAGTGACCTCTGGTCCACAGCGTAGCAGGCAGTACTTTTCCACACACTCATCGCATGACAGTCAAACATATGCTTTTCATTCTCAGGGCTGGAATTCAGCCAGATTTAGTGCAGAACCAAATGTACTGCGATGGGTTTCTTTGTGCAGTCATTGGTGACCGACCTGATAAACCGCTGCGCTTGAAAATCCGGCTTAATCACAGGCGGCTTGACACCCGGATTGGATTGTGGGGATCTCAGCGGGGCCCGCTTCAGCCTCTCTGACCTCTGAGTCCATGCCGGATGCACACGACGCCCTTCTTACCGAGCACCGTGAGGTGGAACTCGCGCGTGACGTTCCCGGCTACGTTGGAGGCGATGCACGCGTAGACGCCGCTGTCGGAGCTCTTGGCACGGTTGATCTGAAGGGAGCCGGACTCCAGGATCGTTTGCCTGCGGCGGCGCCACCACGCACACACGGGCAGCAAAAGACAAAGATCTCCCCCCGTGCCGTCTGCGTAGAATGTTGGAAGGAGAGTGCTGTTGGCGAGCGCCTATGAAGGCCGGCACGGCGCGCGAGGGAGCTGCGGGTACTGTGCAGCGTCCGGCCACTGATGTTGATGCGTCGCACACGATACTCGTTCAAGGTCTAGTCGACCTAAGAGGAGGCCCAAACCCACCTTAGTCTGCCCAGTGCTGATGTTCACACAGAACCTATCCTGGAAACCCAGGACAGGTTCAGAGATCACTCGCCAGGAATCAAACCCAGGCCACCAATGTATCGTGTTATGAACCTGGCGACCACATCAAACTGAGGTACAATATTTTATATTTGACATACATATCCACATAAAATGGATGATACGCTAATATATACCCTGTATTATTAATCTACATTGAAACCTACTTTAACATAATGGGAATTGCAGCTATCGTAGCTGCGTTTTGCGCATGGCTAAAATGAAAATCTATCCTAATTCATTGAAAACAAGCTTCGTAATTTGTGCTCGAAACCACATCGCATGCGGTTACATTACAAGATTCGGAAGAGGGATGGCATCTAATCACCCACACATCATGATGTAGGAACGCAGTTTTTTTTATCTCAGTTAACGGAGAAGTGAACAATGGTGTTATGACGGTGTTATCACGGTGTTATAATTGTGTTATAATTGTGTTAAAACGGTGTTATAACAGTGTTATAATGGTCTCAAATGGTGTTATAACTGTGTTATAATAACGGTATAATAACAGAATTATAACGGTATAAAACGGTGTTATAACGGTGTTACAACGGCGTTCTAAGTGTTATAACGATGTTATTATGATGTTATAACAGTGTTATACTGGTGTTATGATAGCGTTATAACAGCATTATAACGGTGTTATTTACAAATCGGGGGGATTCCATTGGACGCGCAACTCGCGCGGACAAAAATAATCACGCCGTCCAGTAAAACACGTGCGGATTTTAAACGGCCTTGCAAAACGTATAATTTGCTGGCGATGTTTTCTCCGCTGCAACTCGCTCTGTCCGACACGTCACATCTGGAGGAAACAGGCCCTGGCAACCGCCTCAGTCGATCCGTCCTGGCTTTGCATTTTGTTCGTCCATAACACAGGTTTTTTGGGTTAGATCGCGTAAATATATAAATGTGTAGTTAAACCCGCCACCACCTGACACAGCCAGTTAGTAAGGTTTGTCATGTAAAAAGAACGTGGCCAATTCGTTACGAGTACAGCACACCAGTGTGTTGGAGAGCAAAGCCACAACATTTAATGACACATTTATAAATGTACGCGATCCAACCCAAAAAACTTGTATTATGAATTATATTGGTCGCAAAAGCCTACAAGTTTAATGTTTTGTACGTGTTGAGCGTTAGGAGGCTCGTGTGAGCACGCCTCCGTGTGCGCCACTCGCGTTTCCCCATCTGCCGATAATTTATCGGCAAGTTTAATTTCAGGCACAAGCTTTTCCTCCCCCTTCCAAAATCGAATTTAAAAAATATTCTATTTAATTTTTCTTGTTCGATTTACGAGTAGATTAAGGTTGAAGGAGGCAATGCTTCTAGGGGACAAGCGAAGCCAGAATCGCATTTGTGCCAAAATGGCAAAAACACATCACTTTGGCGATTTGCCCTGGTGTTTAGCAATGCACATTTTCACCAAAACTTGCACGAGCATAAACATTCATCAGGATAAACATCTGAGCAGTTAAGTTATTTTGTTTAAGCGATGCAGATTTGCTTCGCCGTACATACAAGCACATTTGTGGGGGAAACAATTGTGCCAAGATTGTTGAGACTATTTTGCTGTGAGATTTGCAGTAAATTCATTGCATTGAATACACCCACTATTAAATAGACTCGCATGGAGACCCCACAGACTCACATAGGAACCAATAAACTGGCATAGAGACCCACAGACGCATAAGGGACTAATAGACACGGATAGGGACCAATAGACTCGCAAAGAGACCCATAGACTCACATAGGGACCAATATACTCATAAAGATTCCCATAGACTCACATAGAGACCCATAGACTCGCATAGGGACCAATAAACTCGCAAAGAGACCCATAGCCTCACATAGGGACCAATAGACTGGTCTGGTGGGAGCCCAGCACTAGGGCAACATCATCATCATCACCACACGTGGCCTCTGAGTTCTAATTATCCATTAGTTCCACTTGCATGCGTGGCCAGCTGAGACCGGAAATCCTGAGCAGGCGTTTGTAGCTTCCTCAACCCTAATCCATGAACCTGCACCTCTTCCCACCTTACGATTCGTGACTCACGGCGGCGGGTAAAACGTTTCCGAAGAGGAGCATTGCCGTTACCGAGACGAGAGGCCTGTGCCGACCGGATGTCCGTCCTTGTTCCAGGCGAAGGTGGGAGGGGGGAAGCTCTCGGCGTCGCACGGCAGAACGACGTCTTCGCCGGAGAGGGCCTTCCGTCTCGGCTCGGTGTCCTCGCCTCCTCCTCCACCGCCGCCGCCACCACCGCCGCCGCCACCGCCGCCACGCATGCGTGGCTTCACTGCAGAGGAGCAATGCCACAGTATCACTTCTCAGGATACCATCGTCCCATTCGTTTTTGGACAGCTGCTGGGCACAGGGTTCTTAAAGGCCCAGCATGCAATGCGGCCAGCCACAAAGAGCGCTGTCAAAGTGGGAGAGAAACGAGGGTGTAATTGAGCACAGGGTTATTGCGAGAGCTTGGGGAAAACAGAGGATGGGAGAGAATTGCAAAGAGGAGCGGTGCGAGGGAAGACGCAGAAAGAGAAGTGCCGTGACCGGCAGTGGTGAGTGGGTGAGTGGGTGAGTGTGCGAGCGAGTGAGCGAGTTGTTATCTGCAGTGTTGTGGTTGAACAGAGTGTGGATGAGACCACAATGTCCATCTGATAGACGGATCATTCAGCATGGGTGACGGAATCAGTGAGTGAAGTTCACGGGAACAATCACCATGGTAGGAGCAATAGAAGATTGAAAATGAGGTGTCCCATCGCCGGTGAGCGAGTGGCTTGGGTGAATCATGAGTGCTGGATCATCAATCTGCCTGACTGCCTGATGTTGAATTCCATTAAGTGAGGTGGATATCATCATCATCAGCCATGATCAATCAACTGCTGGATGAAGGCCTCCCCATGCCGCCACCACCCTCCTCTTGCGATGCGATAACGATTTCACCTCGTCGCTGCCAAGTCCCCTCTGACGCAGTTCCGTTCCCCCACGTGGCATCGCCTCATGGCGGCGGGCGCGGGCGGCCGGCGAACGGAGCGTGCCGGCGGGCGTGCTGCTCTCTCACCGTACACGGTGAGGTGGACCTGCGCCGTCGCCGTGCCGGCCGGGCTGCTCGCCGTGCAAGTGTAGACGTCCGAGTCCCGCGCCGTCGGGGCCGGGAGACGCAGCCCCTCGGCCACAACACGGTAGCCGCGGTCGTGCGGAAAAATTGGCTCCCGTCCCTGGGGAAGGGGGGTGGTTCACGAGGGGCGGGGGTTGAAGGGGGGGTGGCCGTGAAGGGAACCCAGGTTTCCCTGACTGTGATTCCTTACGAGCCGCAGAATGCAACTTCACTAACTATTTAACTAATTTGTATTCTACCAGGTAAGGCCCACTGAGCTATGTAGCTCTTTTTCGGAAGCGACCTGGCGATCACAAATTATATCTCAACGAAGTGGCTTGTCGTGTGGGAATGTACAGCAGCCGAATATTCTAAACGCATGTTGAATCTAAACGTGGAGGGAAAAAGCGGAGGACCCGGAGAAAAATACAAGCGACCACGGGGAGAACACGCAAACTCCATATATACAGGCGTGAGGGTTGGGGTTGAACCCACGACCTCCTGCATGCCAGGCAAGGGAGTTGACATCGCTCTACCGCAGCGTGTGCTGGCTGGCCATGTGATGCCAGTGTCACGTGAACATACGTTTTTGGTGTCGCAATGTCTGCGCGTCTGTGTATGTGAACACTCGTGTGGGGAGCGGTAGTGTAGCGGTTAGCGCGCTGCGCTATGAAACCGGCGACCCGGGTTCGATTCACCGGTGACAATTATCTGAACCAGTTCTGGGCCTCCGCTAGGTCGACTCAGCCTCAAATGAGTGCCTGGTGTGGTGTGTAGTAAACATCGCCACTGGGGAGACAAAGGCGGCCAGGCATGGTGCTGTCCACCCACCCCCTCGTGTGCCATGCCGGCCTTAATAGATGCTCGCTAACAGCACTTGCCCCTCCAGTCTGTTAAGGCTATACGGGGGATCTTTGTCTTTGTGACCACTCGTGCACACTGTTTGTCTGTTTGACACGTAGGATCTCGCAAGCTTTGGGTGCAAATGCCCCGTCATCACTCCCAAGTGGGACAGCGGGCAATGCACAACCTGAGGACCTTAATCATCCCGATGGAATATACGTGGCTGAAGGAGGTCATGAATGTAGAGAGGAGCAGGTCCCTCACCTTGGCCCACGTGACGACGGGAGGAGGCTGACCCTGAGCGGCGCAGGCCAGGGTGAGCGCGACGCCCTCGATGGCGCTCACGCTGTCTCCACTCGTCGTGATCCTTGGGGCAACTGAGCATTGCCGAGAGAGAGACCACAGGGCACAGGTTTGGTCGCAGGCTCCACGGCGGGTAACGCTCGCACGAGAAGGCGCCTCGCGGTTTGATTCCCGACTCGGGCGCCTTCTGTGTGGAGTTTTTTTCATGGTTCCCCCCCCCCCCCCCCGTTGTTGTGGAGGTTCTCAGATTTTTTCTTCCCATAGCGAAAGTAAAAAAGAAAAGTCATGTTACTGATATTGGCCGGATGTCCCAATGCTACATTTTTCATTTTTTCATTTCATTTATTAGGTATAACCCTGTGAGCCATGCGGCTCTTGACTCGGGTGCAACCACAACAGAACAAAAACATGAACAAATAATTACCTGCAAATTGCTCAAGTTGGGATCGCGCACATGTCAACAGCAACATCGTCCCTGATTATAAAAAACTAAAAAACTTGGGCAGGACCCTACTGAAAAAGAGTTTTGAGACTTTCCTGGGTCAACAAACATAGCAATAAAATAATAAAAACGACGGCTGCGGAAAACCTTCAACATAAGTCCCCCGCTGTGTGCACGTGCCCAGGCCCTGTCCACGCACCCCACACGTTCACCGTGACCGTCTTGTTGGCGGTGCCGGCCAGGTTGGTGGCGAGGCAGGAGTAGCGGCCGGCGTCGCGCGCCATCGCCCCCTGCACGTGGACGCTGCCGTCGGTACGCACCGTCACGCGCCCGTCCGACGCCAGCTGAGAGGAGAGAAGATCGTGGCGGCGTTGGCGCGCGCCACCGGGCAGAGGGGCCGCGGTGAACGCCGCGAGCCGCCCTCCTTTACGCCGGCGCATCTCGGGTGCCCCTCAACGTCTCACCGCAAACATCTGTAAGGGCATCCCAAGTGGCAGCTGTCCCCCGTGTTGGCACGAGGTGACGCAGCACCTGGCCTGCGAGTGGGCATTAACGTTTGCTGCGTGCAAATCCCAATGGCGTAATTTTTTCAAATTTGATGGCCGACTCTTTTTCGAATGACGTCAGCGGGATTATTAACCTCCACCGTGAAGCGGGACTGCCCGCAGTGATAACCGGGGCGGCCTGCCGGAGTCGAACCGCAAACGTCTGCGGCAAGCGGTGAACCCGCTCCCGGGCTGGGCGATGGCACCTCCCCATTCCTAAGCTCACGAGACATGCGTCGACTCGTGCGAGTGAGGATGCATTACTTTGCCGAATACGCATATGGTATCATGAATGTTATCTTCATGATTATAAGGGGCTCAAAACTGTCCAAATTATTTCGAGACAAATGCCGTCAAGACTCGCAGCCAAAGAAGCGAGATGGAACCGATCCTTCAAGTGATGCGAATTAAGTTCCACTCTTTTTCACCTGAGGACGATTGTTTGTGTTGCGATCGAAACGTCGTGATTTTTGTTATAATTTTTTCTACCTACGTGGCTTTACCGAAAGAGCCAAAAAATATGAATTCCTGTAGTCACGAAAGCTTTAAGTCAAGATTTAAGTTCCATTCTGTTTGGGGCGACAGCAGAGGTCGCAAACGGGCTTTGATTCCTTACCCGTACCCGTACCCGGCCGCACCAGGGTCGCAAATGGGTACCCGTACCCGTACCCGGCCACACCAGGGTCGCAAACGGCTACCCGTACCCATACCCAGCCAGGTACGGGTAGCCGGGTATCAGGTAAGGTACGGGTATCAGATACCCGGTTGCGACCTCTGGGCGACAGCAAGGAAGAGGAGAGAGCCAGGAAGAGTAGAGAGGAAGGGAGAGGGGGCAGCAAGAGGCCGTTAATGAACGTCGCGTGCACTGGAGGACAGCTGCTGCTGCTGCTCACTCTGCGACCGTCCTTGAACCACTCTCTCCGGGGCAGCGGGTGGGCGGCGAGCACGACGCAGGGCAGCGAGAGCTGCTGCCCCTCCGCCACGCTCACCACGGCCGGGCTCGGCGCCACGCGCGGAGCAACTGAAGAAGAAACATCACATTCGTTATTATTTTACTCTCCAACACACCGGTGTGCTGAACTAACACCGGTGTGTGTCGCCAATTGGCCATGTTCTGTTTACGTGACAAACCTCACTAATTGGCTGCGTCAGGTGGTGGCGGGTTTAACCACGCGTTTATATTTACACGATATAACCCAAAATCCTCTTTTATGGATTCATTTTTAGTATTTGCCTGTTCAGCCAGGAAAGCCTCACCGAGTCTCTGGACTGTCTTTCAGAAGGGACCAGCAGGTTTTTGCATTATGGGGCGATGCTGCTGCGTGTCATCCCAATTGAGTAGTATGCAGATTACTTTTCATCGTTGGCATGTTTAGCCAATACCAGGTCACCTGTGTGTGTGTGCTTAGCTATGGGAGAAGAAAAATCGAGAACCCAGAAGAAATCGATGCAGATAAAATATTTTAAAATACTTTTTTTTTTAAACACGCTTTAATGAAATGAACTGTCCGAGCTGCCCATCCCCCTGCCCCCTTCCCCCATCGCCCCTCCCCTCCTTCCACATCCCCAGCCCCTGGGCGTGGCTCCCCGTGGCTTGCCGTGACGTCAGAGACCACGTGGTGATTTACAGACAACGTGAGTTGAGCGTCGACGATTAGAGCCGTAAACGTGGACAATTAAATTTTCAATGATAGAATATAGTATTGTCATCAGTATGACATATCTATACCAAGTTTGCAGTCGATACGACATTGGGAATACGGTTGAAATTGCGTTGCACGATTTTAGGTTACGACAACACGCAGAGTCATTTAAATAAAAGCGTGTAAAAGGTTTAAAAATGTTTTGGATTTGTTATGGTTGAATATAGTATTGTCATCAGTATGACATAGCTATTTCAAGTTTGCAGTCGATAGGACATTGGGAAGTGGGTAAAAATTGAGTTACAAGATTTATTTTTCGAGGATACAACAGACGGAGTGAGTTAAATAAAAGCGTGCAATTCTAATAAAAAGCAGAACGCACCAACCCTGCACAGAGTCGTGAATCCAACTGCGGAACTTTCTGGCTGTGAGTCGCGAGTGGCTACCCAGACACCCACTTCACCACTGTGCCACCCACATGGGGTGCATGCGTGCCACCCAGGCGTACGGGGCCACATGCCGAGACAGCGAGTAGCGCCCCCCCCGCCACCACTCGGCAGAGCCGGCCCAGCCACTAAGCGACCCTTGCAATTGCAAAGGGCCCCGTGGCCAGCAGAGGGCCCCCTAGAGTCACTGCTAGCGAGTGGGTGAAAAAAATCATACATCAAAGGGGCCTCCAACCAAATTTTTATTAGGGCCCCCAAAGGTCTAGGGCCGGTTCTGCCACTCGGCACAACATTCCAAGGATCCCTCTTCGCAAAGCCCCCAACCCCTGCGTCTTGAATGCAGCCGATGGTCCATCTAGCAGTGGATTAATAATTAATGAACAGATTTTCATATAATTGGCCTAGTTGGACCACCACCTATACTCTGACCCGTGCATTCCTCCCACAGCGTGGAAGTTTCCACACTCCTTGGCGATATAAATAGCGATATAAATAGCGAAGAATAAATAAATGATGGCATTAACAGGGCCCTTCTGGAACACGTGAGCCAGAGCCAGACAGAGCGGGCGTTTACAAGCGGCTCCTACAATAGCAGCGCAAACACAACAAGAGGCACAACACCAAATACAACAACAAATAACAACCAACGAGCAGACCAGGACTAACACGTAACCCAGTCGGCTAACCCTCCGTATATATTAACGCACATCTACCGACGCTGGCCAACCGAACATCAATATTATTCCCCGAAACAAATGATACGTCCCTATTATATTCCTGTGGTGTCATGTGACAAAGCAAATGCCCCACGTGGAACTCTCGCAGCGAGCAGCGCACCACGCTGATTCATTAAACTACTTCTTGGATTCGCTTTAAGTGGCCTCGGATGAAACTCCCAAGGGATTTATATCCAGCGCCAGTTTTAGCAATCCCTCGGAGGTGGGAGTGTGTGGAATGAGGTGAAGCACGGCATTTAATGCGGCTGCTTGATTGTGCGGTGGCTTGCGACCAGACAGGGACATTTCACTCACTGCACAGGGAACGACGCGCAGATTCGTCGCACGAATTCTATGGGAACGGCCCTCGCTGCGGTAAATGTATTTGAAGTGCGCGTGTCAGAATCCATACAAATGTCACGGTCTTCTCATATCGAGGTCAACCAAACAAACAGAACTGTGCAAGAAACCAAGATGCGACCATTAAAATAAATACTCAATCCATCAATGAAACCTCGACTGAGAATCGTGCCAATCGACAGGGGCCAGGGTGGGGGGGGGATCGTTACTTTCGTTCCAAGCCCACTGCGCCAAAACTCACCGCCCGCACTTGGCGGCTATAATTCCCTCCGCCGACGGTCAAAACACGGATTCCTATTTCTAGATTTGAAGCTTTCGTGACTGCAAGGATTCATATACTTAGGTTTTAATCGGTAAAGTCACGTAGATAAAAAATGTAAATTAATAAAAGTAAAATAAAAATAAAATAAAAATCACGACGTTTCGGAGGCAACACAAGCCTCCGTCTTCAGGTGGAACCGTCACAGCACGATAGCTGTATCAAGAGAAATTCCAAGATAACAGTCCTTGTATATATACTGGTTGAGGGTGGGAGGAGCCTGAACCAGTATATATACAAGGACTGTTTTCTTGGAATTTCTCCTACTTGATACAGCTATCGTGCTGTGACGGTTCCACCTGAAGACGGAGGCTTGTGTTGCCTCCGAAACGTCGTTATTTTTATTTTATTTTTATTTTACTTTTATTAATTTTAATTTTTTATCTACGTGACTTTACCGAAAAAACATAAGAACACGGATTCCTAGCCAGGGTCTCGGGCACCGCGAGCTCCACGGAGGGCCTCCCCCTGCCCCGAGCCACTCGGGTGTTCAATAACTCCACAAGCGAGGGGTGGTCGCCCCCTGCCCCCTTCCGCCCCCCCCCCTACCTCAGTACCAGGAAATGCCACGGCTCGCGTCAGAGACGCGGGGGGCGTCGCCCCGCCCCCCCCCCCCCCCCGGAGAGGGAGCGGGGGGGGCGCCGTTGCTGCCCGCTGCCACGTGTCTGGTGAATTTGTGCCCAAACGTGCAGCCCGAAGGAATTCGCAAATTCCGCAGCCGCCAACGAATAAAGAGATTTACGTCGGTTTATATATTTTTTTTATTCCAATTTCTTTTTATAGAAAGCGACGATTTAAAAATGTAGACGGCAGGGTGGGTGGCAGGGCAGTGGTGGTAGCGCTCGCAGCAAGGAGGGCCTGGGTTCGACACCCGACTCGGGCGCCTATCTGTGCGGAAACGTCGAATGTTGATGCTAAATTCAGTCGTGCACAAAGTCAAATGCCACCATAAGCAGCTTGATTGGTCAGAATGCAATCAACACATTGGCACGTGTAAATAATATATGTCGGGTGTGGGTGAGTTAATGGTGGCAAATCTATCTGCACAGTACCACTACCCCTGCTTTTGGCACTGCCTCGTGACGCTTGCATCCTTAAAATAATAATAAACAAACCTTTCATGTAATGTAAACCAATAATATATCAGTTCTAACACGTGTTTTTTCTTCTTATAAGGCAGCGCACGTTAATGACAGTTGTGATAAAGTCCTTCCAGATTGCGCACGTAGACACCACGACTGCCAACTTTCATTTGAAGCCGAGAGATTGAATGCTCATTTATTTCTTTTGCCAGGTGGACACGGGAACAGCGCCAATTCACGAAGTGGAGATTGCAACGGCAACGCAGAGCACGCGAGGAGAGACGCGCAGAACTGCACGTGGAGCCTCGTCAGTCCGAGCCCATTCCTTCCCCTTCCTTGCGTGTCAATCTGAACGGGAAGGGTGCAAAAGACCCGAGTGCACGTGTTCCCAAAGCCGCAACCGATTTAATTCACTCAACGAATAAATGAACGGCGTTCCTTATGAGCCTGTAAAAGTTCGCTGGCCGTGTCGGAGGATGAACAATATTCCTCATGAGCTCGTGAAGCCTGCTGGCCGGGTCGGACAGGCATGGCGATTTGGCAGATGAGGGTTTATTTAGTTTATTTCTCTCTCCAAAAACGTCGTCAGTGGAGCGAGCCATCGGTGTCCCGGCCAGACACGAAGCCTCCACCTTCTCCACCCCCCCTCTCTCACCCCCACGTGCCCCCACAAACCCTCGAAGCAACACTCCGCTTCCCGGGCAAGGCATCTCATCCGAAACAGACCTCGAGAAGGAAATGAGAGTATTTGCTGTCAGCTCGCCAAGTATGAATGTGCGTACGTACGTACCTACGCTGAACTTCTTTCGCACCATACGTAGGCAACCGTGCGTGTTACAACGCCGCGACACGCGCATGCACGGGGACACGCTCGCACGCGCGCACGCAGGAAAGAAAGATCCCCCCCCACGTGGCCTACGCGAGCCGCAGAGGCGAGTCCCGTCAGCGAGCGACCACGAAGTGCGACGCACGAGAAGGTGGCGCGAGTTGGCGGCGTGGTGCAGCACGTGGGCACGTGGGCACGTGGCCACGAGGGCACGTGGGCACGTGGGCACGTGTTCCGTGACCTAGCCCGGCACAAGCTCCGCTGCGACGTCACCGTCGTTAGCGGCGCGTGGACGTCATCGCCGCCATCGTCGTTGTCGTACCTCCCAGCGTGAGGCGGCACGAGGCGGACGATGACCCGGCCAGGTTGCTCGCTCGGCACGTGTAGTCCCCCGCGTCCTCGTCCCCCACGGCGTGCAGCGTGAGCGCGCCGCCGTCGCCGTCCACCTCCACCCGCGGTCCCGCGCGCAGCTCCGTGCCGCCTGGTCGCCACGTGCAACCGGCGCTCCACGTCGTTATCGTTGTCGTCATCGTTGTTATCATTATTGCAGCAATGTTGCTGCCGATTCCAAATGTTGTTGTAATTCAAAATTGAGTCATTTGCGGGTAATGTTTAATATTGGGATGTTTGGCCAATACCAGTTGCATGGTGTTTTTTTTTTTAGTTAAGGTCGGAAACTGGAGAACCCGGAGGGAACCCACACAGAACAGGATGAGTTGATGTCATCTCCACACAGAAAGGAAAACCAAACCCAGGCCCTCCTTGCCGTGAGGCGCAAGCGTTCCCACTGCGCCACTATGCCACCCTCATTGGGGAGTGCTTTTGTTCTTTGGAATTAATAATATTGCCTGGCTGGCTGCTGGCTGGGCTCCTCTGTGCCCCCAACAACAATTCTCGGGGTAGAGGCACATCGTGCGTGTGTACGGCAAACGAAATCCTCAAGAAAACACACATTCGGCCGTGTTAATGGTCAAATAATGTTAATTTTGAAGAAAGAATTACCGCAGTTATTTTATTTTGATTGCTTCATTATTTAATGCGAGCGGCAGTAGCCTGTTTTCCTGCAAATTGTACCTGGTATTGGGGTGGCCTGCTCGTCTGACCGCACGTGGCCTGTGACCGCCAGAGCACAGCGAAGCATCCCACACACCATCCAACAAAATAGCGATCACCTTGTGCCACACGGGCAACGCACTTCTCTGTCCTTGCGCCCGGCAAACCCTCACCTCTGTGCCAGGTGAAGCGCGGCGCGGGCGAGCCCGTGGCGCGACACTCGAGACGCGCCGACGCTCCCCGCGTGACCAGCACCTCGGCGCTCACCGGGACGACAGAGGGCAGCTCTGGGGACGAGATGACGCCGGCATTTACGGCGTTGACACAGCGACGCACTGAGCCATTACCCCCTTGGGTAACGTACATCTCCCTAAATTAGCAGCGGGAGAGCACGTTCTTCCACACGCTCCGCTGTTAGATTACTTGTCGTGTGGCAGTCAATCTGATATTTTACATTTCCAGAGCCGGGAACTCAGCCAAACTAAGCATGGAAATCAATGCAATGTACTGGGGGTTGATTCTTGTGTGCACAGTCACTCACTAAACTTGGGAACAAAGACAAAGATCCCCCGTATAGCCTTAAGAGGCTGTAGGGGCAAGTGTTGTAAGCGAGCACCTATGAAGGTCGCCTTTGTCTACCCAATGTCAATGTTTACCCACCGCACCAGGTACTCATTTAAGGTTGAGTCAACCTAGGCGAGGCCCATGACCGGTTCAGATAATCGTCACTGATATTGGCCGTGGGTGGGAATCGAACTTGGCTCGCCGGGTTTGTAGCGTAGCGCGCTCACCGCTGCGCCACCGCTCCCCACTACACTTGGAAACCCAGTTACAAGCAACGGTGGCTGAAACCTGATTCAAACCCAGGATCTCAGGCGGTCTTGAAGCCCTGTTGGGCGTGTTTCACTCATGACGACGCCTACACAGTTCACCGGCTGGTGCAATGTCCCTCGATAAGGATTCATACTCTGACCTTCTGAACTATAGAGCCTATCTTAGCTTTAGCCTAGTCAAGTGTCTCGATAGGCTCCCGCCGGGACCAAATGCTTGTCTATGGCCCCAGTGTGATGTGCTTTCGCAAATATACAACATATATACAACATATATACAACATATATACATCATGCCCATGTGCTGCGCAGAGCACGGTGAGGTTATGCATACCGTGACAATTACCCCAGCGGAAGTGTCGTTTCTTCATCATCAACTCATTTTCCAATTCACTCATTGTCACTTTCGGTGTAATAGAGTGTGAACATTCTCTTAACCGGTAACACCTGGGAATGCAAGACCAATAGGATATCAATTGTAGTCCCACTGCATCCGCATGTTCAAGTCAAATCAGTCAAATTAAAGTCACAGTCAGTAGTCTTCTGCTCAAAATTCCACATTCCTTTGGCGGGGGCGAGTTTGTCGAGAAGACAACTACTGTTGACTTCCCCATACAGTGGTACCAAGTTTAGAGACCCAGGAGGGATGATGGGCTTCGTCAACTGACAAATTTCCAAGCTGCTCACTTGACTGCCGAGCCACGCGACGTCCAGGGATAGATCATAATGACGTATACACAAATGCATTTGCCACACCATTATAACGCTCCTTTGTGTCCTTCAGGAAAGGTTCACGAGGTGTGCGCATGATTAATGGTTCATTGGCTCATCACGTGACTTCAAAGTATCCACATCACACTGCGGCCCCACACCTCCGATGAGTGCGGTTAGCTACATACGGTACAAAAGAAGCTCACTATACATAGATACATAGACTCGCACAGAGACCCATAGACTCATCACATAGAGACCCATAGACTCGCACAGAGACCCATAGACTCATCACACAGAGACCCATAGACTCGCACAGAGACCCATAGACTCATCACACAGAGACCCATAGAGTCATCACACGAAGACCCATAAACTCATCACACACAGACCCATAGACTCATCACACAGAGACCCATAGACTCATCACACAGAGACCCATAGAGTCATCACACGAAGACCCATAAACTCATCACACAGAGACCCATAGACTCATCACACAGAGACCCATCGACTCATCACACAGAGACCCATAGACTCGTAAAGAGACCCATAGACTCATCACACAGAGACCCATAGACTCACACAGAGACCCATAGACTCATCACACAGAGACCCATAGACTCATCACACAGAGATCCATAGTTTGTTGTCCTTCCCCCACACCTCCGATTAGCGCAGTTGGCTACGTATGGTGCGAAGGAAGTTCAACGTACACGCGTATATACAAATGCCTCACTGAGTTGCAAGACTATTTTTCAGCAGTGTCCCGCTAATCGGATATTTGGTCAATCCCATTGACGAGTGTGTGACTTGAAGGAGAAAACCAGAGTAACTGTGAAAAGACCCCGCACGTACGACCGGATAGCTCTCAGAACTCTGCACAGATAGATTCAAGAATACAGTGGTGTCTCCTCAACAAAGATCTACAACACCGAACGTTCCCGCACAGTCTCACATCCAACTCACGAACCACGCTCAAAACTTGCTCAGCTTTCCGAGATCCGACGAGATTGGGCACTTCCAGGGTGATTTGGTCTCAGCCCCGTGATGTGTGTAATGGAATTTCCAAGACGTTAACATTTTACAGCTGGCCTGTCGTGAGAATTGTTCACATCTGCACTCTGCTCAAAGCTTTAATCAAAGGAGGCAATGCTGGTGGTGTCACGATCACGCTCGTGGCCAACACCTCTCGATGGAGGACATGAGCACAATTCAAGAAAATGGCGAGATTAATGTTGAACCACCAACAGCACTGCCGCCACTGCCGGCACCGCCATGGAGAATGCTATTGTTGTTGTTGTTTTTTTTCCTGCTGTTGGCACACGGTTGTTTTTGGCCCGGATCGTCAGCTGCGCTTCGTTGCATCCAGCAACAAAAGGCTGCTTTTTTGTTTCGGTGGCCACGTGGTGGTCGGCTTCAGCCAAACTGTGCAATGACGGCACGGCGGAAACTTTAGTAATTGCAGCGCCCCTAATTGCACCGGCAGAGAGAAGCCAGTGGGGCGACTGATCGTGGCCGCCAATGAGCTGTGATGGGTGACCCTTTCACTCCACACGAAGAAAGTAAAAGCGAGCGATGGGCGCTACCATCCACCCGCCAGCCCACCGTACTTGTCAAACAAAACGAACAGGCCGCTGTGTGTTTTCATTATGGTCCAAATCAATATAATTCGAAAATTGAGATCATCGCCCCCTCCACTGGCAGGCGAATGCCCACCTGCAGGCCAGGGTGCTGAGTCACCTGGTGCCACACAGGGACAGATGCCACAGTGGGGGGAGGGGGGGGTGCCCCTTTGAAATATCTGAGCTGAGATGCGCGATCTAAGTTGCCCTGAGATGCCCCGGCATAAGAACACCACGATTCACGCCACCAAGCCAGCTGACTGCCACGAGCGCCCTGCGGGGGCGGAGGTCCGCCGTGCGCGTGCCCCTGCTCACCTGTGTAGGTGAGCACGGCGGTCTGGCTGTGCGTCCCGGCACGGTTCTTTGCCGTGCAGGTGTAGGAGCCGGCGTCGAGCCGCGCCGCTGCCCTGATGAGCAGCGTGCCATCCGACAGCACCGAGCGCCTGCGGAGAGCCGGCAGGCACGCACACACGCCCCACGGCTCACAATTCTGGGCCCCACGGCTCAAAATCCTGAGCCCCGAGGCTCGCAATGCGGGATCTGCAAGCTGCGATTATTCACAGCTGGAACTTAGCGGGGATGACAGCAGAATTGAGGTGGCGTTTTTTTCGTCCAGTTTCTAATCAGAATCGGAAAACGTATTCATACTGGAGGAATCCGATGAGCTATAAAGCTCTTTTTTTCCACAGATATCTGGCTTCACCATGCAGTTGTTTACCATGCAGAGCCCCACTGAGTCTACAGAATCAGTAGGGCCTTACCAAATTATCATAGAAGAGAGTGGCGATTGATACATGTTTCCCAATTAAACAATATGTGGTATAGGTTCTCAAATTTGGCATATTTGGACCAATGACGCCGTGAATTATGCCATGGGATCACCAAGATCCGCCGTGAAGCAGACGGTGCGCACTCTATGGTTTACGTACACGCTGGAGGAATGTTAACCGGGGTGGCCTGCCGGATTCGAATGAAGAAACCTCTGTAGGGCCACTTCACTGGCGCCACTGCCGGAACTCGTCGGGGAAAAGCGAAGGCTGGGGGGGGGGGGGCGGCTTCTGTAGCGTGGGGGCTGGGGGGGCCCCTCTCTCCACACCCATTCCATCTGCAGCAGAGGGCAGCGACCCGGCGCGGCACACCTAGGAGAGTCAACGACGTCGGCGTCCCCGTGCGCCCACGTGACCGCCGGGGCCGGGTGTCCCGCCGCCCGGCACGCCACCCGCACCTCGGCGCCCGCCACGAACGTCTGGGAGGGAGGCGACACGGCCGCCCTGGGGAGGTCTGCGGAGCGGCCGGGGCGGTGCGGAGGAGAGGGGGCGCAGGGGGTTACCGGGGAGCATCGGCGCGCACCGACGCCGGGGAACCGGGCCGTGCCGGTCCGGCGTGCGTCTCAGTATCTCAGTTACGTAAGATTTAAAAAAAAAGTGTTTTTATTCTCATTTTTCAGGAGGGTTGTGCCAAGTTTGTTCAGTAGGGGGCAATGTTGCTGCCATGTGTGTCAAATGTGTACCTGGTGCAATCCGTAAACATGTCCACTAGGGAGACAAAGGCGGCCGGGCGTGGTGTTGGCCACCCACCGCCTCGTGTGCCATTCCGACCTTCATAGGTGCTCGCAAATACCACTTGCCCCAATGGTGTATTAAGGCTACACGAGGGATCTTTGCCTTTGTTCTATTTAAGAAATTTGCAGGTAACTTCTGAAAATTGTGATGTTTGACGAATAAGGATTGTTTTGCTTCGGAAGAAACCCGAGTACCTGGACGAAATCTTTGCAGAACATTGGGAGAAGATACAACTTCTACACAGAAAGGGCACCCAAGCCGGGACTTCCCCCAAGCACTTCTTGCCGTGCGAGGCACGAGAGACATTGCCGACGCGCCACCCTGGTGCAACCCGGAAGGTGGCGAGGCCATCGCCGCGCGACCCTCACCGTCGAAGTGGAGCCACACGGACGCGGTGCTGGCGCCGCCGCGGTTGGACGCCGTGCAGTCGTAGCGGCCGGCGTCCCCGCGTTGCGCGTCACGGATCTGCAGCGTCGCTCGTTTCCCCGCGCCGCTCTCCGGCGGCGGCGGCGAGCGGCCGCGTCCGCCCAGGAGCGCCAGGGCGTCGACGGAGTGCGGCAGCGGCGTTCCTGCGTGGGGACGTCGATGACAATGATGATGACAACGATGATGATGATGATGATGACGAAGATGATAATGAGCGGTGGCAGCATCATCGTCATGAACCTGCTCACCTCGATGTGCCACGTGCCGCGTCCACGTCACGTTGTAGCTCACATCTTGGCCCCCGACGCGGCAAGCGAGCGTCGCCGTCTCGCCGGGAGCAACCGTCACGTTGCCGAGAGCCCGCACCTCCGGGGCCGGCTCTGCTCACCGCACAAGGGAGCCCGGCAAAACACAAAACAGCGATTGCTGCGCGTTCAAATAGTTTTGCGTCGAACCGGGACACGTTTGTCATGGCGAGGGGGGGCCTCGCTTATGAACATTCGACGGAGTTGCTTCAAGAAAGCCTGAGCAGCTTCGGGGAAACAGACAGCACTGAGAGTTCGGCAGTGAACCTGCTGCGCTGCCGACCAACCCCTCCTTCGTGGTTGTGTGTGTCGGCGTGAGTCTCTAAAACGTCGACGAAGCGATTCCCTGCTCAAGTGAGCATTGAGGAGGTGTTCGTCTCCTTTTTGCAGCCGCCGAGGCCAGTAGTGGAAATTCCACATTCCTATGGCGGGGGGGGGGGGCGAAGTCATCCCGTTGAACAACCACCGTTGATTTTCTCACAGCGGTGCCATTTCTACCGACCGCGGCGAGGTTGATGGGGCTGCGTCAACCCCCAAGCCGGAATGCGCGGCCCCGAAATATCGGGGAGCGCCAATCCCCATCCTCGTCTACTCGAGATCACGAGCGGAGTGTTTTGTCTGAGCGACTCTCGGAGGGAGGCAACACGGCCGCCCTGGGGAGGCGGCGGGGGGGGGGGTCGAGTCGCTGACCTGTGACCTGCAGGTAGGTGGCGGCGTGTCCGGCTCCCGCCTGGCTCACGGCCACGCACTCGTAGCGGCCCTCGTCGCGCGCCGTCGCCTCGCCGATCTCCCAGCTCGCGCTGCCGGACTCCCTGCACACGCGGCAACGAAAATAATTACACGGCGGAGCAGGGCACATTGGGGGCGTCCATTTGACACTCTTCGAGGCTCTCGCGAAGATACGAGGCTGCGTGGACACGCGGCCTGCGGTCATGTAAAAGTAAAGGGGGGGGGGGGGGGTGACGATTGCCACATCTGATTCCAATCAAGTGATTTGTTACGTCGTTTTGTCGAACAAGCAAATTTGAGCCGCGACGCCGGCACACGATGGCCGACACTCGTTTCGAACGGCATCGAGGAATCTTTTGTAACCGTCATCGCGACGGTGACGTCCGCTGTGAAATGTACGGTGCTTCATACTCTGCGGTTAATACACCGGTAGCAGTAACCAGGGCTTCCTGCCGGGTTAAACAGTAGGGCAAAAGTAGGGCGCATAGACTGAGGAACATAGATGTACAGTACAACTGGACATCTCTGCACTGCTCCGTGCTGCCCACGACCAAGCCCTATTTTTAGCTAAACATTAAAAAAGTTTGGTGGAAAAGGAAGAGGCACAGTTTCCTATTTGTCATCGACAATATGTGAAGATCTTGATTTGAAGCTTTCGTGACTGCAGGTTCTTTCGGTAAAGTCACGTAGGTAGAAAAATATATATATATCACGTAGGCGGAAAAAATTATCCAGCAGTGGAACTGCTGAACCAGCGAGAGAGCTGCTACAACAAGGGGTTATATATGTTTGGGGGGGGGGGGTGTGTGTGTAGCCCAAGGGCAAGCATATAAGCCTATACCATATAAGTACCGTCATACTTTAAAACGATTTGATGCAGCGACCTTCGCAAATATTTAAAAGAATCCGACATTAAGGGCTAGGTATTGCAAGGTCGCTGACCTTATGCAGGCGATTGCTTTCACAGGCTGACATATGGAGGCAGCGGTTTATGTGGACACGGGGGAGGAGGCTGCGTTGGGCTGTAAACCCTGAGCGTGGACGCAGCCGCGAGCCAGCAACCGTCTTGTCTATCTCAGCGACGGCAGCAGCCGGTACAAATGTGCTTCGGATAAACAAGTTGTCTGTAATAAAAGGTCCCGAATTTATCCCCGAGAGCCCCGTTGAGTCCCGAGACTCACTTTCGTCATGGCTGATTTGGTTTGAGGCTCGCCTGACTGCACCGTACTCTAAGTGAACTTTTGAATAAATGAAAGTACGCATGAAAACATAAATACATGGCCGAATCTATAAATCAATAGAGGCATTCGTGAATAAATTGTACGATGACAGAAAGAATAAACATTATCGAATGACCGCATGGATAAATAAATTCATGCAATCAAATAATTGAGTGAACAAATTAATGAACAACCGAATGAATAAATAACCACCGAATGAATGAATAAAGGAATGACATGACGGGGAGCCCTACTTGAGAAAGTTCTCCCGACCGAGCGGGGCGCCGTTGCGAGTGAAGCGCAGCGTGTAGGGGATGAGCGACTCCACGGAGCAGGTGATGGCGACCGCCTGCAGGTAGAACGCCGCCGTCCACTCGGCCATCCGCACGCGCGGGAGATCTGTTCCACGCAGCACCGGCGGCGAGGTCAGGGAAGGGGTGGAGGGGGGGGGGTCAGGGCAGCGCACGTCACGCGGAACGGACGGCAGGCCGTGGGTTGCGCAAGCGCGAGGATTTGTCCGTCGGCTCGAGCGGGCAAAACGGTGGCGGCCGGCACGTTGAACGCTCGTGCGCGTCGCAATTTGTTTGGCCACGTCGGGTGGTGGAGGGGAAAGTAACGGCACGAATTTTGGTCCGGACCATTACGTGGCCAAACACAAAAAATTACGTCGTGAATCATAATGTTGGCTGCAAACTCAACGGCAATAACACCGTGGCCCTTCATCAGGAGAATCTAGAATCGGCGACGTTTTTGGGCAATGGCCGGTCTTCATAACGCACGTGGATTTTGAAGGTAATCAATGTACATTCGGCTTTGTAATGAAACAGGTTAAAGTGAACAGATGCTTGTGACCTGATGATCGTGTTTCTTTTCGTTAGTGTGTTGCAAGCCAGTGACGTTTGGGTGACATCTTTAAAAACCCTCAGCAGGATGCGAAGCAAATGTTATGCTCTGCGCGAATTGTCCAATGGGAGGCATTAGCGCAGCACTTAGAATAACTCTGACATCCACGACTGCGTGGGGTTTTGTGGTTGTGCCGCTGTACATCTCCTCGGTGTGCGTTTGTGTCGTTCCGCGTGTCGTTCGGCACGATGTCCGACGCTTTGCTCTCACAGCACGTGTAACATACGCAGATTTTATCAGTCGCTCATAGCCCACATGCGGCCGATCGGATTAGTTCACGTATTGACCATCGTGAGCAGTTGAACGTTCCGCAGCTCCTGAAGATGCCCGCAGTAGCATGTGGCGAAAAAATCGAAAGCAGAACTGCTCAGCACGTGGCCTAACCCGCAAGGCCTCACAGCCCTGAAACTCGCCGAGGTCTTTCGAGATACCATTAGATGAGCGAGGGCAGACCGGTGACTTAACCGGACTGTGAGTCGTGCGGTGCGCACCGGGCACGATGTTAGAGAAAGCCACGCTGGAGTATCGCTGGAAGGAGAATCCGGCCCGGTCGACGCCCGACACTCGCACGAAGAACTTCTCGGAGGGCGACACGAACTGCGCCACCCTCCAGATGCCCCAGGGCGCCATTGCGGCGGGCGCGACGGGCAGGCCCTTGAGTGCGCGCCCGCACGGCGTCAGCAGCTCGACGCGCTCGGCGCGGCCCGGCACGCGCAGCCCCGTCACGTTGAGCAGCATGTGTGTCGGCAGGCCTGCGGTAGGGGGGGGGGGCGCAGGGTACATGGGTCACTCACGCAGGAACCGCGACCGACACAACGGTGCTGCCAATTGCACCTGGGAACCAACGTGGAGAGACGGAGGTCTGAGATCAGCTCGTGCGCTCTGTGGTTCTCTCCTTGCGCACCACTGACTTCTCTGTGCAGGGATGGCAGGAGTCGATCTCAAGTAAAGTCTATTCTTAGTCTTAAGCCTCACCTTACCATATTAATAAAAAGTGTGCCGTTCCTGGCCCTTCCCCCCTCAACCATTATATATACGGAGTGGTATCTCTTGTAATCTCTCATTTACTTGATACAGCTGTCGGGCTGTGACGGTTCCACCTGAAGATGGAAGCTTGTGTTGCCTCCGAAACGTCGTGATTTTTATTTTTATTTTTATTTTACTTTTATTAATTTAAATTTTTTACCTACGTGACTTTACCGAAAAAACCTAAGAATATGAATCCTTGCAGTCACGAAAGCTTCAAATCTAGGACTCAAGTAAAGTGTCGGTACCTAGGACGGGCCGTCGCTCCGTGCGGCTGTAGTCATCGGTGGACGTGCGGGAGAAGCCGGCGTGGAAATCGATGGTGCTCAGCCCCGTGACGCGGACCGAGTGGCGCCCGGAGCTTGTGACCTGTGGACAGGAAAGAAAACCTAAGCATCTAACTCAAAGCAAAAGTGCAGCATGCCATGTAAACAAACAAAAAACTGGCTGGGAAATTCCACGTCTTGTTGCACAAAGAGAGCAAGCAGAGCTTGAGCAGGGGGATAGGGGATATGAACGATAGGGGATATGAACGATAGGGGATATGAACGACAGGGGATATGAGCGATAGGGGATATGAACGACAGGGGATATGAACGATAGGCTCCGCTGGCTGTGCACGGAGCGCCGGTTCGGCTGCAGTTGTCACGGCCCTCTCATCACAGAAGGCATCCCCATTCACGTGGAGCCATCCCTGCCGACCGAGAGGCGCCCGGGCCAGACTGCAGATCGCGATCAGTGCGTGCCCCACTGCACCTGCAGCCACATCGACGACGGTCATCAATTTCGCCGGCGTCCCAACAACCGTGCTCTTTGTTCGCCGTCACCGTCGCGATGACAGTTACAAATGCGCGCATCTTTCCCTGCGGGTTCCAGTGGACCGCGCGGATCGTGCCGGGATTATTTCTCACAGAGATACACGGACGAAAGCCACGCATCATCGGTGTGGTTAATAAACCGTGTATGTCAAAACTTCAACATGCCTCCCACGCTCAAAGGAAAGTTAATGGGCATCTCTGCCAGCCGCCATGGTTCATTTTCGACATTCCAATGGCAGGGGCCATTCGCTTCAAGGGTTGACAATTGGTAGCGTTCCACAAAGTGGTACTCATTTAATTCACCGCAGGAGAGATGATGGGCCAAGTCATTCCCCAACCAAGGATTTGAGCTCGCAACCGTCTGTGAGTCGAACGCTGTACCACAACGCAACTCACATGCAGACTGGCTGAATATTAACGCGGAATGTAACTTTACATTTACGACAACAAACACAATAATAATAATAAGTCAGCCCTTCGTCAGCCCACTGCTGAGAGCTTAACACACTGTGGGGAGGCCTTAAACCAGCAAGTGGATTGACAAAGGGCTGTAAAAGAAGTAAAATATTTGCAAATAAATAATTCACAAAAGCTTCCGCAGACTTTTGCCAGTAGGGTTTCTGACTTGGATTTGTGGTCAATTCCTGATTGAATATTCAGAGCGAAATTTTACTTTAAATTGAGCTGAGGCTTCCAGTTATCGTTGCGCAGATTGAAAAAGAAAGCACAATCTGACATTTGCTAATCTGTAAGGGAAAGCGATTTTGTGAAATAACACAGCAGCATTGCCTGACCATGTCACGTGCATTTGGGATGAATTACCTCATCACAGTAGCTGCGTCTGAGACCATCCTCTGGATTATGTCTCCTCAAAGCAATCATAACTCATGCCGAATGGAGATTCCAGGAGATGTGAAATCTGTAAATTCCTGGATGTAAGTTATGTTGAAAGCGGGTCCAAAAAATATATATATATTTCATTTTGGGCTTAAGTATTAAAAGAAAAGAAGGGCTTCATTGTTGAGAGATGCAAGCTACGCGGAAGAATCGTGACACTTTTGCCCTTTAAAAAATAATCCCCTGCTGTTTTTTTTAAATAAAATTCCACGTGAGGAATTTGAAACCCGTATATCTCTTCCTGACGGATTCCAGGAAGCCGCTCGGCACCGAACGAAGCACAGGATTTAAAATACCCCCCGATGTAATCTTGAGGAACTTCTAGAAAACAATCCGCCCTGATAAAAATTACTTATTACGCTGCGTGACAAATGTCGTATGTTGTAGTACATTCAAAAGAGTAGATACGCCAAGTGGCATTCGCGTGTGCATGTCGCACCAACCTTTTCAAAAAAAATCATTCACGTGATTTACGTTTTTTTTATTAAGAATATAAATGCAGGCAGTCATCCGTAAATCAAGAGGGCCCAGCATTGGGATGTTTGACCAACTTATTTTTCCTGGGTATGGGTAAAACTGTATAGCCCAGATAAACCCCACCTCTCAGCCCAAGCCTATACAACACAACGCGCTCCCAAGCACTCCCACATCCAAGCATGGACCGGCTTCAAGCCTGCTTAGCTTCCAAGATCCAACGACATTGGGCACGTTCGGCACGTTTAGGCTCGTCGGTTCATTCAAGCGATGTTGGTACTTAACAAAGCGCGACCATCACACCCAGCGACTCACGAGAGAAACGAGAGCTTTTAGTTGCACATATCCAACGGAGGCCAAGTAAATATGTGCAATATCATCCAGGGTTCCAACCAATGCTTCATAAGCATTTCCTGTAGATTTATATTTTTCCCCCTCATGTTTTTGTCAAATTGTATTTTTTTTTACATAATTTGCAAATATGCTGGCAAAAGGAGACAATGGACAAAGCCTGATCCAATAGGCCTTCATCCAAAATAAAACGCCCCACCGTCCCCCACACATAAAAATCCCAGTGGCACGAATCTTTACAAGTGCCTGTAAAAGTATCGCATTTGAGGAAACACTTCGTTGTTGGCACAGCGAGAAACACTTTGGGGAAGAGTTTGTGTGTGTGCCGATTACTTTCAGTGGTGACGTTTTCTCTCCGGTAGTTTATTTTTCACATAGAATTGGCATCGGATTTTTGGAGGGAAAGTTTCACATTGGCATCGTCTCATAATAAAGTACGATGCTATAAACTCCCATCACTAAACAACAATAAAACCCATCGACACGATACTCGCAGTATTTCAAAACGCTTGCAATTGCCGCCTGATTGTGTGAAAAAAAAATCAATGACTGGTCTCCAAGACAGGCGATGAAGGAGAGTTCCTATGATTGGATTTGCAAGGTGCAACTGCAGTCAGTGTTTTATTTTATTGTCTTTATTACGCTTGTACTACCTACGAAAGCTTCAAAAAATATTTCAGCCGGGTCCTGCCAAGTTTCCACAGCAGTGAGCAATGTTGCTGCTGCTGCTGCTATGTGTGATCCCAATTGAGTAATTTCCAGGTACATTTTCAGCATTGGGATGTTTGCCCAATACCGGTTGACATTGTTTTGTTTAACTGCGGCAGAAAACCACGAGGACCCAGAGGAAAACCATGAAGAACAGGGGGATAGCATACAAACTCAACATGGTAAGGACGTCCCCCCGAGCCAGGAGTTGAACCCAGGGACTCTAGTTGCGAGGCACAAGTGTTACCACTTTGCCATCCTGTTGTCCGAAGGTTTGTGGCAATCTTTGGTGTCGTTTTCGCAAGGTTCAACATGGTTCGCATCGCTCAATTAGGAAACATCAACAAAGAAACGAGGGGCAAAACACGTCAACGCAGCTGTCAGCTCGTCGCGAACATTTCCTGGGTCATTGCCGCGTCGCCGCCGTGATCCGAGGCAGATTGTGACCCTGGGTTTGCCTCTTAAAACGCCGTGCCGCAGGCGATGCCCAGGTCGCGTAGCGCCGCCCCCTTCGGGAGTCCTGGTCGTTTCGCTCTGGGGCTCAGCGACGCCCGCGCCACGGGGCCACGGGGCCACGAAGCCGCTTGAGCGGGAGAGGACGAGCGGGAGAGGACGAGCGGGAGAGGACGAGCGGGAGAG
>CM025656.2:2282893-2302468 GCA_014621495.2 Entosphenus tridentatus
GAGAGGACGAGCGGGAGAGGACGAGCGGGAGAGGACGAGCGGGAGAGCACGAGCGGGAGAGGACGAGCGGGAGAGGACGAGCAGGAGAGGACGAGCGGCCGGCCGGGGGTCGGGGCCCTGCCCTCTGGCGCCAGCGGAGGTCGTTGGCGCTCGCCGAGATGAGCGAGTTGAGAGGCGACGGAAAGGCAAGACGAGTTGGTCGGTGCGCTACGAATGATGAATGGCGTCTGGCACTTAGGGATGGAGTCTTATGTAGGGCGCAAAGCCTGGGACGGTGAATTGCAATATATGGTGCATAAAATACGTAAATTAACGTGGCTGCTACAGATGTTGTGAAAACTGTTTCCAGTATTCCTCACCTTGGTTATTGTTCCCATGAACTTCGCTAACTGATTCCTCCACCCGTGTTGAGGACTCAGTCTTTACCAGACACTGCCCGCGGTATCCCGACTGTGTTTAACCACCACCATCATCATGCTGCAGGTCACAACACTAACTACCTCACCCACTCACTCACTCACCCACTCAACCATTCACACACTCGCTCACCCACTCACTCAATCTTTCACTCACTCGCTCACCCACTCAATCCCTCACCCACTCAACCACTCACTCACCCACCCACTAATCCATTCACTCACTCACCCACTCACTCACCCACTCACTCACTCACTCACCCACTCACTCACTCGCCCACTCACTCACTCACCCACCCACTCACTCACTCACCCACCCACCCACCCACTCACTCACTCACTCACCCACTCACCCACCCACCCACCCACTCACCCACTCACTCACTCACTCACCCACCCACCCACCCACTCATCCACTCACTCACCCACCCACCCACCCAGGCCAGGTCACTTCTCGTTCTGCTTCATCCTCAAGCTGCTCCACTTTGGAATTCCCTCCTACCGTCTATTTTCCCACGTTTCTGACAATGAACGTGCTCAATTCAAGAAACATGTCAACTCTTTTCTATTGCACATCCCATTGTGCTGTTTGTTGCTGGCTGCATGGTGTTTTTGGCCTTTGGGCCTTGTGCTCAGCAACTCTAATGAATAAACAAATTTACAGCTCAACTTAATGAAACACAAACACCCTCCAGCCTTATAAACTACCATGAGAGACTGCCAACTGGCAGAGCAAGTTCCATTACCAAAGGATCATCAAATCCGCCATAAGTGCCAAATCGTATTACAACTTACAATTCAACCTCGGAGGCTACCGACGGTATGATTGGCGGCACATAACAGTCCGCTAAGGTTTTCTGTCATTGTGCAATAATAGAATCACTGAATGGGGGAATTTCCCTTTCAAACCCCGCTGGCTTGTAAGACAACATGGTCTGAAGCTGACCCTTTTGCTCCCTTTGAACTGTGACCCTGGCTGAACCATAGCGGCTGAGCCCAATGGGAAGCCTGCAAAGAAAATAGAGGGCCTCAAGATTAAAGGCCAAAGGTTAACGACTTCCTTCCGACATCATGAACAACCGCAAAGGAGATCCTTGCTTTGTTATTTCCAACTCAGAACAACTTTTTTTTTTGCTGTCAAATTATTTTTTTGTTTAAACTAAACTTTGTAAAGCTACCTATGAACAAATGCACACACTTCATATGACCTGGAGTGTTTTTCCTAAACAAATAAAACCTCACAGTTTTTACAAGGAGTATTTGAAACATTCCTGATTGGAATGTTAGGCCAATTGCTTTATAGGTATTCATTTGATTTCATGTCGTATGATATTTAAAACGACTTAAAAGCAGCAGTGTGTATGCCTTGTATCCATGCCAACCAATAGACCATAGATTCAAAATGACAAATCACAGCATCCGCTTCGAGTATTACAATAAAAAATAATAAAACAAATGCAACTCTCTGCCACAATCCAGAATGCTACATATATTGCTACATTACATAAATTGCACCATCAAATTGACCCAATTATGCCATTTCAGAGACATCGAGGTAGACTGAAAAATAACATTGTAAATGCTAACAGCCTCCATGAATTTGACAAAAAAAAATGTGTTTTTGATGACTGAACCAGCCCTGTCCACTGTCCGCCCCCCATCTTTGCCAGGCCACACTTACCATCATGGCGAAGTATGGACAAACCCCCCCGACGACTGACTGAGCAAAGGGAGACCGATGTGTAGCAGTGGCCGACAGAGGGCTATGAATTATCGTTTTAAAAATGTTTTTACTACACTCGAATGTAAAGGTGGGCTCAATCTCTGAGCAAAAAAAATGAAAATATGCAATCCATAACAGCGATTCTTTTTTTAGACAAGACGTAATAAATGGCTGACATCAAGTCGGGGGCCTGTGATCTAGCACTCGTTTGCAGCGCAGACATCAGACGCCACATTTAACAAGACGTATAATTACGTTGCCTTGCGCGCTTCAAAGGCTCTCCCTGTCCCCAAAGGAGGAAAATAGCAGACGAGCGGAGATGGCGTGAGCGTTTGAAGTCCACCGAGCGGGGCGGGATGAGTCTGACGGGCGCACGTCACCCATCACTTCCACCCGCCCCGTCGCGCGTCCGTCTCAGGCCACGGCAAGCGGAGAGGCAGGAGGAGATGGCTTTCGCAGGACGCGTTGTTATTAACGATGTGCCCCCGTGTGACGTCTCAGGCTCTGTAACTCGAGCTTTGGAGAAGCGTGCACTGGTATGTGTGCACGCTGCCACAAAAGAACTGTCCGGCCAAGAATAAAAAGCATTAGCGTTTTCGTCTTCAAATGAAGAATTGGACAGCAACTTATTTACACTGGCAACCATTGGTGAGTGGTGAAAATTCCACATTTCCACAGCGGAGGCCAGTTTAGTCATAGGATAGCAGCTATATCTAACGTGTATACAACACATATATATGAGGTGGTGGGGTGGTAGAGGTGGGGTTGTGGAGGTGGGATGGTGGAATGGTGGTGGGGTTGTGGAGTGGTGGTGGAGTGGTGGTGGTTTAGTGGTGGTGGGGTGGTGGTGGAGTGGTGGTGGAGTAGTGGTTTAGTAGTAGTGGAGAGTCGTGCAGTGGTGGTGGGGTGGTGGAGTGATGGTGGTGGGGTGGTGGTAGGGTGGTGGTGGAGTGGTGGTGGAGTGATGGTGGTGGGGTGGTGGTGGGGTGGTGGTTTAGTAATGGTGGAGTGGTGGTAGTGGGGGGTGGTTTAGCAGTGGTGGTGTGGTAGTGGAGTGGTGGTGGTGGGGTGGTGGTGGAGTGGTGGTGGAGTAGTGGTTTAGTCGTGGTGGAGTGGTCGTGGAGTGGTGGTGGGGTGGTGGTGGAGTGGTGGTGGGGTGGTGGTGGAGTAGTGCTTTAGTCATGGTGGAGTGGTCGTGGAGTCGTGGTGGGGTGGTGGTGGAGTGGTGGTGGTGGGGTGGTGGTGGAGTAGTGCTTTAGTCGTGGTGGAGTGGTCGTGGAGTGGTGGTGGGGTGGTGTTAGCCGGTTGGTGAGCGAGTGGCACCTTGATGGTCCAGAGTCCGGGCGTGGGTAGTTTCACGCTGACAATGAGGGCCGAGTTGGGCAGGTGCAGGAGCTCACTCAGTCCAGTTTCCTGCTTGATCTGCTTACCTATAGGGGGGAGGGGGGCACACGTGGATAAATGTAAAGACAAAGATCCCCCATGTAGCCTTATAGACTGTCGTGGCCACGTGCTGTTTTGCGAACAATAAGGGCTGGCACGACGATCGATGGAGTGTCGTGAACAGCCCGCTCACTCCACGGCTTAGCCACCGAGCCGTATTTTTCATTATTGTCACCAGCTTAACTCTACCAGCTCGTGACATTCAACTGCGAAACGACAACACAAAGGAGCCGTAGCATTGAAGTCTGCCACCTGCTTTAAGTGATCCACAGGGAGGGCCCCAAGCAGTGGCAGAGAAGGCCCATCCCCGCTCCTTACTCGTGTTGAACTTACGGCACCCGGTGTCAACAGACATCGCCCGACTCCTTCTCCGCGGTAGTAACGGGGCTTTGTCCACCCCCGCCCGCCTCCCTCCCTCCCGTCGTCAGCGCCGTCCGCAACCCCCCTTACCGCTCGGGTCCCAGAGTTCCACCTCGGGGGCTGCTCCGCTCAGAGACACGGTGACCTCCCGCAGGCTGGGGTCAAAGGGCACGGTCCAGGAGCGGTGGCCCGTCTCCTCGTGGTCGGTGGACAGGAGGTGAACCTTAGAGGCCTGCACGGCCTCTTCCACCCACTTGAGGACCTGCGGAAAGCGAAGCCGCGACGAGGCGCGTCAACCCCGGCGCTCGTCCGCGAGACCACGGGGGAAGGTCAAGCTGGGGCAGGCGCGGCCGACACCGAGTGGGCCACCGGGAGGGCCGGCGCTTGGCCGGCACGTGGTTTGAGGGTTTCAACACGCAGCGGTAGTAGTAGTAGGAGGAGGAGGCTTTTGCAACCAATATTATCCACAGTAAATGTTAGATCACGGTAAAATATAAATGTGTCGTTAACCCGCCACCACCCGACACGGGCAATTAGTAAAGGGTTTGTCCCGTAAACAAAACGTGCCAGATTAGTTACTCGTTCAGCAACGCCGGTTGTGTGTTGGGAGAGTTAATGCACAACTTCACAATTTGAGGACGACGTTTCGCTGGTGACTAGAGCCAGCTTCATCAGGCAAAGTGCCAGAATTGTGAAGAAGCCCTTCCTGTTTTGGTCTTGCCGTGGGGCCCTGCACCACCAAACCTCCTTGTGGCTCTCCAACCAAGTTGAATAACTGCCCCCACCCCCCCAAACCACCGCCCCACACACCCCCCACACCCCCCACACCCCCACACACCCCCCCACGATTCCCCTTGCTTTACTCACCAGCGCCACCACCGAGTTATGCTTTTTTTAAGTTTCAAGTTAATTTTGTTTGACCAGGGTGAGAACTCAAGAGACCAGGAGAGTAGAATTTTGCAAGATATTTACTTGCCCAAAGATACATTAGCTTAAGGCTCCTTCTTGGGGATGTTTGCCCGTAACTTTTGGCATTTCCCCTCCCGCCCGCTCCCCCAAAAAATAGATCATGGGACTCAAATATTAAACCACATTGCCAGCACGAGATTTCCATAATTAAAAATTCCCCCATCGGCTGCTTATGTAAAGTGATTAAATTATTGCATAACGCGGGCATGGATAGACATTCCGAGCCACAGCGAATCACGTTCAAAGCGGGGGGGGGGCATCCACGCTGCCGCGGCACCAACAAAACTAATCCACGTTTCCACTCGGCCTAACTTAATTGCACGCGATTGCTGACATTTAGAATTAAGGGACGCGCAAATTGGCAAAAGGGGGGCATCGATGGGTCCCTAATTAATCTTGGCAAGTTACAGGCAGTGGGAGCACCGCAAGCTGAACCCGCTGGGATTCCCGCACACGCCGTGGGGTTTGCGTATATTTATTACTTATTAAATACCTATTTATTTATTGCGTATATACGCACACAGTTGTTGGGCACAGGCGGCCCAGAAGACCGCAACCTCTAACAGCACTGTCAAAGTTGTAATAGATAAAGAAAAAACCCAACACATATTTTTGCACCGAGTAAGGTGATTTTAAGAGCTAAGAAAAAATATGACGGTGGGAATTATAAAGTGTGCACGAGAAAGAAGCAGACAGAGAAGTGTTGTGACCTGCAGTGTGGTGAGTGAGTGGTTGAGTGAGTGAATTGATGGCATAATGAGTGGGTGAATGAGGGATTAGGTTAGTGAGTGAGTGTGTGAATGAGTGAGCACAGTACGAATGAGCAGTGAAAAGCAATTGCAGGTACGATGCACGCGCATCAACTCTAAGCCGTATCCAATTTCAAACGGCTTCGTGTAATGGCCCAATTCACGTGGAATCCAAACTGTTGTGATTTTGATCATTCAGAGCAGGTGGAGGAGGAAGAGGTATCCTCTCTGGCTGCCTGGTATGTCTCCCGAGAAGCCCAGTACAGGTGGTTTAGGTTTCTTGGTAAATCCACACTTTGATATAACCATGATAAATACTACTACGGGTGAATCTTGATGAAGGGCAGGACAATTGACTTGCATGGACCGGCGAGTCCCCGTGGGCGTGAGGACACCATGGCAGAAGACGTGTGGTTGGGAAAGCCTTATTTAAAACCTTTATATTAAGTTCACTTGCTTGCTTGCTTGCTCGCTTACGACCGTGCAAATCTTTCGGTCATTTTTTAACCCACTTCCCGTGATCTAATCGAGCTGACATTTTCCACACAGACTCGTTTTTAGGCAATTTTTTTATATTTAATTACCAATTGCTTAATGGTGGCAGGCAATCATCTGACCCATAGGTGGCAGCCATCTCAAGCCAGAGGACGAGAGGACTCTAGCCGCCACGCATATAAAGGATTTATAGTGAAAAACTTTGTTTTTACGGGTTAATATTTTTCTCACTTAAAGTAGTTCACCTGGATTAGTCCGGCATCTCGTCTGATGAGGCATCACATGAGATGGGGCATCACGTGAGATGGGGCATCACACCAGTCACTGGTGGCCAGACCGAGACTGCTGACTCACTATAGAACCCAGTATAATCATGGACAGCTGCCCAGTTCAAACCTCGAATCTCAACGGTGTTGGCTCAATGTTCTGACCTAAGAAACACCTGGTCACCTCCCTCGATGTGTTGTTGGTGTCTCGCGACGCCCCTGGATAGCATTGTGGTTCAACTCCAGGTTCCAGCACTAGGCAAGCTGGCTTGGGTTTTCCAAATTGTCAATTTCCAGGTGCAATTGGGGTCAAATTGCATTTATGCTAATACTGCCACACCACAGCTGGCTTCGAGCAGCTGGCATGCGCTATGTAGAAAATCCGTGTCAGATCACGGTACACATGGAATTGAAGTTGACCTACACTTAACTTCCAGCACATGTTCAGGATTAAAGTATACAACAGGCACAAGCTGGTAGAAATTATATTTAAGAAGGTTTTAAACAGTCGTCTTGTTCTGTGGATTGACTCGCCTCACCATAGGAATGAGGAATTACCACCACCGGCGCAGGGCTGTAAACAGCAGATAAGCATCGCCTCTGTTCCCATTTGAAGAGAAAATCACTTCGACTTATTTATTATACCTAAAGTGGAGACATTAACCCAATATGATGCATAATTATCCATCTTTGTGAAATATCGTTTTCAATATGGAAGAATAATTAATTTTCAGACATTTCTCTCTCCAAAGGCCTCCCCACACCACGTGAGTGGTGACCCAATGGTTAGCACACTACACTATGAACCTGGCGCCCAGAGTTCGATTCCCAGCCACAGCTGATATCAGTGGCACCAATCCTGGGCCCCCGACTTCACGGACCTGCACTGACGTGATTGTTCATGGTATATGACATTGTTGACCTAAATTGTCGGTACATTTGCAATTCCATATTATCTTGTTATGACTGCAAGTATAGACTGTGGCAATTTACCGATAATTTGTTTATATGTGTCATTTCAGTTTCATGTTAAGCTAAATATAATTAGAGTTAATGTACATAAGTTGTGCCACGTGTTTATTTTTACCATGAATTGCCGCTGGAAAGTTTTCTTTAGGCTTTTTAAGGTCCTGGGAATTAAAACATTTACTAGTAACAGAAATTAACATACTGTATGAGGAAATGAACACACGAGACTGTCACGTGATAGCCAAAGCGACATTTTACATTGTCTGAAGCCAATCAAATCAAAACAAATTTAACGTGGCAGGGATTTTTTTGGAGGCATTGGTGTGACCAGGCTGAGACCATCTTCGGGCTCCACCTGACCATCGGTGACCAGCTTGAGATCATCTCCTGGCTACACCTGACCATTGGTGACCTGGCTGAGATAATCTCCTAGCTCCACCTGACCATCGATGACCAGGCTGAAATAATCTCCTTGCTACACCTGACCAGTGGCGACCAGGTTGAGACCATCTCCGGCTACACCTGACCATTGATGACCAGGTTGAGATCATCTAGCTACACCTGACCATTGATGACCTGGCTGAGATAATCTCCTTGCTCCACCTGACCAGTGGCGACCAGGTTGAGACCATCTCCGGGCTACACCTGACCTTCGGTGACCAGGTTGAGACCATCTCCGGGCTACACCTGACCATTGATGACCAGCTTGAGATCATCTAGCTACACCTGACCATTGATGACCTGGCTGAGATAATCTCCTGGCTCCACCTGACCAGTGGCGACCAGGTTGAGACTAGCCACACCTGGGGACCCAGTTTAATCACGGGCGCATGACCAGATCTAAACTCAGGATCTCAGCAGCAGTGCCGGCTAAGTTCTCTGACCTTGAGCCACCACGTGGCCACCTTCCACCTTCATGTTGCTCACTTTGTTAATTTAGAAAATTTCCACGTGTTGGTCAGGTATGAATGACCAACGTGGGAAGCGCAAATACGTTTTATGCAATGCAGCTTGGATGTATAAACCACGTGACTGACTGCACCTCAAGACGTTGTACAATAGCCTACCTGTCAATCCATACGGTTTATCCATAATAGAGGGTTTTTGGGTCGCGAAAGCCTACGTGTTAAACCATACGGTTTTCCTGTATTCTTGTACAGGGAAATTGAGTAAAATATATATTATTTAGCTATTTGTTTGTGTTTCTCCCTTGTGATGGGACTTTGTAAGATGAACTTTGAGATTCATAAGGGCATGGGGTGACCGACAAGGTGTGAATTGCTCAGTAATACGGTAGGAGCACTGATAAGGGGTTGACAGGTATGGAATAGGTGGGGCATGAGGAGCAATTGTGGATGGGAGGCAGCGTGAGATCTGTCGTGACATCGGCCTAACCTTGCAGGAGGCCTAACCCTACAGTGCAGTGACACGTGGACACCCCTCCGGTTGGCGCTATGGGTCTTCATCGTTTGCGCATTTACAATGATGATGATGATGGAGCGAGTGATCCAGGTGGAGGTTACAGGGTGAGAGCTAGAGGTGATTAAAGTATGGGAAGGGTACAAGAATACAACACAAAGACAGCAACAGTACACACAGCAGCTACACTTTACATTTTCGTTGGAAAGGATTTCATGAAAAAAAAAAGTCTAAGTGACTTCCTGCTCAGACGAACATTGGGACAGTGCTTATCTCTTATTCTGAACCGTGAGCCAGAGGTATAAATTTTTCATTCCCATGGCAGTGGTGAGTTTATCCATAATACAACCACCTATTGACTTCCCCACAAAGTGGTTTGCAGTTTTATCGACCTCGGAGGGATGATGGGCCGAGACAACTCCCAGGCAGGATGTGAACTCACAACCCTCCAATTGCGAGCAGCTCGCTCTACCACTGATCTGCCTGGCCAGTGAAACCCTCTGCACCATCGATGCGTCTGTAAACTGGCCGAGCTCCTTCGCTTTGTGCGCCTCCAGCCAACGTCAGCCACCGCCGCCGCCGCCACCGCCGCCACCGCTGCCACCGCCGCCACTGCCGCCACCGGCTCGCTCTCTCCCAGTCAGTCCCAGCTCGGCCGGCTCTTTGAGCCAAAGTGGCCACAGCTGGTAGGGTCATTGACTCCAGCATCCGATCAATGCGTCGCCTATCCCTGCTGCGTGCTAAGGCCCCTCGGTGCCGAGTCTCGGGAAAATCCCCCAGGGAACCCGCCCCTGTTGCTTCAGGGTCTTGTTTTCCCAAACACGCCAGGCCTGCTGCTGCTGCTGCTGAAATGACGGTGCTACCATCTCCCTGACTGCCGGAGCCACACTCGATCGGCCAGAGTAGCCACCTCCAATCCCTGGGATCACCCCACCCCCTGCCTCTCTCTTTCCCACTTCCCCAACTCCCAATCTGGCAAAGCGGCCCAGTTGATAGAGTTCGTTGCCCTGAGCGGGTCTTCTTGGAAGCTGTTTTTGTTACTCGGTGGCATTTTGCTGCAGGGGAAACCCCTAGCCCTCTACTCTCGCTTCCTCCTTCAGAAGCCCCCCCCCCAATCCCTCTGCCGTGCACCCTTCCCTGAGCCCCAACTCCGTGGCACGTTAGCCGCGGGCGAGCGGTGCGCCGGGTGGGATTTGCACGGCCTCGCAGAGCGATATAACAGCGGGCGCTGATGATGGAGGGTGGAGGTTCAAGCTACGAGGCTCCATCTGGGGGCATTCGTGCCCGGGCTTGTTAGACGATGATCGGGAAACCAGTTATCGTTTTCAGAGACGGTTCCAAAAGTCAGGAATCGGTAACCGAATTCCAGGTATATGTCAATAACGAATGCACTGATTGACACGCATGGCCTGCCAATCGACTAGCTGTGGTGAACCCATGAATACTGTGAGTGGACTTTGGCCAGGACGCACCATGGCCGGAACAGATGGTGGACAACGGCGGTTCAGGTGCAAGTGCATAGTGCATCGCAATCTCGTGAGAGGGCAGTGGTGCTGCCGTGGGGGTGGTCTTCATTCAACAGTGGATTGATCGTGGCTGACGACACGACGATAAAAGGCCTACGTCTCTGCGATCACATGCTCAGCAGCATGAGTCTGCTCAATGCTCACAGACGGGGGTTGATCTTTACACATGTTTGGCTTTCCGTAAAGTCAGCGGGGCTTTGCACGGATAAATTTACAGGCGTGATCGCGAGACATAACTTACGGGCGCGCGCGCGCGCGCACGACGACGAGCTTGCCTCGCCGACCACGCGCGGCATTACCACGGCGAGCTTC
The DNA here is from genome assembly GCA_014621495.2 of Entosphenus tridentatus. Lineage (NCBI taxonomy): Eukaryota > Metazoa > Chordata > Hyperoartia > Petromyzontiformes > Petromyzontidae > Entosphenus > Entosphenus tridentatus. The sequence goes on from CM025656.2 coordinate 2,293,541, forward strand.
GCAAAATCCCAAACACATTTGGCAGCCGCACGGAACGGAGAACAAATCCCAGCAGAACGTTTTGTCTTCGTCTGGAAATTTCCCAACCCCCACCCCCTTACGGGCGCGAGCTGCTGCCCGACAGCTGAACGCCACCGCCACCACCGCCGCTACCACCGCCGCTGTTGCTGTTTTCTTTTGGTCGCCGGTGTTTATGCGCGCGTGAAAATAAACACTTGCTCTGATTAACCGCTTCCCTGCTGATAATTGTGGGGGCGCGCCAGGGTGGCGAGATGTTTACTGCCTCGCCTGGTATGCAGGAGGTCGTGGGTTCGATCCTAACCCTGGCGCCTGCTGTGTATTTGGAGTTTGTGTGTCTGTCTCGCCGTGTCCGCGTGGATTTTTTTCTCCGGGTCCTCCGGTTTTTCCCTCCACATTCAAAATCAACGTCACGTGTTTAGAGTATTTGACTGCTATACATTTCTACGCGAATGGCAAATTTGTTGAGCCATCATTTGCAGCCTGGTCGCTTCTGAAAAAATAGCTGCACAAGTTAGTGGGGCCTTACCTGGTAAAATATTAAATAGTTTAAATAGTTGAATTGTGTATTTCTGCACGCGTAACGTTCGTGCATCAGTGCCCCCTGCACACAAACTCGAACACAAAGTGACGTGGGCGAGCATATTTGTAGCTCAAGCAATTGGACAATCTGCGAAGGCCAAAACAAAACTTTACCAACTGTTAGCCCGAAGCTGCAACAAAGGAGACTATGTACGTGTTACAACACAAAGGTCCCGTCAAATTGCCCTGCTGATGGAACGGGTGCTGTTATTCTTTAAAATAAAACAGATTGCTCAACAACAAATCGCCAGAAACATCACGGTAACGTGGCAACCACAACACAAATCCAGTCTTGTAAATACTACAAGCGGCGCTTCGCATTTGTATACCCAGTGAGCTTGTGATTGAGTGTTCAATAAAACGGTGGATGTTGAAAAAACATTACTACGTTGATGATGATGCTCATGATAATAATTGTAGCAAATGTCACTTTAAGCAACATTAAAGTTGTCCACAAGCGAGCCAAGGGGGATGCGAGTCTCAATATGAGTTATCTGGCATAGCCTAACAAAAACACTGTAGCATTTAGGCAGTTTGGCACCCATGCTAACATGTGGTAAATCTTTAAGTTCCTTCCAGGCAGCGTGTCTTCGTGATTAAACGCGTTGTCACGCTTCGGAGAGACAAATAATTAATCGCCGTCGAGATTTTCCTCGGCGGCTTTGCCGTGGCGTGTGGATCACCTGTTTAAACTGTTTGCACAACTCTGCACGATGATTACGCTCTGGGAATTCGTGTTGCTGGAACATCAGACCAAGGGCACCTCGCAAGAACTACGCCATCCGTTGACTGTGGGGCCCCGCGGTTGTGATGATGCACAGACCTCCGTTGCGTGCCAGGTCGTTCCGCGTGCCGGTTGGCAACGATGCACCGATGAAATCCACGGTTTTTTTTGTGTCTCTCCATGAAATCCATTTTCGCAGGTATTAGGAAGACGACGGAGCACATCACGCGCTATAATCCTAAAACGAATCCACATGCCATGACGGTGGCAATGATGATGATGATGACACGAACAGGTACATTTCTGAAGATCGATAAATGTTGAAAATCTCCCGTGTACAGCCCTGAGCCAGCGGTATTCGGACGCCCCTTGCAAACGAGGCGCTACACTGGACGCTTTGCGTTGCCACCGGTGAGACAAAACGAGCGGTCAACCTCCCCGCCCCACGATCGCAGCGCCCTCCCACCTCATTCACTTGCTTCTTGTCGAGGTGGAAGACCTGGCCCGAGCTGGTGGAGGCGATCTCCTCGTAGGAGCGGTACCCCGGGTGGCTCTGATCCCCGCAGTCGCCCGTGAGAACGAACACCACCTGGCAGAGAGGTCGCGGGGTCACGCCAAACCCCCGTCACCTCACTTCTATGTGGATGCAACCCAGAGCTGTGAACCCCTAATCAGAGCGCGACCTTAGTACAGACCAATTCAGACCCTATTGGTCACTCTGTGCCCTTATAAATCTAAACGTTCATCCAATACACTACTATACACTACACTACTATAAACTACACTACACTATACACTACGCTACTATACACTACACTACTACTTACCTGTCAACCCCTTATCAGTGCCCTACCTTAGGACGGACCAATTCAGACCCTATTGGTCACTCTGTGCCCTTATAAATCTCAACGTTCATCCAATACACTACTATACACTACACTACTATAAACTACACTACACTATACACTACGCTACTATACACTACAATACTACTTTCCTATCAACCCCTTATCAGAGCGCTACCTTAGTACAGACCAATTCCGACCTTATTAGTCACTCCGTGCCCCTTAAAAATCTCAACGTTCATCCTACAAAGTCCCAATGCAAGCGACAAACACAAACAAGTAGAAACAACATCTTTTTTTTACTCAATGTCCCTGTACAAGAACACAGGTAAACCATATGGGCTGAGAGCGATGTTCAACCTCAAGCAGTCGCGAGCATCGGGCGATGGGGCTGCCATTGGCGCCGGTGCAACAGCGGCGAATGACAACATGCCCTCGACGCGTTCGTCAATAACGATGGCCTTAAAAGAGAAACTAACTACACAAACAGACGATGATTTTGGGCAATGGGTCACGTCTCATTCTGTGAAGAGTGGTCGCCAGAAATGGCACCGATAATGCCCTAAACGCGTTTCCTTTCGGGTCGTGTTATTGACGAATGTGTTGAGTTTTAAAAAAAAAATCCGTGCCGTATTTAGTTTATTGTCTGTGTTTAGTTTGTTTGGCTTGCAGTCCCCCCCCGCACCTCCAATTATCACGGTTGGCTACGTACGGTGCGAAAGAAGTTCAACATACAGCAAGTATGTTGTTGTTGTTGTGGCCGTTGTTTGTCGTGCGAGAGTTGTGTGATCACTGTTGTTGTTGCTGTCGTTTTCTTCGTGGTGGTGGTGGTGGCTGTGCCAGCGATGCCCACCTGCGACTGCTTGTGCTGGATGAGCTGCAGCACGTCAGCCGTGAGGCGGTAGTCCTTGGCTCGCGCGTCAGTGAACACGTAGATGAAGGAGCCCGGGAGGGAGACGTCCAGCGCCAGGCGCACCGCTCCCACGCTCATCTCCGGGCAATCTCCGCCACCCTGCGTCAACACGGCAGTGGCACAGACATCACCAGCATCAGCAGTTGCCGTCAACATCATCGGCGGCAGCAGCAGCATCATGCCCAACATCCCCGTCGCCCTACATCAGCACAGCATAGCCACAACCGTCATCATCATCAGCAGCAAGCATCAAGATCATCATCCACACCGCCCGTGCCCTCGACAGCCACGCACCACAGAGGAGTTCCACATTCATCATCGTCAAAGACCCGATGAATACAATCCTAGAATAATCTTTGTTGTTTCTGCTGGAGTAATCATTCCACTCTCGAATAACTGTAAAACCATACGACACCGCGGTAAAGACAAGGGGAGAGTTTTTTTTTGTGATGGGGATTTTTTTTTCGTGCGCTGTGTGGGGGGGTGTGTGTGGGGGAGGGGCATGCAGGCATTGCTCATCGCGCTGCCACACAAGCAGCACACAGATGGTGCAGCCGCTCCGAGATGGTCCACGGCTCCCTCGCCGTGGCTGTGCGGGACGGGAAGCTCTGGCGGTGACTCACGGAGTGCCGCGTAATGCCCTGGGCCTGTGAACACGGATCTTGGGTGGTGCTGGTGGTGGTGGCGGGGAGCGGTAGTGTAGTGGTTAGCGCTACGCTGCGCTACGAACCCGGTCTACCCGAGGTTGATTAACCGCTAATGGAACTAAACTGGTGACGATTATCAAAACCGGTCGTGGGTCTATCCTAGGTCGACTCAGCCTCAAATGAGTACCTGGTGCGGTGTATGGTAAACATCGCCACTGGGGAGACAAAGGCGGTCGGGCGCGGTGCTGGCCACCCACCCCCTCTCGTGCGCCGTGCCGGCCTTCATAGGTGCTCGCTAACACCACATGCCCCAACAGTCTGTTAAGGCTACACGGGGGGGGGGACCTTTGTCTTTGATTGTGGGTCACGAGCGTGAATTGCCATCCTGTGTGTCGGGTGGCTGCAATCGATGTGTGCCGAGTTCCCGGTATCACCGCGTTGGACTTATTTGACGGACACCCCAGGCCCCATGGACATCTCAGAAATATGTCCGAGTTTGGCCCGCGTTGGAAAATCTGCCAACCCTGTGGGTGGTCGTGGGCTCCAGACACAGAACCTGCAGTGTCGCCAGCGGCCGTACCATGATTCACACGGGACCCAATGTATTGCCCCCCAACCCCCACCCCCCCCCCGCCTGGACATTTGCTGCCCATCTCTTCGCCGCCAGCACATTTGACGGCCACGTGGCTTCTACGCAAGTCGTCGAGTCTCTTCCATCATCGCTGCAAGGGTCTCTCTCTCTCGGGCTCGTAGTCTATGGGAGAGAGAGAGAGACGCAGATAGAGAGGAGGCTGGGGTGGGGGTCTGGAGGACGGGAGGGAGGAGTCCTTCCCTGCCCACGCGCGCGTTCCCAGAGCCCCGGGGTGGGACGGGGGTGGGGGGATCGCCCGTGGGCGAGTGACCGCATCCGAAACTCGAAACTCGGGGGGGGGGGGGGGCGGGGGGGGGGCCGTCTCGCGCGCCCGGGGGCACGGCAGGAAGAGGACGCGGCAGAACGCAGTCAACTCGCCCCCTCGCCCCCTCACCCCCCTCACCCCCCTCTCGCCCCCCTCTCGCCCCCTCTCCACCCCTAGCCCCCTCTCCCCCCCTCGCCCCCTCTCTCCCCCTCTCTCCCCCTCTCTCCCCCTCACTCCCCTCTCCCCCCTCACCCCCCTCTCACCCCCCTCTAGCCCCCTCTCCCCCCCCTCTCACCCCCTCGCAATCGAGTTGGAGGCGGACGTGCACCAATGGCGTTAGAGAGAGAGAGGAGAGTGTCGAAACCGGCCCAGAATGTTTGCTTGTGTTGATGCAATACTGCTGGGGGAAAAAAAAACACTCAGCTCACTAACAGAAGGACGCGCGTGGCTGATGGGATGCGAAAGATAATACTTGTAAAATATAATGTCGATTTGAAGCTTTCGTGACTGCAGGGATTCATCTTCTTGGTTCTTTCGGTAAAGAAAAAAAACATTTCGGATCTTAAAAAAAAAGACAGCCGCTCCCGCGCGTTTAGGGGCCGTCCATAAATGACGTCACGCGATTTTTACGATTTTTGACCCCCCCCCCCTCTCGTCACACGGCGTCACAAAAATTCAGACCCCCCCCTCAAATATGACGTCACAAAGCTCTGCCCCCCCCCCCCAAAACCATATTTCCATTTTGAAAATAAAACATGCTTCAAATCGCTTTAATCTATTGTCATTGTAGTGCGTATTTAATGTGGCGCTGCACTCTGATGTTGTAGAAGAAAACATTAAGAAAAAATAACGCGTTGTCTATATTTATTTAAAATTGCGCATTTTGATGTGACGTCACATTTCTCACCCCCCTCCCCGCCTCGTCACACATCGTCACAAATGTCTGACCCCCCCCCCCCCCCATAGGGGCGTGACGCCGTTTTTGGGGGGGGCCCCTTATCTTCGTGCAACGGGTTCGTCAGTGACGGCGGTAACAGGGGTGCGTGTAGTGGGGGGCTGGAGGCAGTCGCCATTTCAGCAACGACGGAGGTGCGACTCTCACAACAACGAGCTGAGCGCCGTGCGGATAAAATGCAGCGAGTTGGCACAGTGGGGGAGCACGGTTGGTGCATCTGCCGATCATCTCATTCAGTCAACCCATGGCACCTGGGGTCCGTTCCGTGACCTCGACACTTCACGTGGCCCCAAAGTGCACCTAGCCTGGCACAAGCGCCGCGGTGACGTCACCGTCGACTCAGCCTCAAACGAGTACCTGGTGCGGTATGCACCAGGTAAGGCGGCCGAGCGTGGTGTCGGCCAAACACCCCCTCGTGTGCCACCGTGCCGGCCTTCAGAGGTTCTTGCAAACAGCACCTGACCCAACAGTCTGTTAAGGCCACACGGGGGATCTTTGTCTTTGTCCTATTTGAGAAATGTGCGGGAAACTTCTACAAATTGGGCTGTTTGAACAATACCGGTCACATTGCAGGGATTTTTTTTTGCTTTGGAAACCTATGCAGAAGAGGGGGGCGAGACATACAACTTCGACACAGAAAGGGCACCCAAGTCGGGAATTGCCCCAAGTCGTTCTGGCTTCCCCGCACCTCCGATTGCGACAGACGCACAAAATAAAATTAACGATTTCAAAGAACTCGGCCAAACAATACAAACCTCCACTCCTCCCGAACAAGAGTCTTGGAGATTGAGCTAGGTTAGCTTAAGAGGAGTTCTTCAGTGAAATCATTTTCCAATTAATAGTTGTAGCCAGAATGACAGATCGATCATCTCACTTCGTACAGCTGCCGTCGGTGTAGAACAGCCGCTGTGATTCTACATGGGGGTGGTGGATGAGCCCGATGATGATTGCGTCAGCAGCAACGGAGTGGTGAATGAACCATCGCTGCTGTGATTAAGCCTCCTCCTCCTTCGTGTTTGGTAATCGGGCGTTGAATCGTTCGGTGTCCCGTGGCTGTGTTCTGGGTGACCACAGTCTCTGCAGACCGGATAGTTTTTACTTTTCCATATGTGCATCATCATCATCATCAGCAGCAGCAGCATCATCATCATAAGCAGCAGCAGCATCATCATCATCAGCAGCAGCAGCAGCATCATCAGGATCATCATCATCAGCAGCAGCATCATTATCATCAGCAGCAGCATCATCATCAGCATCATCATCAGCAGCATCAGCATTATCATCATCAGCTGCAGCATCATTATCATAAGCATCATCAGCATCATCATCAGCATCAGCATCATCATCAGCATCAGCATCATCATCAGCATCATCATCATCAGAAGCAGCAGCATCATCATCATCATCAGCAGCAGCATCATCAGCATCAGCAGCAGCATCATCATCAGCATCATCCTCAGCAGCATCATCAGCAGCAGCATCATCAGCATCATCATTATCAGCATCATCATCAGCATCATCAGCATCATCATCAGCAGCAGCATCATCATCAGCATCAAAGTGTCCGCCATCTGCTGCCATGACTTGTGTGGAGGCGGTTTAGGGCTGTGGCCCAGAGGATTTGCGGACAATTGAATCGGATCGATCATCCATCAAGACAGACAATGAAGATAGTTACGAGTCGTATCAATGAAAAAAAATGCTACCAATCTCACTATTATCAAGTATATTTTTTTCTACGTTTTTTTAAATAATACATCATTAAGTATTTCTTGTCTTTGTTAGTGATCGAGACCAAATGACTCTTGCAAAGCATACATATCCTGGTCTCCCGAGCCCTCACCTAGTTAAACAATTTAAGCTTGTGAATAAATCGACTTCGCTCTCAATAAAAAAAACGAATGTCTTCCCCACATTTCCGCGCTGAAACTATCCATGGTGTTAGCCAACACGTGTTTTGTTTAAAGTTTCAAGGACAAGGTCTTTGGCATCGTGGAAGCCTTACACGGAGAGCACACGCTCTGTCGTTTGACCTTCTCGTTATTATCCAGCCAAGTTTCCACAAAAGGGGGATGGGGGAGAGGGTGGACTGCGTGTCCACGAGTAATCCCAGCTGAGAAATTTACAGGTAATTTTTAAGCATCGGGATGTTTTGCCAAACACCGGTGACATTGTACGTGGAAACCCATGCGGCAGGGAGAGGGAGAACACACAAACTCCACACACAGATAATCTTCTGAGTTAGGAGTTGAACGCAGGACCTCCTTTCTGTGAGATTCGAGAGTTACCACTGAGCCATCCTGATAAATATAAGGAATGAAACAGGTGGACTTCTCCACAAATCTGGCTGTCGCCTGATGAAGCTAGTTGTAATTACTGGCGAAACGTCGTACTCAGATTGTAAATGTTGTGGCTTGGCTCTCCAACACACCGGTGTGCTGTACTAGTGATGAATTGGCCACGTTCTGTTTACATGACAACCCTTACTCGTTGGCTGTGTCGGGTGGTGGCGGGTTTTAACGACACATTTATAAATTTACGCTATCTAACTTCCCCCCAAAAAAACCTCTACAATGCATGATATTGGTATAAAGCCCACGTGTTAAAGCGGACTGTGTCAAGTGTCTGTTTGGAGGACTTGTCCAAGCCAGCGAGGTGCCATGCTTTGGTCTCGTGTTTGCTCTGGCGGTCCGCGTTGCTCCCACTCTGTATGTCAGCACTCTTTCCGATCTCTACCTGCACGTAGAGGTCTCGCAGGTCCTGCTGGAACCGCTCCGGGTCGGTGGTGATGCTGGCTGGCCCCACGTCTACAGGCGAAGATCGCAAAACATAATATGGCAAAGCAAAATTAGTATTCTTATTATTGCTGTGCTTGTTTACCCAGGAAAGCCTTGCTGAGCCTCAAGACTCATTTTCAGGAGGCGTCCTGCCAAGTTGTCATAGTCGTGGGTGATGTTGCTGCTGCTGCTGCTGCAATTCCAATCGAGAAAGTCGCAGGTGTTCACTTTGGCTGTGTTAGGAAACCCGATTCACTTGAGCGGTTGATGATCATCACGACGCCGCCAATAATGAACCCATTGTGATCCGCGTGAACGCTCCGAGGGCGTGAATGTGGCCACCCACGCCACCACATGGTAGCAATCGCTGCCTCCACAGGTGGCAGGCCGCCGACGGAATGAAGGCTCCTCACCAGGAGGAGATCTCCGGGCAGGGATAACTGCCTCGACCAGACGAGGGACCCGTGCCGCCAGGCTCGATTGGAGGGGGGAGGGGGGTGTGCCTGCCCGGTGTGGGACACCAAACACGCGTGGCCATAGTGGCGCAGTGCAGATGTGGGAGGGGGGGGGG
>CM025656.2:2317468-2344752 GCA_014621495.2 Entosphenus tridentatus
GAAGAACAGGTTCGTCGGAAAGACAGCGTCCGAATGAGGACGGCTGCTTGCGTTGTGGCCGAAACGTCGTGAGAATTTAATTGTATTGTTTTATTTGTATTATTTCCCTTCTACGTGACTTTACCGAAAGAACTAAGAAGATGAATCCCTGCAGTCACGAAAGCTTTAAATCGAAATCCATACTGACCAGTTTGGTGAAGTATGGTGGAACAACTCACATGAACTAAGTGCAATGACAGGCCTTCATCTGGACCCGGACGAACAAAAGGGATGAACATTGTTTAACAAAATATTTTAATACAATTAAAAGTCCCTTTGGAGCTTCATGCTTTACATGTTGGCATACGTGCACGCAACAGAGAGCTCTACTAAGATCTGGACAGCTGAGTTCAAACACCCATCTGGAATCAACTAGCCCTCGTCCTTTGACGATCCAAACATAAGTGTCTCTAGTTCATAGTGGTTGTCATATGGATATACTGGTCACTGTCACATAAAAATAGAATTTTCATCACTGGCCTAGTGCCCTCAATGGAGGTGAGGAATGCCCCGAACATACAAAATAACATTGCTCCCACAGGCACGTTGCGTGATTATACGTTGCATGTTTCTCGAGAAAGCCAACGCAAAGAAATTCGCTCAAGATTCACGGTAAAAAAACTACCAGCGTGTCACCTTCCCAGCCAAGACATTCATCAGCACAACACCTGTGTGCCATTAAAATCCACACCGAGTTGAGACGTCGCCAGCATGCAAGACACAGACCAGCACATCATAACTGTGATAAAAACTCATCTTTTATAACGAAAAAGACAAGACTCTGGCGCTTAAAGTTGATGGCGAATCCATGTATTTTATTTGGGAAGAACGGCATCCTTAGGCAAGACAAGTTTGTCACTCACGGAAAATGAAGCAGCGACCTGTAAAGAGGTCCTGTGAAATAAATTAGCAATAGATGGAGCACATGTTCCACGAAGTAGCCTCTATAAATTGTTACTTGAAGTAAATGCCAGACATGCACTTATAAACCAAAGATGCGTCACATTAACTCCATTTACAACCCAGCCACTTCGATTGGGTTGAGAATAAAACATAAAACCTGTGACGGCAACGGCACACGATGGGCCTCCACGTTTAGAACGTCCGCTGTGTCGAGCAGGTCGCGAGTATTTTATGGTTAATACACCCACAGCAATAACCAGGGCGGCCTTCCGGATTCGAACCCGCAAGGAGCGGGGCGGGGCGGGGGGAACGTGCTCGCGCTGGGCACGTCACCGCTCCGTTGGCAAGGTGCGGTGGCATCGATCGCTTTGGCCACGATGGTGTCTTCATCTTGATTGGCAAGAAGCACGAACTGCGGAACCCGGCAACGTTTAAACCCAAACGGGGCAGACCGCATTAAGGCAGTCCCATGCGCACACAATAAAACGTAGAGACATTTCTAGTTCTATAGAGGCGTGGCCCTTTAGCTTACATGATATCAGAGCACCGGACGTATCTGAAGACTCGCACCCATTTTTCATTTGTACAATGAATTTTAATACAAAGTACCCCATTGCAATTCTTAAAGTTGAGTAACTTTTTCATTGTTTTGTTCTCTTTAATGATGTATAATTTTCACAGTAGCTTCCTGATTGGTGCTGCTTACGATTGGAGTAAATTTGTTAAATAAAGCTCATCTTTTTGAATCAGTGCATTTTTTATTGCATACACTTAAAATGTTAAAGTAACGTACACATTTTCATGCTCAGCAGTGAGATACATCATTTTGGAACAACACTTACTTTGTTATGTCCTATCAAATATATAATTTTCATTGTACAGCACTTCACCAAAAAAAGCCCTATGACTGAATCACCCATCATGTGCCCAAAATCTCAGATCTGGGAAGCTAAGCAGACCTGAGCCTGCTAAGTGCTTGGGTGGGCGACTGCAATGTAGAAGCAGGTCGTGGTGGGCAGCAGACGGCAAAACAGCCAAAACCATTCTCTTTGGTTTTTTCGGTAAAGTCACGTAGGTGACAAATAAAATAAAATGAAAACGTGACTTCACCAAAAAAAACAAAGAGTATGGATCCTTGCAGTCACTAAAACTTCTAATCTAGAGCCAAAACTATTGTTGTACTGTCCTTATATGCCCCCACTTCTACGCTCTACGTTCACCAACCTGTACCGACATGAAGTATGATAAAATAGCCCCCGTTAATCCGAAACCCACAAGGCATGGGGAGGCCCTCATCCAGTCGTGGACTGACAAAAGCGCTGGCTGACATTGACACAATAGCGTAAAGAGTAAACTGTACAATGCGATTCACAATTGATTCTTGGGTTAGGCCACGCAATTATCTTACCAAATACGTGTCAATGAGAACCCTCCACCAGCCAACATAGCTAGACGAATAAGACTGCCGTGGTTACAAGCGTGTATAACTATGATTACGGTTTCAGCTCAGCCGGAAAATTGAAGAACAAATACTCACCACGTTTATCTTGAAACTATGGCAAGTGGTCAAATATCATATCTAATTGATATATTTGGTTGTGAAAACTGTTCTGAAACTCACTGGCAGGTGAGAGCTGAAACCATAATACGTGGCGTGGTACGCTCGGTCGTCTGACGTAGATTTGTACTGAAAATTCACCCAGTGACCCAAACATTATTATTTGACGCAAATAATAATGTTAATGATCTGGCACAGCAAGCTATCTTTTTTTGCTAGTCAAGATTTGCTTGCATCCTTTGTATAAAATTTGTATAAAATCGGACAGCATTGTATTCCAAAGTGCTCACATGCACATTAGCAATTGCCGTTCGGCAACATGCAGTGCAGCAACTTCGCTCACCGATTGGCACACATTGGCAAATAGTTTTGTAACGCGTCGCATGGAACACGACACCTCACCTGCGGGCCCAACCCAGCCCCAAACAAAAAATAAACAAAAAAACCTCACAAATCAGCTCAACATGTAAACACACATTCGAATGACGAACACACGATACAAGTTTGGCTGGTGACGGGGCTATGGCAGGAGACGGGTGAAGCCTTTAGGCAACGGTGGTGGAGACAGGGTGAGGATTAGTGTCATGTTTAGGAGCGCAGCGCGGGGAACAAACACAGGGGGTGCATAAGCTGCTCACAGTGTCCCGAAGCGGTTTCCAGTTAAGGGACGGCGCATGCTCAAGTTTTTCAACAATAATTAGTTTTTGTTAACAGCGTCCTTCGTGCGGAGGCATCTGAGAGCGCTTAACAAGCGATAAGCGACTCGCATCGCGTATCTCATCTCAAACATTTGAAAGGGCACCCCCAGCGGTGGCTGTCCCTGAACAGTACGAGGTAACTCGGCGCCTGCCCTGCAAGCAGGCATTGGTTTTACCAGTAGCTTGGTTGCTATATGACTAATCGCAATCAAGTAATTTTAGTTATTTTCGAAGTTGTAAAATTTGACCATGACGCCAAGCACACAATGGCCTACTCGTTTCAAATAACGTCACAGGATCCATGCAACACACTGTGACATTTTAAGCTTAACGTACCTGCAGTAATAACCAGGGTGGCCAACTGGCTTCGAATTCAAACCTATGAAACAAACAGTGAATGCGCTACCCACTGGGCCTATGTCACCACCCTGATCGCGGTACGATCCTGTAGTTAGTGTGAAATTGAACTGGCCACGTCAGATATTCTTGGTTCTTTTAGTAAAGTCACGTAGAAGGGAAATAATAAAATAATAAAAATATAAAACAATAAAAATTCTCACGACTTTTCGACTGCAACACGAGCAATCATCATCAGGTGTTAAATCCACAGCAAGAAAATTTGAAAAAAGTGGTGCTTTAAAATTTTCTTGCTGTGGATTTCACACTTGATGATGATTGCTTGTGTTGCAGTCAAACGTCGTGAGATTTTTTATTGTTTTATATTTGTATTATTTCCCTTCTACGTGACTTTACCGAAAGAACCAAGAACATGAATCCCTGCAGTCACGAAAGCTTTAAATCAAAATTTGGCCACTTCTGGGCAAATAAAAACACACCGTGCACTGCCGTCTCCCAGATACTTGGGCTGGATTGTCTCTCAGTGATATCTCATCGGTCACGTCAGAGCACCGATCTCAGATTGCGACAATCAAACGCAATTATACATCGAAACGAAACAGCAGGGCAGGCGACAGACAGCGAGGCGCTGTGCCGGTGTGCCGGCCGGCCAACCGGCTGACTGAGAGCGGTCGTCCTGCCAGCTAGCTCTTGAGCCAGGAGAAGGTGGTGCGGCGTGGCTTGCGTGTCTGCGTCATGATGCGTGCCACGCGGGCCGAGCGCCACACCTTGAGCGTGTGATCGGCGCTCGCCGTCACCGCCATCTCCTGTTCCACGGGGCTCAGCGCCACCGAGCTCACGCAGTCGTCGTGCGGCAGGCGCGCCAGCCGCACGCTGTAGTGCCGGTCCCAGATGTAGCCGTTGTGATCCTCGGAGCCGCTGCAGGAGGCAATGCACACAGACAAACGTCCCAGGCGCTCTCGTTTAGCTGATAAGGACGGACGGTCATGAGTCAATTTCAATCGGGTCGGACCAGGTCAGTGACCCAGAAAAATATATCCAGTAAATCTGCCGCTATTGTTGTGGCTACTAGTCATGCGTCCGATTCTGTCTACCAGGAATTCAGAAAATAGACAGGTGCAATTGCAGTATTATTACACTTGTTTACCCCTGAGCTTGGAAAAAGAGACGATGGGAGAGAATTCTACAGTTTGAGCAGTGGGAAGTAACAAGCAAACATTAGAAGTGTTTGGACTTATGGTGATTATTATGTTTGTTTACCCAGGAGAGCCTCACTGATTCTCACGACTCCGATTCAAGAGGGTCCTGCCAAGTTTATATTGTAGGGGGAAATTGATTGCGATGTATATTCCATACTCTTTGGTTCTTTCGATAAAGTCACGTAGGTATAAAATAAAATAAATCACGACGTTTCGGGCACAACACAAGCGTCAGTCCCACCTGATGACGGACGCTTGAATTGCGCCCGAAACGTCGTGATTTATTTTATACCTACGTGACTTTACCGAAAGAACCAAAGAGTATGGATTCCTGCAGTCACGAAAGCTTCAAATCAAGAATGTATATTCCAATTAAGACCGAACACGGTATGGATTCCTCAACATGTGTCATTGTCACAAGAGATGGTGCGGTCATGGTGCACGCTTGACGCCGGCGTGCAACGCTGCCTGACCTCGCGATGAAGTGGCGGCTGACGTGCAGATGGAAGAAGCTGCACTCGTCGGTGGGGGTGAAGGCCCGCTGGGCGCGCGGCGTGCGCTTGAGCTCGCGCGCCGTGCCCAGCTCGTACACGCGCAGCTCCATCTCCTGCGCGATGGGCGGCGGGTTGAGCGGGTCGCTGATGATGCAGCCCTCTGGCCACGCACGGCAGCTCACGTACAGCAGCCTGCGCACATCCACCCAGAGCAAGGTGGTCAAGGGCGGGCGCTCTCTGCCGAGCAGGCAGATGGGAAATATTTGGTGGCTCAACTACAACTGCCTTTTTCCCAACAGTGTCTCCAAGAAACATGCAGCTGCAGTGGCTGATGTAAAGGGAATGTCCTGTGCTTTCAGAACCAGCTGTTTCTTTACGTAAATTTTTCAGAATCAGATGTTTATTTCCCGAGTAAAGCCCATTGAGCAAATAAACTATTTTATACGCTTTCATTTAACTCACTGTCTGTCGTTGTTGTATCCTCAAATCTTGTAACTAAACTTTAACCCACTTCCCAATGTGGTATCGACTGCAAACTTGGTATACTTATGTCATACTTATGACAATACTATATTCTACCATAAAAAATATTCGACCCTCGATCGATGGCTGCGCTGTCGCCTTGCACGCGTCGAATAAAAAGCAAGGAACAAGTCCTTACTTACTAACAACTCCTCTATCATTTTTCATTGCTGGAGGGGTTGCCCCCACTACCTGAAAATCCTGGCTCCGCCATTGAGTGTAACCCTTCATGTTAAAGAATAGCCCACGGAAGCAGATATCACAGAGCTACCTCTGAGATCCTTTCAAATTACATATGAGTGGTACAGTAAGGGGAAGCACTTTCCAACTCACTCTGCCTTCAAATTCAATATTGGTCACAAGATGGTTAAATAAAAAAAAAAATTTGCTGAAATTTAAATAAATGAATCGAAGAACCGAATTTAATTGAAGATTTTGTTATTGGCTACTGGGCGGAAACTGTCAACTCGCTACCGTTGAGAGCCCGGTTTATTCACCGACAGCTACCTGGATTCAAAACCAGGAGCTCAGCGGTGTCAGCTCAGCACTCTGACCCCTGCATCACCTGACAACCTCACAGCCGCATTCGTTTAGAAGGAAACCATCGTGCCTGTGATCCGGAGAGAGACCCATGCCTACGACATGCCCCCGCACGTCGATCAGGTGGTCGATGCAGTCGAAGAACTCCTCATGGCCCGTCTCGTCTGGGCAGTCGCACGACATCTGCTCCGCGGCAATGCGCTTGATGCCTTCGCAGGTACGAAAGGTAAAATCAGATGCCAAGAGTTGTCTGTCACAGTGGGCCAAGATAACCACGATTATATAATAAAAAACACAAATTCAGCTTTACTTATGACCAGGTGAGAGCCCAGTGAGACGAATGTATAAATATATATATTTTAATGACCTGGCTTACAAAGTCAGCAATTTAAAATAGAACAATCACAAAAACCCCATAAAGTTGAATAATGTAATAATGTACAGCTCTTTGTTAATCCACTGCTGGATGATGGCCTCCCCATGCTGTGCCTGTCATGGAAGTTGTCAGACCATACTTCACCATGCGGGATGAAGGGGGGTGCCCCCAGTATAGGTTCTGATATCACGAGTCAATGACGTTATCCATGACCGGAAATCCCACTCGGGGAGCTAGGATTACAAGAAAGTGTGCTAACCACAATTGCCAGAGCAATCTACTGCAGACTACACAACTACTACAGACAATGTATGTGAAACATCAAATGTACTAATCACCAAACACCCCATCAATCACACACACACACATCATACAAATAAAAAAAAACGCCACCGCCGCTGCTATCACGATCACAGCTACGGCCTTCTCGCCCTGTGCTAACTCACTCACCAATCTTGTGCGGAGTGTAGGTGAGCCCCCCTTTCACGAAGATGAGGTATTTCTGGGGGCAGCTGTCGTCGGCATCGGACGTGGCGCCGCTGCTCGACTGGCTACTCGGCTGCGTGGAGGACGATGCCGACGCTGGCGGCAGCGATGCCGGCGCTGACGCCGACGTAGAAGCAGCGGCAGCTGCGGTGGCAGGGGAGTCGGATCTGTGAGTGGCATCTGCTGCCCTCTGCACCCGCTGATCTCCCATCACCAAATGCGCCACCATCGCCTCCAGCGCGGCGTCATCCCTGCAGCCTGCTCCCCAGGCGTCCCTCTCGGGCCGAGCTGCCTCGTCCGCCTCGTCCTCCGCTCCTGCGTGCGACAAATACGAGACACTTGACAGAGGTTCCATTCGTGTCACTGTGAGAAAGTGCTTTAGCTTCCGTAGAATTCTGACCCCGCGGTGACAATAGATATATCACGTGATACTATTTCCCTCTTCAGCCAGATTTGGTTATTCATCTTTCCCTCCCCAAGAGTTTTAATTAAGCTTTGAGTTATCCTGCTAGTCGTGTACCTTATTATAAACAAAAAGCCAATTTGAAATCGATCCTATTGGCTTAATCGGGAGGATTGTGGTGCAATGCCTGTTTGTCATGTGCAGTGGTGTTGCACCTTCAGAGTCCGGTGTGTGGCTGGGGTCTGTCTCCATTAGGGGGTGACATCCAGGCAGCCACACGGACTTCAGGGCGAGGGGCAAAGCAGAGACAGCAGTTTTAAGCACTGGCACTTAATGAGGTATATAAGGTGTTCATGCAACCTTTGCAAAAGAATTACCATCATGACTATGTCAGAAATGTTATGAGTCTCTGACCATCTTTACAGAAGAACATATTTAAGAGGGAGGGATGCGTGCATGAGAAGGGTGTGCATGAATTAGGGAGCGGGGGACAATAGTGAATGATAAGGAGGGGATGTGGTGAGAGTTGATTATGGGAGCATGAGAGTCAACTCACCCCTGCCAGCTTCTCCCTTTTCATCTCACTCTAATCCCCTCCACACACTCTCCTCTCCATCAACCAAGACTTTCTGTTGAAGCCACCAGTCAACCTTCACTCAGAGGAAGGTTGCCCACAGTCTGCAACTCCCCTCCACCAGTCATCCACGCTGTCAACTCCTTGCCATTGTTCAAGTCCAGCCTCAAGACCTTCCTCTTTCCTCTGCCAATGACTGGTTGCTTCCCTCCACGAAAGAAACATGCCCACCATATTCTTGGTTCTTTCGGTAAAGTTACGTGACTTTACCGAAAGAACCAAGAATATGAATCCTTGCAGTCACGAAAGCTTTAAATCAAGATTTAAACATGCCCACCGTTTCTGTACAGCGCCCTGAGCTGCCGTCGCATTTAGGCAATGTTATATGCGTCCACCACTTGTTTTGTGAGGTGGGAGGAAGGAGGCAGGGGAGAGGAGGAAGCTCTAACCTGTAGCTCGGGGTCGTCGTCGGTGCTGCAGTCGGCACGTACACGGCGGCCCGGGTCGGCAACCATCACAGCGCGCACCGTGCTCGCGTTCAGATTCTGGAACTTGAAGAGCCTCCGCACCACGTTGAACGTCTCCGACTCGATGTCCTGCCAGACGACCAAGGTGGGTGGACAACAACCTTGCTCACTCAAGCCGGCGCTTGTAAAGCATTTGTGTCGATGTTGGCTGGAGAGGCGGCCCAGTGGTTAGCGGACTGCACTACGAACCCAGCGAGCCGAGTTCGACTCACGGCCACGGCGAACATCAGTAATCAATGGGCACTTTCCACCGCTTTACCAACCCGCACTGGCAAGCGTGAAGTAGAATCAAATGACCCCCGTGATCGACACGATGTGTGGAAGCCTCCATCCAACAAAACGAAAGTCACGTTTAACACATTGCCTAAAGAAAAGAAAATCAAACAAATGTATGCAATAGCAGGAACAATGATCATAATTATTGTGATGATAATAATTATTTCATGCCTGGAAGGCCTTGTTGAGCCAGAGCACGGAGCAGGACGTGAGGTTTCCCATCCAGTGCACGGTGCCGGAGATGAGGTGTGTCTCGTTGAGCCAGCAGCCGAACACTGTGTATGGCTTATTCCTCACGCGCGACAGCAGTGAGAAGTTGTCTGTATGGCACGGCAGAAGGCGACACAGCAAGGCACAGCTCAATGACAGCAAAATACAGCTCAGCATTGTACGGCAAGGCAGCTTCAGTGTGACACAGCAGGGCACAGCATCGCGCGGCAGGCCAGTTATGGATGAAAAGATTCAGCCTGGTAGACCGAGTCCTCGACCCGAGTGGAGGAATCAACCGAGTGAATTTCACGGAAACAGTAACCATGGTAGTAGAGGTGATAGAGCAGCGATTGACATTATATTATTACACGGCACAGTGTCGTAAGCACGCCCTACCGAGGTTGAAGACGGCGATCTCTCCAGACGAGGCATTGTGCGGGCCAACGTGCACGCCCGACACGAGCAACAGCGAGTCGTCCTCGTTGAACTGTGAGAACTGCGTGTGCTTCCAGTTGTACTGCCGCATGCTCTCGCTGTATAGCACCGACACCTCCACGTCATTGCTCCACACCTGCGTGACGGCAACACAAGCCGGAGAGGCCGGGCCATGGGGACGTGCGCTTTAGCGATTGTTGTGACGATAACATGCAGGATGGCGGGCGGAAATACAAACTCCATGAGTCGGAAATCGGACCCAGGCCCTTCTTGCTGTGTGGAACAAGTGTTACTACTGTGCCACTCTGCCACCCATTACACAGTACATCCTCAATACTATGCAGCTGATTTAGGGGTAGGGTGTCCTGAAATATTTTTAAAAAGTCTTGCGACTCAAGTGAGACTTTTCTTGGATAAATCTGAATACGTGTTTACATATCTGAATAGGTCGAAATTTTAAGTGAGCCTAAAAGCAGTTTCAAATTCTCACGTGACTCTGTTTTTCATTTAGTTTATAGTTGGTTCATTAAATTTCGATTTAAAGCTTTCGTGACAGCAGGGATTCATATTTGTTGGTTCTTTCGGTAAAGTCACGTAGAAGGGAAATAATAAAATAATAAAAATTAAACAATAAAATGTTCACGACGTTTCGATTGCAACACAAGCAATCATCATTAGGTGTGAAAACCACAGCAAAAAACCACAGCAAGAAGAACATTTTCTTGCTGTGGTTTTCACACCTGATGATGATTGCTTGTGTTGCAATCGAAACGTCGTGAGAATTTTATTGTTTTATTTTTATTATTTCCCTTCTACGTGACTTTACCAAAAGAACCAAGAATACTTGCTTCATTGATGTACTTATTTTATTTTGCTTTTGTAATTTTGATGACCAAGGACACTGGCAAATGTGACTATCCTGGTCTCTTGAGTTCTCAGCGGGCTTTACAAAATAAACTTGAACCGACCCGCAAAGACCAGCATGGTGAAATGTGGTAAAATAACCCTCAACACCCAACACATCGTGGGGAGGCCCTCATCCAGCGGTGGATTCACAAAAGGGGCTGCACGTGTATAAAATAACACATTCGCAGCGACGTTCAGCGGTGTATCATAGCGGCTGGGGCAGCACAGTCAGTACCTTGATGGTGCAGTCCTTTGAGCAGGAGGAAAACATGAACCCATTGTGCGAGAAGGCGACGTGCAGCACCTGGTCCTTGTGCTCCTTGAGCACTGCCACCTCCACGCAGGGGACCGCGTCGGTGAGACGCCGAAACTCCAGCAGCCACGAGGAGACACCTGGTAAACACGCACGGCCATCGAGTGTCAAACCAGCACAGACGAAACCAGGCACCGATCAATGCGACAGTAATTCGGAGTTTAGCAGTGGTATTTACATTAGAGTTTTTAAAATAATAATGAATTACATCATAACTGTAATCATAATCCCGAGTGCCAAGTCTGTTCAGAGAAATTCCTTCCAGCCCTGCAGAACTCAAGAGAGATTGAGGAAGAGACCAATTTAGGTAATTTAGTAATTGCGGGTAATTCTATAAATTTGGCCTCAACTAAAAGGCCCTATTGTTGTGAGCAAAATCGTAGTATATTTTATGCATTGGCATGATTGTGGAGGGTATAATGCTTAGATTCAATTTGTGAAATGAAATATCATGGAGCTCAGCTTGGATATGAATTGGCAATTACTAGACTCATAACTGGGCATTTTAAACTCTAGGCTACACTACTGCCCGTATAGTCTATGCAAAAGTATTGTTAAAATCCATCAATGTTGAGAGACTTAATTTTCTTGAAGGCCAAACTGGATATTGTGGTTATGGAAAATAATATGCAGTTAACTCTACTTAAATGCATACCACATGCAGTTTGCTTAACTGCATGCTGTATTGTTAACCCTTCCATTACTTACCAACTACGTGCACTTGTGATATAAAATTCAAGAATAAACACAGGGGTGGAGTGGTGGCGCAGTGGACTACGCACTGCGCTATGAACCTGGTGACCTCCATTAATGCACACAACTTGGTGTGGAAGCCTTACAAATAACTAGTCTGGAATCGACTGTCTGTCGATAAATGAAGATAAAGACCCCCGTATAGCCTTGACAGACTATTGGGACAAATGCTGTTAGAGAGTACCTATGAAGGTCAGCTCGGCACATGAGGGGTGGCCAGCACCAAGCCCGGCCGCGTTTGTCTCCCTAGTGGAGATGCTTACACACCGCACCAGGTATCCATTTGAGACCGAGTCGACCTCGGGGAGGCCCAGGACCGGTTCAGATATTCGCCATTTGTTGACCGTGAGTGGGAATCAAACTCGGCTGGCCAGGATCGTAGCGCAGCGCGCCAACTGCTACACTACCGTCCGTGCGTGTAGATAAACCAATACCCGCCGTTCGCCACTAAGTGACGGTGACGTCGCCACGTTGCCTGTGCCAGGCCAGGTGCACTTTGAGGCCACGTGAAGTGTCGAAGGTTCGCTGACAGGAGGTCTCGGGACAGATCCAGCTGCCATGGGTTGGCTGACTGAGATGACTGATAGATGCACCAGCTTGTACCCCTTACTGCGCCAACTTTTTGTTTGTCGATAAACACGCACACAGAAAGAGAAACTAAAAAAAATGTGACGTCTAACCGGGCATGCGCGGCACCGAGCGGTTGATGCCAAAGTGGTGGTAGAACAAGTCCTTCCACAGGAACTCATCGCGGGACACGAAGAACCACTGGCGGCAAACGGCGCTGACCGCCACCAGCTCCCCAAGCTTGAGATGCGAGAAGACCTTCAGCACCACACAGTCCGGCAACTCCGTGGGCGCCTCGGACATCTTAGCTCCACCGCCGCACGGGCCAGCAGGGCATGCCGCTGATCTGCACGACAAAGATGACACAATCACGCGTGACGTTACACAATGTTGTGATTTTTTCAGATCTTGGAAGCTAAGCACGGCTAAGCCTGGGTAAGTGCTTGTATGGGCCACCAACATGCATAAAACAGGTGTTATAGGCCGCTAGGAAGCTGCACTTATGGGCAGCACAGGACTGTGCAGCAATATGCATTGTTGTACTGTACTTATATACTCCCACGTCTCGTCTTCCACCTCCATCGCACACATGCATGGTGTGGGCAAGCCCTCATCCAGAAGTGGATTGACACAAAATATCTGTACATCTACATGAGGGTAACAGTACCACTTTGTCTACGGATAAGCTGATCCGTGCCAATCAAAGGTGATCAACCTACCACCGAATGCGTCCTCAATGGGCCACTTTTATGTTGTGACCCAGGCAAGTGCGCCGAGTTGATGTTTTTATCTAACCGGTCTTGCCTGTGGCTTCTCTCTCAACATTCCATTTTCACAAAGGTAGAGAATATTTTCCATCCAGTTCTTTAGGATTGAGTGATGGTGCTGTTTTTTGTTGTTATTGTTGTTTTAAAAGGCAAATAAATACGGTCGTTTGTTGACATACACACACACACCCCGCCCATCCTCCCTGGAGCACACATCCCAGGATATCGGCGGTGCCGCCCTCAAGAGTTTCTAAAACTCCCCAAGCCACCTTGGAGGGAGCGAGAGATTCTCAAGATAACTGCACATTCAAAATCCCGTGGCGCAAACGTTGAATGCAACAAAGCAGCAGCCAAGAACTGCAAAACCCACAACTGGCGCTCGAATCTTAAGCAAAATTAGACCGAATAAAACTTGAGACAAGAACATCCCTGACAACTGGCTTCACGACATGCTTACAGAGCGCTAATATAGTGTTTTTGACGGGGGGGGGGGGAGGGGTTTCTCGCTTATTATATAATCCATATTATGGGTGGGATATTGGCCGCGAAAGCCGACGTGTTTACACAGCCCTACCCGCATCGCCATCAACACTGCCGATTGCAACCGCGACAAAAGCGTGAACTCGGGGCAAACTCCACGTTCCCGCGGCGGGGAGAGGGGGGTGGCCTTGCCTCACGCCTCAACGGCGACGTTGTTCGCGGACCGAAGTGACGGCGAAACGAACCGAGACGCGCAACCAAAAACGCGAATTGGCGAAACGACGACGTAGCCGCCGAGGCAAATGCGGAGCGCGTCATCACCCCCCCCCACCAACAGCCTCTAAAGCGCGTGCGAAACGGCGGCGACATCTTGCGTAGGGAAGGGTTCAACGGTCGATGGTGGGGGGTGGAGTTGGTGGCGGTGACGTCAGCGGTGACGTCAGCGGCGAGGCAAGCGCGCGGCGCTGCCTTTCCCGTACAAAGATGGCGGCGTGGCGTTGCGACGCGTTGATGACGTCACCGCGCCGGTGTTTTGGTCGATTTGGTGACGAGAGGTTGGCGAGTTCCGTTCCCCCCGTTTGTTTTGTTCGATCCGCTGCTGGATGAGAACAAAAAACATCTCCAATTACCGCTCGAACTCAACGCGTTCGTCAATAACGCGGTGGCCTTACGAGGGAAAGACAATATACAACTGGCGGCGTTTCGGGCAAAAAAGGATCCTTCTAGATTTGAAGTTTTTTTTCGTGACTGCAAGGATCCGTACTCTTTGGTTCCTTCGGTAAAGTCACGTAAGTGAAAAAAATAATAAACTAAAAAAAATCATAAAAGTCAGTTAATTGACTTTTATAAGAAAAATAAATACATAAAAATAATTACATTTAATAAAAGATAAATAATTTACTTTTATAATAAAAATAAATAAATACAAGTATAAAAATTGTTCTGCGAAACACCGCACGCACACCCGTGGGAGTGATTTGACCATCGGGACCGTCCATGAATGACGTCACGCGATTTTGGACGATTTTTGACCCTCCCCCCCCCTTCGTCACACGGCGTCACAAAAAGTCAGACCCCCCCCCCCCTCATATATGACGTCACAAAGCTCTGCCCCCCCCACAAACCATATTTCCATTTTGAAAATAAAACATGCTTCAAATCGCTTTGTAATGCGTATTTAATGTGGCGCTGCACTCTGATGTAGGAGTGGTGTTATAAGAATTAGTGTTGTTATAACAATTCTATATTTAAAGTTGCGCATTTTGATGTGACGTCACATTTCTCAAACCAACCTCCCCTCGTCACACATCGTCACAACAACCCCCCTAGGTGCGTGACGTAAAAACAGTACAGGGTGGTCCAGATGTCTTGACCCCTAATTTCATTGACCCCTACGTTCCCACGTTCCACCCCCCCCCCCCCCTTTGCATGTTCATTTATGGCTGAAACTAACCTGATAAAATATTACGTTTTAGAGAATTAAATGGGGGTCACGATACATCTGGAGCACGCTGTACAATGGATTTCGCTGCACACAACCTACCCCCTCGCAGCCGATAACACCTACAGTCCCAACACCGTATTCCACGTACCCCGTCACATAACCCGAACAAGGACAGTGTTGTTAGAAGTTGCATTTATTCGGGGGGGGGGGGGGGAGTTCGACACGATCTTGATTTGAAGCTTTCGTGACTCCAGGAATCCATACTCTTTGGTTGTTTCGGTAAAGTCACGTCGGTAGAAAAATAAAATAAATCACGACGTTTCGGGCGCAACACAAGCGTTATTTTATTTTATACCTACGTGACTTTACCGAAAGAACCAAAGAGCTACTTACAGTCGATTGACCCATCGCCGCTTCAGTTGCTACACTGCCGGCAGATGGCAGTGCACCAAAATCCATTTGTCCACGACGCCTCTCTCTGCCTCATCCTCGCCTTCATAAACCCGAAGCGACGAAGTGTGGGGCCAAATGACCACCACGATCCGCACGGCGCTGGGAGCTCCTCATCCAGCAGTGGAGTGTCAAATGGGGCCTGTGCGTGCACGATCTGTATTGATATCCACCATCAAAGGCGCAAACCCTCCTGTAAAAGTTGGCAAAGGCCGTGAAATGCTTGGTTCCACCAGTCGAGTTGGCCCATCGCTAAGCCTGCCAAATTACCTCCATAAATGGTTACCGTAAGCCACCGAAATTGGAGCAATGCATGGGACGTACGTTAAACGGGAATTTTGCTCATTGATATTCCGTCGCTTTGTATTGTATAGCTTTTGTTGATTTTCAGCAGATGGGTCCAGTAAGCTGTTAGGCTCTATTTTTATGGGCCAAATTTTTTAGAGTTAAGTTTCAGAAAACATGACAGTTTTTTTTTCCAGTAAAATGTGTCCACTGACTTTCTTATACAGCACTTTGAAATTGCACAGTCATGCATCAAAGAAAACGTTATTAGGTATGGTTGGTTACAGCAAAGGGAAATTGATTGGTTGGAGTATTATTTTATTCTACATTGGATCTTATATTACCGTAATTCGTAACACATAACGATGGACAGCTGGCCATTGATCAAACACTAGGTGGCACCAACAGTGGAATCTGAACACCAAAATGCACACAGCATCCATTCCGCTTTTCTTGGCGTTTCGATTACATTTTAAGGAGGCAGTGTGATTTGCCAAGAGTTTAAGAATGTTCCACTTGGGAGGAAGTTAGGTTGCTCATGGGGATAATTCCCATGTCAGGGTAGTAAGCCATCACCTAGGAGAGCTTGTTTTTTGAGCTCTGGGGCAGAGAGGAGAAATGAAGATTGCATCGAGTGGTTGCCAGAGGGCCCTCAATTGAGATAGGTGTTGATTGTCTGGTCTCTGCTCAATTATTGATTATCTCATATAAACAAGCATAAAAAAAATACTCTCAAACTTTTGAGTTTGTAGTTCGTACCTCTACCATATACCACTCAATTTTTATTTTCTATATTTATAATGGGGAAATATTGTAAAAGAGTATGAGTTTATAATGTATCGTGTGAATTCGTTTTACTTGATAAACGTTTGGCATATGGGTATTTTCGCACTGTTCGGGTGGTCTACATTTTAATTGCAGAGTTTTGCATTTATACAGTAGTTGAATTTTTAAATAATTTCTCTCAATCCTCCCCACATCTCTGATTAGCACGATTGGCAATGTACGGTGCAAAAAAAAGTTCCACATACATACATAAAATAAATTTCGATTTAAAGCTTTCGTGACTGCAGGAATTCATCTTCTTGGGTTTTTCGGTAATTATTTTATTATGTTTTATTATTTTTATTATTTTATTACTCCCCTTCTACGTGACTTTACCGAAAAACCCAAGAAGATACATAAAATATATATGCATCTTCATGGGTCCTGTGTGAAGCCTTGACAATATTTCCATGCTCAAACACATGCACAACAATGCTCAATCTTGATTTGAAGCTTTCGTGACTGCAGGAATCCACACTCTTTGGTTCTTTAGGTAAAGTCACGCAGATAGAAAAATGTAATTAAATGAAAATAATATATCACGACGTTTCGATCGCAACACAAGCGGTCGTCCTCAGGCGGCAAAAACAATCCAGCTGTGGAACTACTGAATGAGGAAGAACAGCTTCTGTTATCTTTTTACATTGGTGACCTGTTACTAAAATTCCATATTCCTATGACAGGCTACCATTTATTCAGATGATATAATCTGAGCAAAACATTTCACAGGCTCAGGACATATTCTCATGTGAAATATTTAAAAAGTTATTTTCAGTGCTTTGTCAATCCATTGCTGAATAAAAGCCTCCCCGTAGCATGTCAATCATGGGGGTTTGACCGTACTTCATCATGCTGGTCAATGCGGGTTGGTGAATAAAACTCAGTTTTGCCAGGTTCATAGCACAGTGTGCTTACAATGGCACCACCACTCCCCCTCTTATCCCAAAGAGGAGGCAAAATACTAACGTGTCAGTCTGAAGAGCTGCAACCCATTGACTCAATGTAAGACAGGAGTGACAGCACACTCTGTTCTGTCTTTTTTTTCAATTGTACTTGCTCTGCATGTGAATAAACTACACATTTCATCCACATGTCATGGATGCATTGTATGTGACAGTTTAACAGAGCAATCTTCCAAGTATACATTTTCTTCCAAGTTTGGTCACATTATTGACCGACACACAATAACGCCTTCATTCAAATAATATGGATTTTTTTTCGTAGCACAAGTTAGAAACCAAACTCATTACACGACGATGTTTTTGAGACATTTGTGGGTTTAATATCTCGTTCTCAAACGTTTTGGTTGTCCATTCCGTGCCATCTATTTTTAATTATTTACATTTGTTGACAATGACATCTAACGCTGCATTAGGAATGATGCCCGTGGACATTTCACACCTCCACTGGTTGCCTTCAGCGCGAACACAGACGTTTATCCACAAACAGCCAATTGGAAATAAATAATTCAAGCACAGGGAAGACCCATCGCTGTACAGACTCGTTCTGCTTGTGTACGATCCTACCAAGTTAAACATTGATGTGGTCTCGCCTCTCCCATGGTCAAGTGCTTAGAGTAAGCCACCTAGAGGGCTTCAACGCCAATTATTTCGAGTCAAATGTCTTGTTTATTGAAGCTATGCGGTACAACAAAAAATTGACAAACGATTCTTGCATTCTCCCCCATAAATGTCATTTCTTTATTTACCAGCGAGAGTCTCGCTAAGCCCCAAGACTGTTTTTCATGAGGGACCTGAGTGGAACGTAGTGTCAGATTTTATTTTGATTGTTTGTGCGCAAGACGAAACCAATTTTTCTGTGGGGAAAAAAACCAAGCAGACACCAGCGGAGAGCAATCAAACTTCAAATTTTAGCAACCGACTTGCCATACTGCTTCCTAATGCCACACTACTTTTCTTCCAGTACACACTTTAAATTGCCCTGCATGTCATTTATTATTTAACATTGATTTTCATTTGTGCGGTATTTTTATTTCTCATGTAGCAAAGTTGTTTTTGTTCTCATTTCTATTTGCTTCATTTCTGTAATGTATTGCTTTAGTAATTCTGGTGACCCCAGATTACGCTTGCAAATGAGACTCAACCTGGTCTCCTGATGAAAGAAAGTCAACTTGAACCTGAAACGGATACATTAATTCGTCCAAGGCGGATGTCTTAGGGGTTGTGCTGTTTAACTTGAGAACACAATGGAGGGCTGAGTTATATTTTATTTCAATTAAATGTACATTTTACCTGCAATGCCGTTATTGAGGACAGCTCTTCATCATCAACCACAAATTTAAGACGCAAAAATTGTGTCTTACAGACTTGACACCTTCAATGGCCGAACACTGAATGATGTATTTCATTACACTGGTCAACACACTTTTTCTGGCATAAGGTATTCCAACGGGTTTTAAGGTAATTTTGGGGTGCTGATTCCAAATCTGTCATCAGTTTTTGTCTATCACATCAGGTTTTTGAGATATCAAATATTGCATTTTCAATAAAAACTGCAGAAGAAAAATATTAAATAAATGTGGATATCTACATAAAATGCTATTATAAACACACTATCCTAAAAATACAGCACCATATTTTAACACTAAAGCAGTCACTGACTCGCAACAACTTGCAATCATAAGTGACAGAGTTAATTTCGGGTAAAATCAATGAAAATGGGGTATGCCGATAGCATAAAATGAGATGTGATAGAGCAAATCTGAGATCAGATTTGGAATCAGCACCCTGAAATTAGTCTAAAACAGCTGCAAAAGTCCAGGCCAAAAAAAAGGTTGTTTTTGTTGACCAGTGTTATCTAATGGCAAAAAAAGTGTCCTATTCAAACGGTTGGGTGGCAGGGTGGCGCAGTGGTGACGTTTGTGCCTCACAACAAGAAGGCCCTAGGTTTGGTTCCTGAGCCGAGTGCCTTTCTGTGCAGAGTGTGTATGTACTCCCCTTGTTCTGCATGGGTTTCTGCTTTGGATTCTCCGATTTGTCCCTTCACTAAACAAAAAAAACTATACCATGTAACTGGTATTGGCCAAAGATCCAAATGGTGATAAATTGCTTTAGAATCCCTCAGTTGGGTTATTACTACAGCGCGCATTAACCATAAAATACTCCGTGCAGTCTGCTCGGCAGTGGACGTTAAAGATTCCCTGACGTCATTCAAAACGAGTAGGCAATTGTAGGCCAGCGTCATGCTCCAAATTTTCGTGATTATATCAAAAATGACCCTGCACTCAATTAGGTCTTCTTGGTTCTTTCGGTAAAGTCACGTGACTTTACCGAAAGAACCAAGAAGATGAATCCCTGCAGTCACGAAAGCTTTAAATCGATACTCAATTAGGATTACACGCAAGAGCAACATCGCCCTCCGCCTCTACTGCGAAACTTGGCAAGACCCTCCTGAAAAGAGTCTTGATGAATCAGACTCTCCTGAGTAAAAAAAAGGTGAAGTAATAATAATGAAGATGTACTAAGTTATGAGAGCAGCCCTGTCCTAGATGGTGGGTGGCCTCAGCAGGTTTGTAATAGCCTACTGTGGCAAAGAATGTAGACTGAGCGATGGTGCATTGTGTGTGTGTGTCTATTGGGTTAATATCTGTGTTCCGCAGGGAGGCAACTCTTAGGTGCATGGGGGAGTTCACTGATCGAGGGCCTTATATGGCCAAAACTACATCGTTAATATGTGCACGGTAGGGCAACTGCTGCAAACTTCATCCTGATCACCAGTTCTTCGTGATGATATTGCTTTGGGAATACAAAAAACAGCCCAAAACTTAAATCGATGGGCAACGCTTTGCGCACTATGCTGCGCTTGTAACTGCAAATCTGCTTGTACCCCAACTTTGAGCTACAGCTTGGTTTGGGTCTCGCTATAGTCTAAGGCAAAAACGCGCTACGTTTACTAAGTATCGTGTAATAAGATATGCGACGTGGAGTGTCAAGTAGGGTGGTTGGAATCAATTGTTTTACGTTACCATCCAGAAATGAACGGACGAATGGCCTTTGAACTGGAAATGAAGGGAGCTGCCATGGTGTGGTGGTTGACACACTGGGCGTGGAATTCAGAGGTCACCGGATCGATTGAACCTCAAGAAACAATGGGGCAGGATTATTGAACCCCCATCACCCCCCCACACCATCTCTGTCCACCCAGCAGTATAAATGGGTGCACCGTAGTTGATCGTCATTTTGTGCGCGGTGGGGGGTAAAGTGTGGGTATTCCCACCTCTTCCAAGACATCTGGACAGAGTGAAACAGAAGACCAAATACCCTCTAGAGCTCCCTCTCTCTCTGTGTGTCGGAGGTCCTTCCGCCAGCAGTGGCACGGGCGAGGAACCAAGCCATTGCAGGGCTGCACCTTTACCCTTTAGGTGAGACGTGAAGGCAAGTGAACCGTGCGGTAACTTAGCCACTCGCTTACGGAGTAGTGAGCCTCCTGATGGACCAGACGGTTGAGGGATGCGCGACCGGCGAGGGCTTACTCGAGACGACGTTTGCGTTCTCCCAACTGTTCCTACACGGGTCTCTCCCGTGTGCCGATTTCCACAGCCGGCTCGCTCCGGTTCACAAGGCAGCAGCATAACGGCTATTCAATTCCGTTTGCCATGCAGCCTGAATCATCCTTGCGGCAGTGAAATGTCAAATGCTCGAGTCCTCTGGGGCAGATGCTGCCCATCTCTCGCTGTAATTTACTTTTATGTGGGTAGACAAATTGCAGGTTTGGCTTTGCATGTGAAAATATCAGTCATTCACCTCGGACCGTGCTGCTCGCTGCCGGAGTGCGTGGAGACAAAACCCCAAGGTTTATTGTCTTTTTTTTATTTCTGGCCCAGCGTTTAACCCTGAGATGTGATAAAAGTGTCAGCCACAGGGCTAACACTCACTTCAGCGCAGGTTAATTGCCAATTAAAGCACCGCGCATTGCGTTGAATTTGTGTTTTTATCACAGTACAAGTAATGTGCATACATACTGATAAATGTAAAACGCTCAGAACCTTACAAGCTGGAAATCCAGGCAATTAAGGGAGTATCAGATTTGCTGGAGATATGCAACTGCATGCATAAATGTGTCCGTGTAAATGAGCAGACGCTCGTACAAACGGCCGCACGCATTACAAACGTCCATGCTTTTTATCGTGCTTGCTGAGCGCAATGCGCAAAGCCAAAAATGCCAAGTGAACAGCAACAAACAGCACACTATCAACACTGTAATAGGTAAACAAGGCTGCTCACAATCGTGAGATTGCGAGTTCAAATCCTGGTTCAGGGGTTAACTCGGCTCAATTATCCCTCTGGGGTGGAAAGAACGCCATACCACTTTGTAGGGAAACCAACAGTGGTTGTCCCGTGGAGATATTTAGGGTTTCGTGTTTTATCAAATTCATTGGCTACCGAGGCCGTCAAGCTTGACACAATTGCAACCCAGTTTATTTGCAGGCGACTAAAACCTGGGTTTGAACCCAGGTTCTCGACAGAGCCAGGCCAGTGCCCTGACCTCTGAGCTACCCGGCCACATCTCGAATTCTATATTCCTTAATGGTGAGGGTTTTTTCTCCCCATGGGACAAAATGACATTTATTGAGCTAGTGTATTTCATAGCTTGCCATCATATTGCTAAGTGGCTATAATCCCTGCACCGTTCTGCAGGGTCGGGTGGGCCAGAGTAATGTTCATCGATGTCTGTGGGTTGATCGTTAAGTCCTGTTTGTCGTTATCTTGCAGTCGCCTGCAACACGGAGATAAGATGGTAATCAATGGGGCTTAATCTTGATGTAAGTGGATTGAATGTTGCTAAATTAATCAGACTTTAACCCATGTACACATTTTTTTAACTGTTCTGTATGGAGAAAAAAATATATAATATATAATATATAAAACATTTATATATTTTTACTTTTTATTGCATTTTACATGTCTTACTTACCCAATTGAGAGTTGGACAATGCTGAGCGCTGTATGGTTGCCCTTAACTCATGCTGGAGAAAAGTTGAAGAACAATTCTCGCGACTAAACGTAGCAATCGGATATGCGACGTTTCGTTTGAAACTGCGTCGAGCGTCATCGGGACAAGATCCAGGAAGTCAGAATAAAATCCAGGAAGTGATCATTCTGACGAAATTGACTTGCAAGGATTGTTGTGCAACTCACGGGGTGACTTGAGACGAAACGATGACAATTGGCGCCTTAAACGCTTGTACACGTGGCAATTTAATTCGGCTGCGTTAGCTGGAGGAGGATCTTAACGACACTAATTTGGGCAGGTCAATACGTTGCCCATTAATACAACATAATGCAAAACACTGTAAAAAAATATATAGAAATGAGGGATTGGCTAAATACTAATAAATCAGTCAAGCATTTTGCTTGAAATGGGACCAACCGAGATGCTTGATTTCTAATGCATGGCAGGTCAGAGAATAAAGTGCTTTGCAATATTTTATTTAAACATTCATGCTGAGCATTACGTTGCCTCAATAATGCAGAGCTAATGCTGTTAAAATAAAGAAAATGAGTTCGAATTTGCTCTTACAGACATCCCGTAGGCAGTCCCATTAAGAACCCCTTACGACAGCTTATTTAAAATTACACCACGCTAATAAATTAAAACTATCTTACACGGCAGCATCGCGGCATATAACTAATGTGAAGGACGTGCGGTTGTAAAAAATGCATGCGGATATCGTATCTCACAAAACGCACATCACATCACGGACTAAAAATATATCCCCAGGAAACAGGCCATCTGATTAAGAAAATTTAAAGCAATGCCTATTTGAAACCTTAACTCACATCTAATTCATTTCATTAGGAGCGTTTCATTTCTCTGGATTTTTTTCACGAGATGGTAGTTTCAGATGTAATGAAGCGTGGCCGCAAATATAATCGCGTAAACTGCGCTCCGGTCTCTTGTGGGCGGTAGTGGTGGTGGGGGGTTGGGGGTGGCTTTTCGAGTTCATTGCCATTTTTCAAATTTATCAGATGCCTCAAAAGTCTTTCTGAGCCTGGAGACGGATGCATTACAATATCATTAGCCATTCTTATCTCCAACACGGAGAGAGAGGTAGCGTGCGATATAAAATTGCTACATGACTATTTCAGGTTTAATAAGGAATCAGCTCAGCTCCGGGTCATTCAGCTTCTGACTGCTTCCCTTGACTATTTTTCTCAACTGCCTTCTTTAATAAAAATCCCTTTGGCAACCCCACCCCGAACAAAAACCTTATGGTAATATGGGATACTCTACAATGAGCAGAGGCATATTCTTTCATTAAAAAAATATAGATTCTAATTTGCTAATATTTTAAGCGGATTTTAATAACTTTCATTTCCATTTCATTATATTTTTTGCGGACGTTAAAATGGCGCGCAAGCATTTGCAACATCCTCCTCGGCGGTGTTTTTTTCCTTTTCTGAGAGCAAAAATAAATTAACTTGAAACTGCAGCTCGCGATAGCTGCTGCCAAAAGAAAAAAAAATAAACAAAATCACGTGAACCACCGTGACGCGCGAGCTAACGGAGAGTGAACGCCGATCAATTAGGGCTGAACAGGCAGCAAACCGAGCCAAGCCGCCACTTTTAGCGGCACAGGTAGCCCACACAAGCGCGTACAAACTGTATTGTTATAATGATTATTGCTTGTCACGCTTGTTGAATCAGAAAGGATTAAATTGAGTCTCAAGACTCCTTTTCGGGAGGGTCCTGTCGAAGTTTTCCCAGTAGGGGGCGACAATTACACGTACGTACAAATGATAATTACATAATAATGTATTATTTTTTGATTGCTGTTTTCCGCAATTGAAATTCCAATTGAGCATTTCCTGGGTGCAGCGCTAAGACAGTGATGGAAACTCCACATTTCTATGACGAGGCAAGCGTTTTCATAGCTCAACACGTAGGCTTTCGCGACCAATATCATCCATGATACAGGTTTTTTTTTGGGAAGATTTCTCCACAAATCTGGCTGTCGCCTGATGAAGCTAGTTGTAATTACTGCCGAAACGTCGTACTCAGATTGTAAATGTTGTGGCTTTGCTCTCCAACACACTGGTGTGCTGTACTAGAAACGAATTGGCATGTTCTGTTTACATGACAAACCTTACTAATTGGTTGTGTCGGGTAGTGGCGGGTTTAACGACACATTTGTATATTTATGCGATCTAACCAAAAAAGAACATGTGTTATGCATCTTCATAGCCCAACCATTGTTTACTTCCCGAGAAAGTGGTGCTGATTTTAATAACCCCCGAAGGGATGATGGGCTAAATAAACTCCAAATCAAGATTTGAACCCGCAACCTTTCTGTTGCGAGCCACTTGGCCAAAATGTAATGGTACTGCAATCATTTACTACTATAATGAGTCAAGAATGTCTGTGTGTCCCGCGCGTGACGTCACTCCACGTCGACCAACCCCCCTCATTAATGATCATGAACAGGTTACATCCTCCACATGGACCCCCCCTCATTAATAATCATGAGCGGGTGACGTCACTCCGCATGGAGAACCCCCCCTCATTAATAATCATGAGCAGGTGACGTCACTCCACATAGAACAGCCCCCCTCATTAATAATCATGAACAGGTGACATCCTCCAAATGGACACCCCCCCCTACATTAATAATAATTAGCGAGTGACGTCATTCCACATGGGGGGGGGGGCGAGGCGCCTCCTCCCCCCTCCTCGGCGTCAACTTACAACCCTCACTACAAAGGCAGAACCACCACGTCACGTGATCTCCGTAACGCTGTTGAGACATCGAAGTAAAAAGGACGTCATGATGAACAAGGGATTATAACCTTTCAATGAGATAAGTCTGTGTCACCGCGCCCTTACAAATTGCACACGAATGGATGCAATGAATATCACGTCGCGGTCTGCTTTTCGCTTGCAAGTTTCAGATTTACTGCAATACACCCGTCCTTGGACGGGCAAAAGGCTAGTAAACATAATAGTGTTCATATCAATGATACAATCTCAACGCGTAGGTTTTCACAGCCACAATTATGATGCGTAGATGGTTTTTGAGTACGGGGAGTGTGATGATCTGGCCAAATGTGTGGCATTAAGACACAGCCTAATTAGCAATTATGTGTATCTAATTGCCTAAATGGTTGTGAGAAGTGTTCTTGAACTCAACGCTGAGCTGAGACCATACGAGCTGGCGCGATGTACAACGTGCCTATTTAATTTATTTAGCTGTTTAAGGTGTCGGAGGGCTATTAAGGACGCAAATTGCGTTACGTGGCCCACACCCAAACATTATATACGAATCGCAGTCATCGAAAGAACGATGTTATAAATGTTTTACGGTCATCAAACACCACCGTTCACACTGCCGTGGCTGCAGTCACTGTCCTCGAAAGATATCACCTTGCCGGGTGCGGCAAAGTTGCAAGGGGCTCGTCATTGGGGTAAAAGGGGGCCTCTTTCTGAGTGGCAGCTACACTCAGGAATGGGTTCCCCGCTCTCAGCCTGCCATGTGACGCTGAGCCATCTGGCTGCCTGCAGACGGATGGAGACATTTGGACAAATATTTGAACAGAGATTACACCGACGTATGTGCTGAGAATGATAACGCTAATCTGCGCCACGTACTTTATTGCTTATTGTGTTTTTTTCGACAATTCATTAAATGCAGCATAACACACGGATGTGTGTGTGTGTGCGTGTGTATTTGTGTCTCATTTGCCTTGCCAGCCTTAATGGATGCTCACTAATAGGACTTCAAAATTAGATTATTTAGACTGGAGGAATTACCACTTTCCGCAACACTCTCAATAGAAGCAGAGGGGATATTTGTATTTATTTTGTATGTTTGGACAATCTCAGACTATTACTGTACTCGATTTTATTTTTTATTAGACAAGCAGCTGATACCAATCGTGGAACAGTTGATTGATACTCTCTTTGGGAATTCCTTGTGTATTTAAACACGTGAAAATAATGGCAAGAACTATTGAAAAGGTGGAAATATTGTGTCAGCAGTCAGGGCTTACGCCAGACACCATCAGCTGATGCGTAACGATTGCCTTAGGAAGCCTGCACCGGAGTAGCCTGGTGCTACTCTCTCCCAAGGTTAAATGAACCCCGTGTATTCACATGTAAACACATTAACACAAAAAATAACAATCGCATTGAGGTACAGCACTTTGAAAATACCAAATCTGGCATTACGGGATTCTACGTATAAAGCCTAATGTTATAATGAATCAGTGGATGCGTAACGATGCTGTACATTGATTAAGTAATTAAATTCAACCGGTATGCATGAGATAAAATCATAATTTACCATCCTTTTTTATTATTATTCGGCCCGGCGACTCGGCGGTAAAGCGTGCGGCCTGCAATTATAATGTTGCGAGGTCGATAAAATCAGAACCACTTTGCGGGGAAGATAAGGAGTGCTTGTCCTGTGGCTGGAGTCACCCCCGCCATAAGATCGTGGAATCTCCACCACTGGCCTAGGGCTGTAAATGGGAGATGAGCAAAGCCTCAATGATCACGTGAGCAGGAAATCACTTTGTATCCACTGCTGGATGAAGGTCTCTCCCAGCCTCACCATACTTCAACACGATGGTCATTAATGCATTGTGGTGTGATATTGGGTTGGGATGTGTTTGAATGTTGATGGCACGTGTGAGGAGACCACGTGTGCGATCGGCGGCTAACGCACAACCCCCACTTAGAAGGAACTTAACCCACTTGCTGTACCGCCATCGCAACCCTGCGAAGCTGGGGGTCGCTGCCCTCGACGCCCACGGGGCAGGAGAGAGAGAGAGAGTTTCACGACTCTTCTTGAGTTTTTTCGGTAAAGTCACGTAGGTAAAAAAATTCAAATTAATAAAAGTAAAATAAAATAAAAATCACGACGTTTCGGAGGCAACAC